>KB663710.1:444842-590332 GCA_000349025.1 Anopheles minimus
AACCGGGCTTGACAGCACCGTTGACAGCGGCGCGGGCAAAAACGATCCTGAAGAGAACTATCCGAACGCGCCTGTCGGTATGCACTCAGTTAGAATGAGTAGCGAGTCGATGACCGGCAGGCGAAGGCGATGATCGGCGTAACACACGTAGCGGGAAGCATTCCTACTTCAGAAGAGCGAAAGGATACACGTTAATTTTTTTTAATATTGTTCAAGTTTTTCTCGAGGGATAATCGAAATAAACGCGAGATTAAAAGAAAACGTTCGCTCTTACTCAGGGATCATCTGATGCGTTGCAACAAACATGAATGTTCAGTATGAAAGTATCATATTCTAGATGATGAAGAAAAGCATCTACGAATGGAGCGGTCCGATGGTACTGTGGTCCGATGGTACTGTAGTAGCGGCGCCGGTCTCCCAAAGGACTGAACTGGTACCAGTTCTCATCCCGACCAATCCCCCGTGGCAAAGACTGACTATCCTGCTTCGAGGAGACAGTCAAGTCAAGTCAGCCAGCTATGGCAAGTTGAATTCTCAACAAAATAATCATAAAGATGAAGACGTCTTTCCATTGCAGCCCCGGAGTAGTTAAGTATCTGTCTATAGTAATATGTCTATAGCCCCTAATACATTTACTTTAATATACATAGAGGTAGTCACACAAAAACACAAAGAGCTAAGTTAGCTTAGCTAGCTTAGGTAAAAGTAATACATCGAATTATAAAGTAGTCTGAATTAGGGACGCAACGTGTTCGCATCACCCATCTAGCTGTCCGAAAGACATTAACTCGCGTCAGTGGTATAGCCGGGACGATAAGACACTTCTTAGGCCTTTCACTTTGACAAACTGTGGTAAAAACTTAGGTGAAGTGATGGCGTAGATACAGAAAGGCTGGGATATTCGAATGGAGCACTTTGAACAGTTTAGAGGATTCCTGGGATAGTACAAAACCTCTAAGAGCTTGGATAAGTAAGTAAGTGTGCGTCTTTTCTAGAGGCTCCACTAGCAGACGATATAATGCTACTTAGTAACAGATCAGGCTGGTTGGAGACGTTAGACGTAACGAATGGTACGCAGCAGTATTAGGAATCTTTGGGAAATAGTCCTCGTCGTTGGTTTCGAGTCAAATGTTGAAAATTACATATTTGTGGCCCTCACAGATCTTCGACTGTATTAAGGCCCATGGATACTTCTGTTATGCTGGAGGCCTCCCCTAGGGAGTGTGATGATAGCATAGCCAAGGTAAAACTTTACGACGCAATGAGTTCTTTTGGAATCCCGACCAAGCGTACTAGACTTCTGAGAATGATTATGAATAACGTCGTTGAACAACATCAGGGCCATTTGCAACTCGCAAGGGTCTTCGCCAAGGGCTAGATCACTCTTCAACCTAGCGCTCGAGAGTGCCATCCGCGACTCGAAAATGGAAACTTGTGAAGATGCTCATCAGAGGCGGGGGAAAACCTCGGGTTTGGTGATTAACGAGCCAAAAACCAAAATGATGGTGGCACCAGCAGTGGCCCTGCTAACAAATCCTGCCCTGCGCAGGGTTGACGAACGCGTACGTGATCACACTTTTGAAGTCGTCCAAAACTTCACCTCCCTTGAGACCACCTACAAAGGTCAGCACCGACAATAACATAGATGTTGAGATACGCGCTAGGGTGCTGGCCGCCAACCGGTCTTTTTACAGTTTAAGGAAACTTCTCCACTCAAACCACCTGTCGCGACGGTCGAAGCTGGAGTTGTATAGAACCTCTAGAGTCCCAGTACTTACATACGCCTCTGAGACATGGACTTTGTCCAAAGCTGACGAAACCCGCTTAACCGCGTTCGAGAGGAAAATTCTCAGAAGGATTTTTGGCCCCGTATGTGTGGAAGTACAATCTAGACGACGACGAGCTCTATGTGTTGTACGACGGCCTCACTGTCGTACAACGAATTAGACTCGCCAGGCTGGTAGGCCCGGTAGGCTGGTCACGTCATGAGAATGGCACCGGATGACCCAGCCCGTAAATGCTGGACAGAGGAGGCGTGGTAGGCCCAAACTGAGGTGGAGCGATGGCGTTGATGTGCCACGTCTGCCACGTAGGCCGGGATAATGGATCGGCAGATGAAGGTGCTCGACAGTGAGCAGTTCAGAAGACTTCTGCAGCAGGCCAAGACCGCGGAGCGGTGGTAGCGCCGGATGAGTAAGTGTGCGTCTTCTCAAACGAGAAACCATTTCTTTCCAGAACATGCCACTCACTCCTAGCCAACCACTAATGATATCTTTCCAGGAGACAAAATAACAAAACAACATTACTCAACATGAAACCCGTCCAAAAATATGTTTTAATAGGCGAAGAAAATACGCCCGCGATTTTGGGTTGTCTCGGGAATATGTTTTTCTCCTTGTTGTAGCAAAAACCGTCATCAACCTAATTGATGAAAGATTTGTCACGTGCGTTAATGACGAATAATATATCTACCCGCCGCCCTTTAACCCATTTTAGCCATTACGCTTGCCGTGCACCACGAGCATTGATAAGGAATGTCAATTATTTTTACACTCCACTGATCCTTTTTTTCTCACCCGGCTACCATTAATATATCGGCCATAATTAACGTTTAGGTGCTGGGTAGCCGTCGATGGCGACAGTTACTACTGAATGGCGAAGCTTTTTCCAGGTGTGGGATGTTGTTTCGCTGGACCGTTCCACGTTGACGATGGGGGATATGTGTTTTTCTTGAGACAATAAGCTAAATTTAAAATAGGGATCATTGTACACAGGAGGAGATATATTTATTCTTGTGATCCTTTGACTATTGTGTGAAAGGGATCTTCCAGACTTCATGTTTTTCTGCCTTTATCAACATTACGCAGAAGTAATAGGAAAACGTTCGTACTTCACCAGAATTCATCGTTTCTGGTTGGCGAAAGTTGACGATTGGTAGTAGAGCAGGGGGGATGGGGCAGGTTATTAAACTCCTGATTAGCGCTGTCTGCAGTGATCCGTGATTTTTTCTCGAACATTTCATCAATTTGTCAACGGAGCTACACTAATTAGATCCAGTAGAAGCGTAGAATGACACCATGACTACCGAGCGTACCTCTTCGTCTATCTAGGGCCTTCGAAACCGGCCACTCCAAGGGAACAATAGCGACATATATAAAACACACAAAAAAGCCCCGACACACACACAAGCGTTCAGGTGGAATGGGAAGTCGGCGCTGGAAGGTAGCCACGAGGTACGCGACAAAACATGTGTTACAAACGGAATCCGCTAGAATCCAGAGTAAGTCGTTGGTGTCGCTATACGTGTTCGGGTTGTTCGTTTTGCACGTACCTTTCCCCTACCAGGGTGCGCAATGTGTTCGCGCCTTGTTTGTCACCGTCTCTTGACCATTACGCGTGCCTTTGGAGGGGTGCACCAGCAAAAGGTGAAGTTCATCCTCACGCACCCACGATGGTGAGGATGCGGGGTATGTTAGGCGATGGCCGGTGGAGCAACCGACGGCACGGAAATGCAGCACGGATGATGGGGAAAGGGGGGGGGGGCGAGCGGGAGCCGGCGACACGGCCGGGGTAAAAGAAATGCCGAAGCACACCGGCCGGGAACGGGTGGAGTATTTTATGCGATCGACAGCGGACGAAACTTACTTAGTTATGATTTGTATCTGACACCGGTGACATCGCAGCTTCGATATCCGGCCATACAGGAGCGTTCCTTTACGGGGAGAGGGGTGTGTGTGTGTGTGCGTGTGTGCGGTAACACAGATAGACGTGTAGTTGGTAAGTTGTTGAGGAGAAATGTATAAGAAGTGTATCGTGAAAATGTGATCCGTATAGGATGTTGGGAAATGCCCCCAAAAATGGTGCCTATAATTAGTATAATTTCCAACATCCGGAATCCTTTCCAATATCCCGACGATCTTTAGAGATATCACCAAAAAGAAACCACAGCGAGATACGTCCCAGTAAATGACAAATGAAGTAGGAAGAAACGAATGAAAATCAGTTTTTTTTTTTGGTCAAACAAATGTTTGTGTGTATGTGTGTATAGTGCAATTGCCGCGCAAACATTTTAAAGACAAATTTGCCCTCCCCACCGGCTTCGTGAAGTTCGCCATTAATATTTCGCGATCGATCAATCGTCTTATTAAAGGCATACGCAGCGAAGCATACGAAGAAAGGATAGAACACACATCCGCCCAAACAACCTGTTACCAAGCTGCTCGCAGCCGCCGCCCGATCCTCCATCCCACCACTCTGCCATCAAACCTGCCCTGCCAAAAAGGAACACGCACTCACGCACGCACCGGCAGCATGGGTCAGCATGTCGGGCGCACCGAGCACACCGAACGCAACACGTCGCAGATCTGAGGAATCGATCGACGGGCCGGAAGAGGACGGACGGTCCGCTAATCCGACCGGAAGTGGACCGAACCAACCCGCACACCAACCGCCTCCCAGCCGAAACGGCCGACAAGCGGCTCCCGGTCCGTACCGCAACAGCGCAGCCGGCGAAATGCGGCGATTCGAATTTTGCAACAGTCCCGCCACCAACACTGTCGCCGCCGGACCGGATGTTGTTACGAATCCAGTACGATTGGTGGTCGTTCGCGTACGTCATCGAGACGACAATATAAATGTACATTTGCATACATACCGGCACGGTGGCCGAGGGTACCACGGTAGTGGCAAATGTGTACCGCTGCGAAAGGATTGGTGCAGAATGCTGTGCCCCAGCATGATATGTAAGTACTTCCAACCCATTCCCCCCACCCCCCACCCATCAAACGTTCACGTGTCTGAGAGTGGAAGGGAACAATGTAGCAAAGCCAAGAACACACATGATTAACACGATGGTCACTTTTTTTGTTCTGATGGAGTTTGCATAATGTCGAAGCGAACGAGGACGAAAGAATACACCACGGTGGGCATAGGTTAGGTTAGGAGTTCGTTAGGCTTTTGGCGGTATTTACCGAGTTGACAATTTGTCTACTATAGCCTGAAGATCCATCCTTTTAGAATTAAAAAAGTATCCAAAGCCCCTACTAAAAAGTAACCAGTCGAATACAGCGGGCTTTTAAAAATGGCGACCATTGAGCGACCACGTGCTTTCGCAACTCCATTCGCGACGTTTGCGACGTACCAATGGGATGATGAGTGAAATTATATTCTCTACAGGCCTCGACAAAGAAAAGGTCAGTAGCTCTGGCTCGTAGTGTATGTGTGTGTGTTGAGGATTATGTTTACCCTCATTACCCGGACGACTAGAGCATACCTGTCATTAATTAGCGTCCGACGAAAGCGCGCAATCAACCATTTTGACGCGCGATTATCGTTCCCTGACGACTCCCCACACTGCAGCGTTCAAATGGTGTGTAATTTACACCATTAGCTATTGCTCATTACACCGGACGTACATTGCTCGGGTGCGCTGGAGCACAGACATGGCGATACACGCATTCTCTCGCTATCATTATACTCTCAGATATCCAAATTGTTGATTTTAGCGCCTGTGTCTTCCAGCGACTTACAACGGTGAATTGACACTGGATGATTGAATCACATTAATGATCTACATTTATATATGGTGATACGTCATGGCGACAAACACTTCTCTAATGTACTCAGTCCAATGGCTCCAACACCTCGCAAGCTGCGCTCTTGGGCGCCGACGTCCATCCGGATTGCTACCAACTAGGCAGGGTTGTCGTTCTAAATTCGCACAATATGTCCTAGCCCCCTTACAAGGTTCTCCGTGAGGACGCCGCAGTTCGAGGTTCGTTATTTTTCTCCAAAGATCGTGTTCATGGACAGCATCGAAAATTGGCCTCAACATTGTGCGTTCGAAAACGCCTAATGCTTGAATGCCGCTCCTTCGGTGTTGAACGCTTGATACGTGTGATATGGCACATACATTAATTCGTGAATGAATGGATAGCTGCCGCTAAAAGTCGTGGCACATTACACTTACATGACGCAAATAATACTTCCATAAGGACAATTTTATTGACGCAACCAACTCTAACTCAGTATTCACATCTCTACCGTCTGCGCTGTCCGGTTGTGCAGCTGGCAGCGGGGGCCAGCTTTCAATACAACAGAACCGGTACCAAAATCTAATCCGGACTTTTTCCCCCACTGGCCAGAATCGGTCAAGGAAATTCCAAAAATCCAAGCACGGTTATTTTGGTTTTTTCTAGCTAAAATTCATCCAGTAGCGTTGACGTATAATAAAGCTGTGTCCTCCATATTTGGTTGAACCTAAGCAAGCAATCGGAGAGTCAGTGAGCCTATATTGCTCTGTGCCAGATTGCACCCTCCACTGATTTCCATGCAGGTTTGATAGGCGAATCTGTCTGCGACTGAATTCTGTTTGAATTCAGTGATCGTTACCCGTCTAAAACATTTACTAGATTTGAAGGATGGTGATTTGTGAATATAGTAGAATTGTTGCTTGCTCCATAATCTAGCTATGATTTACATGTTGTTTGATTGTTTTATTGAGACTTTGGTCTCATACGCCTCTTTGCTGTGATTTACCTCGGTTTTATTTTGTAGCTTAGGTTTACACCTTGCCAATGACGGTGCTCCATTAGCGACGTGTAATGTTTCCCGTTAAAGCATTTTCGGGCTGTAGGTGGCGTTATTCTATCCATTGATAAGGGCACTACTCTGCCCCTCGGGTTGCCTAGTCCCTAGGCGATAGTTCAATCCTAAACAGCTCTATCATCAGCTAACCATATCTTGAGCCGGTTTTGTCTACTACGAATCAGAGCACCCTTACTGAGCTTGGTTTGCAGAATAATAATTGTGTTGTAATAAACTTACTGCTATGGTTCAAATGGTGTTTCTTTCATGGATATGGAGGATAATGCGTATACTTTAATTGGTATAAATTCTGTCAAATTATATACATCAGATTCTCACATTCATTCGACGAGGATACTCATCTAATGATATTTGTAAGCCATCTTTCCAATTAAAATTGACAGAAGGTTCTTATGGTCTGGGATGCAAGTGCCCTTATCTCAGCTGTTCTGACACATTAGGACTATCGGTTGCCAAAGCAATGGAACAATGAGAAGTAGTGAGTATTGGTGTTTGGAGCTATACCTTTTCGACCACCTGTTCTGCTGTGGAGCGGTTCGGTAGCCGAGTAGATAGGGACGCCGGGCTCATACGGCAGGACCGGGGATCGAATCCCATTTGGGCCGTTCCCCCGTACGCAGGACTGACTATCCTGTTGCGGGTATATTCTCAAGTCACGGAAGCCAGAAATGGCAGGCCACGACCTCTCCTGGTTGTAATGCCATAGAAGAAGAAGTTCTCCTGTGTCTGTGACTTTTCTTATAACAAAATATTTCAAACGATCCCGATGGTAATTTCGTTCTAATAATTAAATTATAAGTAAATAATGATCAATTTAACGAACATCGACACAATGTATATTTTCACTCTTAGAGCCGTCGGTATGTAACAGTCACTAAACTGAACATGCAGTTCAATATCTAATTTTGCACATTCAGTAAATGATTTTTGTTGACGCCCTCTGCACTTAGGCGTGGTCCACAAATTACGTAACGCTAAAATTGGGATTTTCCGACCCCCTTCCCCCCTATCGAAACAAAACGTAACGGTAGCAGAAACCCCTCCTCAAATATCACGTAACGCAAGGCCGACCCTTCCCCACCTACCAAAAGAAAAGCAAATTATAAAATATAAAATAGTCCGTAAATATACAGATAGCAAGTAAACCTGGTCGTGAAGTGTAATTTTAAGTGAACAAACTGGAACCTATAAGGAATTTAAAGATATTAACCCATTCATAAATGTATCGCTTTTGCAAGACCTAATGTGGTTCGTAGATGAGCTCTATGAGTTGTACGATGCTCTCACTATCGTGCATTAGATTGACCAGACTCCGGAAACATTCTCTTCTTCTTTGTAACTAGCCAGCTCGAGAACGTCTGAATAACATGGTCTAATCGCCATATCGATTCCATCAAACTCGGGCCAAGGCTGCATCTCTAGACTGCATTTCTTTGTATGAAATGATTGAAATATGTAATTCGTTTTGATTTACTATCAAGGCTGATTCTTTTGATTAGGCTGTTTTCATACTACAAATTTGCATTTTCCAACTGCATCCGATCCCGCTTAGGTTGAACTCCACTGTACCAAGCCTTCGAGCTCGCTGTGCTCCTCTACGCCTCCTGACGAACAGCTCAGCTAGCTCGTGGTTCATTCTCCTTCTCCAGATGCCTTACTTGCACACGCCTCCAAAGATAGTCCTTAGCACTCGAACTTCAAAGATGGCGAACGCATTGCCGTCCTCCAACATATTCCAGGACTTGTGTCCATAGAGTGGCTACCAGATGTGTTAGTGTGCGATATATGTTGCATTTCGCGCACAGTTGGAGTCTTCTGGATCTCAGGAGTTTGTGAAGCCCATAGTAGGCACGATTCCCTTAAAAAACTTGCGCCTTTGGATTCCGCTGATTATTTTGATGTCTAATTCTGCTTCTTAGTCGAGCACTATCGCGGACGGAGCTTCCGACAAGCCCGCGCGACACCTTCCAGAGCAATGTTAAATAGCAAACAGGAGAGCCCGTCCTCTTGCCTCAGACCCCGGAGAGATTCGAACGATTCCGACACTTTTGTAGGATCTGCCGTAGAGTGAAGATTTGGTAGGTGAAGATTTTGGCCATACCGAGTAATGCTTGTCCCTCCAACAAATCCAGCTTAATAACTCCTGTCGAAATCTGTGACAAGAGGCGCGAGACTACAGAAGAGTATTCGGGACAAATCGGCTTGTTTCATTCGATCCATGTTGAGCTTCGGGGTAGGCTGATGACGCAGCCTATCAATTGCGCAGAGTTTCTGGCGTAACTTAACCATCACCAGAAAATGGTTTGAGGCGACGTTTACTACTGTGTAGGTCCGTATGTCGATTATATTCGAGAAGTGCCTTCCATCAAGGCAATTCAAGGTTTACAAGTCGGTGCCCTTTGTCGTTCGTCAGCAGGTGGGCGCTAAAACTTCCTATCGTTGGTTCAATTCCCAGCGATGCAAAGTATATAGAACACGAGTTTTTCGAAGCATTTAAATTAATGTTACGTAACACATTATAAACCCCCCCTCCCCAATATGTAACAAATCGTAACGCTAGAACGAAACCGCCCCCCTTTGAGCGTTACGTAATTTGTGAACGACACCTTATAAATCCGCCACTGTTCAGATGAAACATTCAATAAAGATTCAATAATGAAACAATATTTGAAGCAACTAGTCGCACGGAATATATAAATTTCAAATTTACTTGCCTTTCGCAAATTTGTAGTTGAATCTTATGTGCTATTGATAGAGTAAATTAAAGACGAAATCACGTACAAGCCTCTGAGATTTATAACAACACTGAACGACATTTACAACTTACCACATATTTTTTTTTATTCGCTGAAGAACGGCCGGGCCGTACACCTTTACCACTTATTTAGCTCCGATATAATTTGATAATATCGACGAGTTCGAACTAGAAGTGATCGAATCGTTTATTCAATATTTCTAAATGAATATTTTATATGTTATGAATATATTGAACGCCGCTCTTTGTGATTGTTGTAAGTACAGTCGGTTTCCGACATACGCGGATAATGGGGACCGCGTATCTCGAATTTCCGCGTAAATCAAATATCATTTGACACGTTGTTTATGCCGCGCATTGAAGGATCAACTGTGAATATTTTACATTTCTCGCAACAGTTTTACTACAAATTACCAATATTCCTATTAAAGTGAATGCTCATCTTTTTTTTGTATGACGGCCTGGCCGTATTAGACTTACAATGTCTGCCTCCCATCTGCAGCTTCGATGTGGTCATGGAAGGCTACTGTCCCATCATCGGTCTGTGAATGGCACTCTAAACAAAAATACAAAAGACAAATAATAATAATAATTTTTAATTAAAAAAATAATGGCTTTTAGAAATTGTTTAGTAATTGACCAATTTAAAATTGAAGTCCATACAAAAAAAGTAAGATCTGTCAAATTTTAAAATCCGCGTATCTCCGAATCCGTGTATGTCGAGAATCGCGTAACTCGGAAACTGATTATATTCGACAGCATTCACTAGCAGATGTATTTCCAAACACAATAAGGCGTGGTCCATAAATTACGTAACGCTAAAATTGGGATTTTTCGACCCCCTTCCCCCCTATCGTAACAAAACGTAACGTTAGAAGGAACCCCTCCCCCCTCAAATATTACGTAACGCAAGACCGACCCTCCCCACCAACCGTTTTTTAAACTAACCCAAAAGAAAAGCAAATTATAAAATATGAAATAGCCCGTAAATATACAGATAACAAGTAAACCTGGTCGTGAAGTGTAGTTTTAAGTGAACATACTGAAACCTATAAGGGATTTAAAGATATTAACCCATTCATAAATTTATCGTTTTTGCCAGAACTAATGTGATTCGTAGACGAGCTCTATGAGTTGTACGATGTTCACTATCGTGCAGACTGACCATACTCTGGAAACTTTCTCTTCTTCTTTTTTACTGGCCAGCTCTATCGAGAACGTTTGAATAACATGGTCTAATCGCCAAATTGATTCCAGGAAACTCGGGCTGCATTTCTATATGTGAAATGATTGAAACATGTAATTCCTCTTGATTTACTATCACAGCTGATTTGAACTTTTGAATAGCCTGTTTTCATATTAGATTTGCATTTTCCGGCTGCATCCGATCTCCTTCAGGTTGAAGTCCACTTGGTACAGCCTACGAGCTCGCTGTGCTCCTCTACGCCTCCTGCCGCACAGCTCAGCTAGCTCGTGGTTCATTCTCCTTCTCCACACGCCCTGCTCGCATACACCACCAAAGATAGTCCTTAGCACTCGACGTTCGAAAATGGCGAGTGCATGGGCGTCCTCCTCCAACATAGTCCAGGACTCGTGTCTGTAGAGGTCTACCGGACGTATCAGTGTGCGATATATGGTGCATTTCATGCGCAGTTGAAGTATTCTGGATCTCAGGAGTTTGTGCAGCCCGTAGTAGGCACGATTCCCCTGAACAATGCGCCTTCGGATTTCGCTGGTGATGTTGTTGTCCAGAGTTACGATCGTTCCAAGGTAGCAGAACTCCTCTACTACCTCGAGATAGTCGCCGTCAACTGATACTCTGCTCTCTATCACGGTCAGAGCCTCCGGCAAGCAGGTACTTTGTCTTCGTCGCATTGATCCTCAATCCAATCCTATCGGCCACGCGTTGGGGACATATCAGATGTTCGCCCGATGATGTCGATGTCATCTGCGAAGTTAAGGAATTGAAGAGATCGGGTAAAGATCGTAGCATCATTATTCCAATGCCATGGTTAACGAATTAGCTTACACATAAATTAATATAATTGTTCTGGGGCTTACCTATTTTGAAGTTAGCATCATTATTCCAATACCCTGGTTAACGAATTAGCTTACACGATATAAGTATCTCTTTATTCACGTAGCGGTACACGAGGTTCTTCTGGCGGTGTTTCTCAGCATAGCGGTTCTCGCGGCAGATTCGAAATCAATAGACACGAAGCAACACCAACAGCAGCAACATCATCACCACCACCACCATCATCCTCAGCAAGCCCAAACACCAGAACAACGCATGTGGTTGAATCCCTGTGGATATCCTTCCCCGTACGAGATCACCATCAACACTCCGATTAATATCGATTTCTCGAAAATGCGCGATCAGGTCAACACGTCCCTTGGTACGATGGAGGTATCCATCAGGAACTACGTAAGTAATATTTCATCTCCAATCGATCGCTGCTACGGTGGGTTCTACAAACATTCTCCATCCCCTAAAATTAGACGAAAACCATTTTCGGCGTACCGATGGATCGACACCATACAACCTGGGAAAGCCGAGAGGAACCGTGGATCTACAAGGATGGGCTGCGCATACCGAAGAAATTTCGCAACGATATTGTGGACACGATCTACATGCGCATCTCGTACATGTCGATCCAGGAGGCGACCCGTGACTTTTACCGGCTGCTGAAGGACTCGTACCGTCGTTACATCCGGCTCGCGAAAGGGATTGAGAAGATGAAGGAGGACCTGGAGAACGTGCACAACAAGGCAAAGTACAAGCGCTACGAGATCGAGCTGCTGAACGATGTGCGTGAGGAGGTGCGCCTAAGTCTACAGCAGGTGTTGTGCGAGATCTTCGAAGTGCTGGTAGTGATCGACAAGAAGTTCCTGTTCCAGACGCTACGGGAGGACCATACGATCGACATCAACGATTCGTTCCTGGACGAAAGCGAACGGAAGCTGCGCGACTGGACGATCTACCGGGAGCTTATCAATCAGCTCGAGTACATCATCCAGTACATGAAGGCGCTCGAGCAGCGGCGCACGCTAAATGGCAACCAAACCGCTGAGTAGAATGGACATTCACAGGGGAGGAGGGAAATGAGGGTGATAACACTGTGGTACTGATGAAACTGGAAAACTGAGAGTATTGGGTTAGCGCTTTAAATCTTCATCATCATCCTCATCATTGTCGTCATGGGGATTGCGAACTTAACTGTACTGTATTCATATGCGCACTATTGATAGATAATCGTTTAAATTATAAACATATTTAATACATGCAAAAAATACACCTTCCATGTGTTTTTTATAAATACCGAATTATTTGCATATCAGGTACATACAGCATTAATAGAGGTAAGTTTTTTACGAGCAAACGGTAAGCAAATTTTACGATAAACAGGAAAATCTTACACGGCAGCAAACATGATTATAGGTTACATCAAGATAAACAACCTTATTCTAGACATTTGTTCGAGCTGTGCTGCGGATGGCTTAGTTGGTTTCAATTATGTGATATGAAAAAATAAATCACCGTACGCCTTTCGGATATGTTGCTAACTGTAAAACCCGAACCAGCTTGCTTAATTATTATTATTACAGTATTTATTTTCAGTAAAAAGAATTGTGTGCTCAATTACAGTGCAGTTCCAATGCATGAGCTGGCTTCTGTGTTCGAACACTGGTATTTAATAGTTAGCACACCAAAGTCAACTCTCAAAACTGATTCATACGATTTTCGATTTCTTTATTTGTATGCTAAAAAGCGTACAAAAGTTAACTGGCAATGAATGCGTAATCATTGAATCTGTACTGTGTAAAGTGAAGTATTCTGGTGCCTTCCTGCTTCGGGAGACGAGACCTCCGCTTGGGAACCCTGGAATTCTCTGTACCACACGTACTCTCTCTCCTTCTCACCTGTACTGTGAGATCTTGCAGGCACGACAATCGACTCCCTTTCATAAAATTGGGTTTTAAATGATTCTAGAAGTGCGTACGTGGGCCCTTGTTACATCCTCGCATAGTTTTCGAAACACATTAAAATATTGACATCAACTGTCAAAAACTCCTGTTCTGTGGAGCAGAGTTGTCCCTAGTAACAAAATCGTCGTGCTGTCTAGCTCTGTCTAATTTACATTCAAACCTGCCAAAGCGAGGAAGAGCGACGATTTTGCTCGTTGGGGTTTCATTGCGACAAAACTGACAACTGATATCAGCAAAAATAAAACTTCGAAGACTTCGCACATGAAGCTGTATTGGTCGCGCGCTCTTGCGGCTCGTTGTACAAGAGCCTTTGTTTTTTTTTGTCCAGCCAGTGTCTAGGCTTGAATATAACGCTGTTGTTCCAAAGTTACACGAGCATCAGTAATGTAGCTAATGTAGCGAACATTAGCGCCGTTCATTGATAATATAGTAAAAGGGATATATGGTTATGACGATTTTTGTTTCATTTACACGTTTTATTTTTCTGTTAATCCTCTTGTTAAGAGTGTAACGAGTGTTTTGAGTCTCAGCTAAGTGTAATAACTCTAGCTTGTCCCTTTTTCTATGCTTTGTTTTCCTCTAATTCTTTGTACATCCCAAAATGTGCGACTCGAGAAATCTGTGCCTAAGTGTTCATCTACATTAGTGTTTATAGTTCTATTCGCAATCATGTATGTAAGTTATTTGCTTAGTCTTGGAATCGGTTACAAACCTATCGTCTAAGTTTGGATGCTCATGAGAAAGCAAAATTAAAATGAAAAGAAGCTTAATCGTTCATGTTGTAACGTGAAATGAGGAGAGAGTACACTCATACATAAAACATTGTGGGAGGAAGGGAGAACGGAGGAGACCCTATTATACGAACTAATTTCTAACGCACAAAAAAAAGTAGAATACAGTGTCAGAACATCATTAACACGAGCGTGACAACTTCTCTAGTTATAAATATGTGCTAAGATGATTGCTGCTATAGAAAGCAAAAAATCCAAATAAAAAAAAACACTTTTTGTCGCTTGTACACGTACTAGGTTAAAAATACACTCACTATTGAATATGATAGTGGGTATCCTGCGCATAAACTGGGATCCTGTTTATTCGGGTCCACCCTTCTTGCCGATGAGTGATTTATGAATGTGAGGAATGACACCACCGCCAGCAATAGTTGCTTTAATCAAGCTATCGAGTTCTTCGTCACCACGAATTGCCAGTTGCAGATGCCTAGGAGTGATTCGCTTCACTTTGAGATCCTTGGAGGCGTTACCAGCCAATTCTAGAACCTAAGAAACAAACGTATTCCGAGCGATATTAAACGATTGCGTGACCTACTAACGTACTCCATTATTATTATTATTATTTATTTAATATTGTATGCCTCAAGGGCTTTAGCCGCTAACGCAGCTCTGACAGCTCCGATGGTTTGTTTACATTTTTTTGTCTGGGCTGTTTGGTGTTGTGGTTAAAAAACATTCTGTGAAAAGGTAATTTTTAAGCACATAATCGCATAATTCATTCGATAATCAACACATATTCGTCGTATTTTTACATGCAGTTTAACCACAACACCAAACAGCCCAGACAAAAAAATGTAAACAAACCATCGGAGCTGTCAGAGCTGCGTTAGCGGCACACGATTCAACCGTATTGGCACGCGATTCAACGACAGTGGCATGCGATTCGATGCAGGTTAGACTAGATTCGATGCAAGCGGTACGACATTCGACCGTAACCGTTGTCAGGTGAACCTCAGCCCTGAGGAACCCCCGACTTACCCTTGCCCTGTATGTGCGGTCCACCAGGAAGGAACAGAACCAGAGAAGAAGGGACCCACCGAATCCCATACGCTCTAGCTTGGGCACGAGTAGCCTATGGGTCAAGCAGTTGGACGAATCGAAAAGTGTCGATAGACGATCAGTAAACAGATCAAAAAAGTTTATCATTTTGTACGTAATAACGGTTCTTTTTCAAATCAAACTAACGTATGGATCAACCAGCGCGGAGCCAAACCCAGAACAAAACCAACCGGTCAAACAATTTATTTTGTTTGACCGATTCAATTTTCGTTATGCCATTTTGAGATTCAGGATGCCAAATTACAGGTTTACGGTGTCAGTGTAAAGTTTGGTGAAAACATTCAGGCGCTTTACGATGACTGATTGGCTGTGTAAACCATGTATCGCCTTTGCCACCTCCTTTTGGTAACAAATCCTTATCGCCTATCTTTTGGTCTTTGATAAACCATGTATCGCCTATCTTTTGGTAACAAATCCTTATATCTTTTGATAACTGATGAGGGAGGACACGAAGAACATCTTTAGTGATCTTCGCTAATATTCTATGCTCCGTCTAAGCTTATATTCTAACGAAATTCGTGCTGAGTGGATATCACGGTGCTTATCATTCCACTCCGGTAATGTAACACTACCGTCTTTCACCGATTCTACCCGGAATAAGGTGCACTTTAATGAATGAGGAGGAAATGGATTCCTTCCATATAGCCAGCGATAGGTTACATGTTTTATGTTTACTGTTTGTTGCATGAAATATTTAAACTATTATTTTAAAAAGGATTTGTATGTTGTCATTTTTTCATTGTAGATTCAGATGTAGGTCTTATTGCAAATAAATTCATTTAACCCCCTGTCACTGACAACGAAAACGTCACCATATTCCAGGCTAACTGGTAGCCAGCAATTTTTGAGGCTCGTAACTGTCTCTTTCCCCAATTGTTCGTCCATGGTAATTATCGCTTAAATCATTGCATTAATTAATGCAAAATGGTTAATTTATGAATTGTATATTATTTGCATGCCGTTAAACACCCCGAAAAAGTGAAAATTATCAGCAACATTTTCTCCTAACTTTTTGCTCTTCAAAATATGAACATGATAGAAGGAAACTTAAAAAAAACTCGTACTTTCGAAGAAAAATAAAGAGCAACAGAAAAGAATATATTTCTTCAGCTTTGCCCATTTCCTAGTAAATTTCTGAAGAATATAGAGACATCCCTAGTAACAAAATCGTCGTGCTTTCTCGCTCTGTCTAACTAACTTCAAACTCAGGTTGAAAGAGACCCACCATTACTTCTCCTCAATGCGGACAAGCAACAAAAAGATCCGAATAGCCGTATTTGTGCAGAAAAACACAAAGAGGCAATAAATTACTAAGTTTTCAGCAAACAGCTGAAGTTGTCCGGAAAGGCATCTTTTCTGCTTCTATCTGTTTTTATTCATAAGTACGGCTTTATAGCTTTCCTTTTTGCATGTCCATACTTTAGAGATAGGTAGAAACTCTGATTCCCATAAAGAGTTTATGGTACTGTATCTCAATCGGACCCGCAAGTACGCATACCTACTATAATGCACTGCACACATCGGCTGACACGTTCAGGATTTTGGCGCCAGAACCCCGGAAGATTCGAAATGTCTTGTACCGAAGCTGTACTGTATGCTTACTAGAGATGGGACTAACAACTCGTTTTAGTGAGTCAACTCAGAGTGAGTGAGTTGTTATTCTGAGTCAACTCATTTATCGACTCATTTGGGAGTCACAATAAATAAAAACAAAGCACAAACGTGCAAGTATTGGCTCATTTTACTCGTTCATGAGAGAGTTTATGTCGGAGAGTATATGTTTTAACGACTCGTTTTTTTAAACTCACTCATGAGTGAGTGCATGTCGGCACGGCGAGTCGTTTACCAATAGCGATCACGAGTGAGTTGAAGCGAAAACGAATGAGTTGAAACGTGAGCGAGTTGAAACGAAAACGACTTGAAACGAAAATGTACAAGCGAATTGAAACGAAAACGTACAAACGAATTGTAACAAAAACGTACAAGCGAATTGAAACGGAGACATACGGCACGTCCACGTTTCCTTTACCTTTCGCGCGAGCGAAATAGCAACACTAAACCGAATGCTCCGTACGCTTTATTCTTTCCAATCAGCCTTTTCCCATTTCTATTTCGCTTTGTAGGCGCACCTAGGACAGAACCATTTGTTTCAATTTCGTGGATTTTGGACGGGCCAACTGTACCGTCGGATTGGATTTTGGAGTGACCGTTTTATGTTTGAAACTTTTTATTAAATTATATGTATATCATCCGACTTAACATAGCATTAAAAAACAACGGTATACCGTCCAACTAAACATACCGTTAAAAAGGACGGAACGGTTCTGAGAAAAATATTGTAGATATATATCCAATATATATGTATAAAATATTGTCAACACACATGTATCTATAATATACTAAAAAGGAGTGAAGGTCGCCCACACGTTTTCGTTTCAACTCGCTCATATTCGTTCACGTTTCAACTCGTCCATACGTTTTCATTTCAACTCACTCATGAACGCTATTGGAAAACGACTCGCCGTGCCGACTTGTACTCACTCATGAGTGAGTTAATAAAAAAACGAGTCGTTACACGCCGTGCTGAGTGAACGCAACTACGTTGCTACGTTTCAACTCACTCATTCGCTCTGAGTCACTTTGCGCATCTTTAATGCTTACCAGGATCGGGTTGAATATGGCTTAAATTTCCCATTTTTTTACACTACCTAGCTTCTTAGGTACAATATTGCATGTTGTTAGTGTTTGCGAATGGTATGCTGAGCTTAATATGCGAAGGTGTTTTGCACTCACCTCAGCAGTCAGGTATTCTAGGATGGCTGCCGAATATACAGCAGCAGTAGCACCGACACGTCCATGGCTTGTCGTTCTGTTTTTCAGATGACGATGTATACGTCCAACAGGGAACTGGAATTACATAGAAAAGTGCGTAAAATAAAACAATTCACGTTCGATACATTCGGCCATATGGAAAATTGGGTCATTAAAGTTCGGAATACGTGCACATACATTTCTCCTATATAATGACAGCGCGCGCGTTTCGCATACCAACACAAACACAGCGCGCTACACAAGAATACGAGGCAACGTATGCACACATGAGAACCATTTTGGAAATTTTACGTCGCATCTGTCACAGTGCGCGTGAAAAGAACGGAACATCTCCCGCCAAAAATACTAACCTGCAATCCAGCTCTCGCGGAGCGCGACACTGCCTTGGCTTTCGCTTTGCCAGAATCCTTGCCTGCTTTACCACCGGCCTGTTAATTGTGAACACACGGAAAATGTATTAGAAACGCTATGGGCGCTAGAAAATGTAGTACAAATGACAGCTAAGCGAATGCACGCGTCCCACCGCTGCAAAGTTGAGGTTATGCCGCATAATCGGCGGCAGCAAAGCGAACCGTCAACTCGCTTTAATAAACGCGCGTTTCTTTCGAGAGGCACAAACGGTTGGTGCATCATCCAGTATTGATTTTACGTTTTCACAACGAACCAGGGGAGATGTAAGAACGCAGCTTTTCTCGCTTTGTCGGGCCGTATACAACAACTCCCCGGAGCGCGGGATTTGATGTTGATATGACGAGAAGCACGCACTCCATTTATATGTTCTGGAGGTGGTGTAGATTGAGACGTTTGATCGACGATAGTCCGATATGCGGCGGGTGCAGGCGGTAAGCAAAACGCAGTGAAAAAAAAATATATCAACACATACCATTTTTTAGATTTTTTCCAGATGATACAGAAAATGTTCTCCGTAATAATTGAAGGCAACCAAGAACACGCGCTAAATTTGCAGAAGCGAAAAAAAGAGAGAGAAGAAAAGGACAGAGATACCATTAGTACTGTATGATGGCGTCGCTTCGGTTGTGCTATACAGGGCAACATATAAGCGAAAGGAAAATGGTGCGATGCAGCACAATAGTGCGTGTAATCGACCATTGCTAAACCAATTCACAAAATGTGTCCCATTTTTTATGCCACCAGTAAAAACGATTCCACAAACATTTATTCATTTTTAACACGTATATTTGATGAATCGCGCCGTTTTGTCACGATGACATACGAATCTTCAAAGCCGTAAAGTCGGGCGACAATACAGTGACACCTCAAATAAGAGTGTGAAAAGGGGAAACCGAAGCGATCTCGTGTTTCAGCAATATCGCTAGGTTTTGCTTTCTAGCGCACCACAAACATACGCACAAAAATTTGCAACTTGTTCTAGCGAGGATTGGGAAGCATTTTTTTCACCTTTCACTGGTATTTTTACAGCACTAACGGCGAGCAATTTCGTTCGACCTGCTTGGGTAAGACTTTTTGAAGAAACTGAACCGAAGCTTCGCGTTAAAGCCGTGGTTTGCTTTCCTGGCTTCCCGGAAGAACGGGTTCACTAACACACATGCACAAGCATCGTGTAATTGCGATGCTCTTTCTTTTTCCCACTAACGGCGGAACCACTGACCGGATATATATAATTCGAGATTCTCTGTGTATTATTTTATCAGGCGCAAGCATTGGTTGCGTAGTGTGTATGCGTATGCGTATGTGTATGTTGGTTACGCCGTGTTGGCGGCATTCGTTCACGCACACAAAATACGAGGCGGGTAGCAGTCGCGCGTTTGGCAGATTCAGGCAGCTGTTCATCAGGCAACCCTTATTTGAAATTCAATAATGAATTCGTAACGGCCGGCAGGCTTGGCGCGTTGCAGGTACGCGCCATAAGGATCGCAAGCTGCTCGAACCGTGCTTATTTAGAGTTTTCCAAACGTTATCCTTGCGAATGTGGATTATAGGGACTGGTTTTTTGTGGTTGCGGCGTTGTAAACATGCTGGACAAAATATCATGATTCGTCTTTTTATGTACATTATAGTGTGCTTTTTAAGATTTTAGGTATTTTAAAACAATTTGTGTTTTAGAAACAATTGGAAAAAATATCTTGGGGAATTTACATTCGCCTCAATTTGAACATCTTTTTCTACTGCGGCAAAATAACCTCACGAGGTCTCATTTTCAAATATCTCTGGCTTCCGTAATTTGAATTTACCCGCAACGTGACAGTCAGTCCGGCGTATGTGGGAATGGTCCAACGTACAGATACCGGGTTTTTAATCCCGGTACTGCGGTTTGAAGACCGGCGCCGTTTTCGCTTCAGCCATCGAAAAGCACGTTCTTAAGAAAAAATAAAAGTAAGTAAAAAACGGGGTTTTCTTCACAGGTACTTTAACCTCATTTGTTCTGCATCTTTTGCTTGTATTCATGACCCTCGGCAACAATATTGCCAGTTTTTCGTAGGAGGGAAAGGCTCATACGAGATGTTGGTATCGGTCCCATCGTGTAAAAGACCGGTGATGCTATACTTTCCATTCCGCCGCGACGCAAAAAAAAAAAATACACAGAAAAAGTTCAATCCGTTTTAATATAAATATTGTTCTTTTTAGGCGTCGTTCACAAATTACGTAACGCGTAAATTACGTAACAAATTACGTACATTTTCGGGAGGGGGGGGGGTTGTTTTGGCAATATTTTCTTTGGAAAATTGAACACTCAGGTCGGACAGGAGGAGGCATTTAAACCAACGATATGAAGTTTCAGCACCCACCTGCTGACGAAAGACAAATGGCACCGTCTTATAACGCTTAAACCGCCTTGATGGAATGCATTTCTGAAATGTTATCGACATACGGACCTACAGAGGAGCAAACATCTACTCAGATCATTTCCTGGTGATGGTTAAGTTACGCCGGAAACTCTGCGCAGCCAATAAACTGCGCCATCAGCCTACCCTGAGGCTCAACATAGCAATCCCGATCGAATGAAGCAAGCTGATGTGTCCCGAATACTCTTCTGCAGACTCGCGCCTCTTGCCACAGATTTCGATGGGAGCTATCAAGCTGGTTTTATTGGAGGGACAAGCTTGTACTCGGTATGGCAACCGACCAAATCTTCGCTCTACGGAAGATCCTACAGAAGTGCCGAACAGGATGTCGGAATCGTTCGAATCTCACCGGGGGCTGAGGCAAGAGGACGGGCTCTCCTGTTTGCCATTTAACATTGCTCTGGAAGGTGTTACGAGGGCTCCGATATCCGGTCTCGATTTTTACCCGATCTCTTCAATTCCTTGACATCGCAGTCTGGCCAGTCTAATGCACGATAGTGAGAACATCGGCTGTTTCATATTTTGTAATATGAAGCTATGCGTTCCTCTTTTGTTTGTTAAAAAATTCGATGAGGAGGAGGTCGGTCTTGCGTTATGTAATATTTGAGGGGGGGTTTCTTCTAGCGTTACGTTTTGTTACGATCAGGGGGAAGGGGGTCGAAAAATCCGAATTTTAGCGGTACGTAATTTGTGGACCACGCCTTATCAGGCTTCTTGGACATCTTAAGCGAAATGAGACCTTACCGAATTACTACATGTAACACGACTGAACTGATAATGGAAGCAGGAAGAGAGGGAATTTTTTTTCGGATCCCGCCGCAGATGTCCGCCTACACTGTCCATTGTTAGATCTACCAAGAGCTGTGGTTAGTGTCCACGATCATAGATGAACAATTGAATGAATTTCAATTGCTAAAAGTCGTTCCAAACGAACTAACCAACCATATTCATAGATTAATGTTGACGATCGATGCCTGTTATTGAGTAAAATATCCTCCATTTTATGATTTGAGAGCTACGGAGCACGTTTACACGTTTCTTGTGTATTTGTACATAGTTGAATCAGGAAATGGTAAATGTAATGAAATACTGAACTAATTTTAAATGTAAGCTTGTATCGTTCTGCTACTCCAGTCACTTCGTATATCCAAGGCCCTTATTGAGTTTTTTTAATGGAGGAACATTTTTCGGATATATTTAGTTAAGAACGATTATTACATCATCATTTTGAAGGTAAGAGCGAAATGCGTGGTCCGTTTTTTTTTTATTAAAACAGGGACACGGGGAACGGCAATATTCCAGGCATACGCTCCATGTGATCGAAAGACGGGCAGCTTCTGGATGTCTTCACAATAGAACCCTATTATTCGCACGTAGGATTGGTTAATGTTGGAAAGTCGGACAACTCGATTAGCAAATAGTGTACACGCCTTGTGAGAAGACTTGTTCCACCGTTTACAACCACGCGTCGTAGGAACGGTTATTGGATTGGATTAGTTCATCACTACACGAACATATGCGTCCAGAAACATGAACAGCTCTTAGCCTGTAAAACGTTTGCTATATATATATATATAAGATGCGGTGTACATGGTGTACGACTGGCAACAGCAGACCTACAATGGCTCAGATTATGTGGTAATGCTTCCAGTATCCTTGGGGATCTGGTCAGAACAAAAAAAACCCTTTCAGTGAAAGGGGTTCGAATAAGACGGAGGATAGGAAGCGGGCGGGAGGAGAAAGGGCATCGATACTAGACGAATGCATCGTGTGGATCTGATACGTTCTGGTCCTCCTCCTTGGAAATTTCGGCACAGCGTGCCGTCAGATCGTCCTCCTCCAGCTCCAAACACTTGCCCCATTCCTGCAGCGAGATACGATGGTCACGGTTCGGATCACAGCTCTCCAGGAACGGTGCGATACAGTGTTCGAGCGCAAACAGTGGCGCCCGGATCGGGAACAGCTCGTGCCGGGATACGGTGTTGTCGTGTGGGTGCCCATCCAGCTCGCACCACTTCCAGATCGCTGCATTCGTCCAGCGCTTGGTCATGTTCGTTTCGGCCTCGTGTTCCAGCTCCATGTACGCTTCCGGCAGCTCGTTGCGCACTGCCAGGTCATGCATCACGTTAAACAACCAGTCACGCATACGGCGCGGGAAGTCGGCCAGGTCATTTTCGTTGCATTCCGGCATCTCGCGGCAGGTGCCGTAGTAATCGATGTGCACATGGCTCAGTTCTTCGTGCCGGCAGGCCGGATCGGCCGTATTGCACAAGCAACGCTGCCGGTGCACCTCGCACGCTGAGTCCCAGGTTTCGTTCCGGTTGGTGCACACCTTGCGTCGCGGATCCGTCTCGGCCGGGCACTCGGGGATGCAGACACACTCGCCACGTTGGTCCGCAATGTTTGCCTTGCAGACACGGCCGGCACCACACCGGACACCCTTGCAAGGATCTATCAGGCGCGGTGCACGGCCATCGAGCACGCTATCCTCTCCGTCCTGCCCATCATGCCCGTAGTGTTCGGCAGCAATACGGGCCGCGAGTTCACGTGCCATCTGGTCCTCCTGCTCGTAATCGCGGCTTACGTGCTTGGCCTCGATGTGGCGCAGCAGCGCCTCGTCCTCGTCGTCGAAATCTTCCATCAACTCGTCCAAAAGTTCATTTGCATGTGCTGTTGGGACCAGCAAAGATGCGAGCATCGCCACCACTGCGAGTCGCACCAACTGCATCCTCGCCATCCCGTCGTACGCTATTGCCCTATATCCAGACGACTCTCCCTGAAGGAGAAGCAATAAATCGAAAGAAAACAAAAATCATGCGGATGTCTGGGGCTAAAGGAGGACCTTTAAAAAAACAAAACGAATACTTTACGATGATTTGCAACTTATGTACACTTAAATAGAATTCGTTCGTTAATGAGAATCCGCCTCAAGTAACGTGTAATAGCTTCAACTAAAAAATTACCAGTTATGGTCTTATCCATCGTCGTACAACTGCCACAACAACGCACCAGCTTATGGCTGGTATCGAGTAAGAGGGAAAAAACAAAGGAGTTGGTGTACGCTGGCAATAAGACGGCCGGTAGTTATTCGCAACATGCATAAGGAAATTGCTCACAGCATACTCGGTTCGTCTCGGTATTTAAGATCGGTTAAGATCGTAAAACTATCCGTGCCGGTCATGGCCGAGTTGGGGAGTGATGCAATCTCCAGTGGCAATAAACCGTCGTCTGGTGACTCGTCACCACCACGGGAACAGCCAATGTGATGTGGGTCGGTCAGTTCCAGGTTTTATGTTCAGTCTTTTTTTGTTTTTAGGCAACACAAAACCCCGATTGACTATTTTCAGAGGCCGTGAACGCAAAGGCAACTCAAAAACGAACAAATTTTATTCACGCAATCCGACATACACACGGAAGAAAGCAAGGCGTGTGAGAAAAAAAGCAAATGGTAGGCACACTGTACAACCACTGGATCAGCGCGTCTGAGATCATCGAGTATGATGAGGATGTTGGACGTACTGATCAGCTGCACACGCAGCGAAACCTTTCCCGCTGTTTAGCAAGGCCCGCCTCGTGTAGCACACGTGTAGCAGCAATGCGGGAAACTGTGTCAAAGGGTTCTTGTTGGGCGGAAGTCTGCCAAGCATTGCAGTTGATAAAATGAGAATAATGCGGATGAAGTAAGCAGGCAGGAAGCCAACGCAGTAACTGCCGTCTAACTGTCCGCTGATGTCATACGAGTTCGGCAGCTCTGGTTTCTTGCGATGTCCATGGTATGGGTTGAGAATTTGACAAACGCAAGCAAGCGGAGGTCGTGCGAATCTCTATAAGTAGCTATATCTGTGTGCAACTGACGGTAACTGACCACGAATCAGATTTTCTTTTTGCTGAGTGCGAGTTAAAGGAGACGAGTAAAACAAAAAGACTTAAATACAATTAATCCTTCCTCTTTGTCTCCCAAGTCTGTGACCAAGGCTGGTGGAGAACAGAATTGGCCATGGTTCCATGAAGCATGACGCGCTCCAGGTTTGAATTTGAACCCAGCTTATTAAAAAAAATAAACAGACTAGCCTGGATGAGCTCTTGCAGTTACACAATTTGTTCTCAAAGCACGAAGTAAAACAATAAATCAAAACAATACGCTTCTAACCGCGCTGCACTTTGGAATAAGTATTGGAAAAGTGCTGCGGGCATAAAAATGTACGGGAACCCTTCAATCTACCCGTTTACTTCCCTTCGCATCGAAATGCAATCGTAATATGCACTGGATCTATATACCCCTTGCTTCCTCCGACATTGGCTTTCTTCAGCGCTGGAGAGGTTTTAAAAATGGTGGGTTATTTATAACGGCGAACATCGAGCACCTCGGTTACGGAGCTGTAAACAATCCGTACCAGCCCGCCTGCGTTTCGGTTTTATTTCCCTTCTCATTATCCTGCCCACCGTCATTGTTTCATGCCGTACCGAGATTCCAACCTCTCTGTGTGTTATGATCTCCCATGGAATGGACGGGATGTGCAATGGCGTAGATGGGGGCTCTGTTGCGTTCACAGTGTGCTGTGAGGGTGCGGTTAGTAGCAGTTAGTAGCGGAAACATCCTGCAGCGTTGTCGAATATTTGAATGTAGACAGCGCGTTGGGCGATAAAGTGTTGCGCGTGTGTGAGTGTGTGTCGGGTGCGAGTGCGCACGCATCCTCCGGAAATGTCGCAACTGCCACCAAGCAGCCAACGTACAATGTACCGAGCGGTGCTCGGTTGTGAGGTTATCAGTTTGATTGAAGGTTAACCGGAGTGGTTAGTTAGCCAGGCTCGTTGTGGTTCGTCATTCGCGATAGCACGATGGCACGACTCTAGATTTTCAGTTTTCTGTTTGACTGTTTCTTGAGTTCACCAAACCACTAGTGAGGAACTTTTGAGTTTGTTATTTCTAAATAAAACATAATATTTGTTAAGATTACTACCAATGGTACGTTCAATCGGTTTTTCAAGAGGATCAAGAAATCCCACGGCAATAGTTTCACTAGCTCTTTCCCTGAGCGGACACTTACGTTGGAGATCTTTGGCGTTGAATTTCCCTAAGGATCTGTGCGAGGCGAGTGTTTGAAGGAACGCTACTATTGTCTACAAAACAACAACACAAATCACATACACAGGCGGACACACGAAACGGAGCACGAAAACAATTGTACAAAGAAAAATTGCGTCCGATCTACTCGATCGTTACCGCCAGACTGACTCGGAACGCGAACTTCTAACGACGATCTTCGCTCCGGCACCATCTGTAGCGACCATGTGCGGTCGTGGGCGTGCAGCACTTCCAATTGGGAATGAACGAGAAGCGAACAGTCACAGAAGCTGCGGGCTAAACAAGGCAGGCGCCACAATGTGCTTGAGACAGCTTACAGACGAACTGAAGACCGGCGTGATTAGCTGACGGCGTAGAGATTGTGTGATTATACGCGCCAATCTGGTCACCAGACGGCGAAAAGGGAACCAGCGTCAGCAGCAGAATCGGATTGGACAACTGCAAACCTCATTCGCAATGTGGTGAACTAATTAAGGGCATTTGCTAGATACGCAAAATGCTGTTAATGTCGTTAATGTTTTCTAGCTGGATGCCGGCTCTTCCTATCGGAATGATTTGAGGACCGTATGTTGTTCACCGAGCAACCAATTAATTAATTTAAATGCAGCACAATGGAACTCTTCCTTAGATATTTCCTACGATGTTGCAAAACGTTTGTCTTTCATACGACACGTGCTCCATATGGGTAGCGACACGTGTTTTTCATTTGAAAATAAAAAAAGAATCTTCATGATGACGATTGCGTTTTTTTTTTGTTGCGAATTGCTATCGCAATAATATTGAGATATTTTGCTGCATATTTCGGAAAAGAACCACTGAAGGATGCCACATAAACGTAACGATCGCGAGAAGAAAAGATAAAAATAATATCTGGAGAAGCAAAACAAACGCTTCCGTTCTTGTGCCGTTCCGGCAGTGGTACGATAGCACTCGTCAAGCGTTTAAATGCCCTTCTGGCGTATCGTACTGCTCGGCGGGAAAAGGAAGCCGTCGGCAGCAGACGTAGAGCACCATTTTTACCAATTCTGGCAGCTGCTATTCCAGTTATGCAAGCTGCGCAGTTATCCAGTGCTACCGACATGCTGTGCTTTGGTTTAGTGATAAAACGGAGACACACCGAATGCGAGCGAGTGGGATAATTACAGAAAAAAACGCCACAACTAAAGCCACCATTTCCGTTTGTCCCAAATCAAGCCCTAAAAAGTTGTGCAAGATCCAAAAAGAATTAAATGAGAATATGCTTATCGATAGAGTGGGAAAGAGGGAGAAAGTTAATAAGACTTTATTAACAGATAGACAGCTTCGTTACATTAGAAGATTGTGTTACATGTGTATTTCCATAAATAGATGAAATGGGTAAAAGAGTATGTTTCGTTTTTCTACACCAATTCTTAAGTCGTCAATCGTAATGGAAGATAAAATAAGCATTCGTACGGCGAAAAATACTTGCCAACTTGCGCAAGTATACTTGCGTTTGTTTGGCGGTATATCTTGCCCACACAGCATGCCACTCCGTACCGATTCCCGTAGACTGTCACATATAATGATAGCGATTCTAATCTCTACAAAATCTAAGTTACTAATTCGACCGCGTTTGGACATGTGCGGTACGCAAAAAGTCCCACACACCAGTAGGCAGCATACACAACTCGCTACTCGCGCAATGGGTCTAATTGCTTAAAGCTACCAGTGTAAAACTGACCACAATTCGCATGACCGACGGTCGTGTGCGTAATTGGGCAAGCGTAAGTTTGAAAGTTTGATGAGGGTTGATTTTGTTTATACAATGCAATACAACCGTTTCCTTACTGCTAGGTGTTACCCTGCTAAGCTTACCACGATTAGAATTACGATTAACTCAATTTATTAAACGCGCAGCTGCCCGCGTTATGGTACGCCCGCCAATGGAACGTATGTTAGATGCCTTACTGAGTACAGTAAAATTAAACTTTCGCATATACAGCAGCTCTCGATTTGCTTCTTCGGACTTCCCGCTTCTGCAGACAGAGTGTTAAGAAATCTTATCTGTGCATGTTAAGCAAAAAAAAAAACCATATATGACGTATGCATGGACTCAACCTACATGAAGTGCATGGTCCGCTCAGTTGCGGAATGTGATGCGTTCAGTAATATAGCTATGGACGAGGCAGAGCAACGGTAGTCCAAGCCCGATTCATATGTTGGTCGATTCTATGGCTGCATTATCGAGCGGTCCCATACTGTCTCCGTAGTCCAGCTCATCCTCGGGCACGAAGTCATCCAGATCGTGCTCCTTGTTTTCCGGACAGTCGCGACAGCGCGACTCATTGATGCCGTAGTTCAGACAATACTGACCGATGCATTCGCAGCAACCATCATGGAACCAGCTAACGTTTGAAAAAGTTAACAAAATGAAACGTATTCTCCTGAGATGATAAATGCCGCTGCCATACATACCGATAGCTGCTGGCTCCCATCGTACGGCAGCTTTCCTTGCATTTGTTCCACGACATACACTGCGCCTGGTAGGCGACGGTACAGTTGACTGTGATTTTATTCGGATCCTCATATTTCTGCTTCAAATCCATATCTGTTGAGTCTGTTGTATGAAGAAAAGGAATGCATTACTAGTTGATGCTTAACTGCATGTAGCAAGCAGAGTAGGAGATATGCAACTTACGGACAACGTATTTGGTGGCACCCTCGCCCTTCGGCCCATACAGTGCCGCATCGATATCGATCGGGAACGAGATCACCTTCCAGCGGCCTTGCGCATCCTGCTCGGACGTGATCACATCGTACAGGTTCGGGAAACCTTCCAGATCCTCAATGTGCGACTGCTTCGACAACTCGTTGGACGTTTCGTTCGGTTTCGGGCACATCTCCAAACAGCTGCAGCATTCCGTGTACAGATAGCTAAGACACTCGGCACACTCCTTGCAGCAGGTGCAGCTCTTCATATCGCATTTGCAGCTTTGCGTCAGCATGCACTTGGACACGATGCTGGCGCAAACCATCTCGTTGCAGCTGGCCGCCAGCTGGACGCAGGTGAGCAGCACCAGAACGGAACTAACCAGCAGTGCAAACGTTTTGGGCACCGCATCTCCTTTCTGTCTTTCCCGGTTCATTCTGTCGATGTTTAAGCAGACCGCAACTTTCCGTCCTTTGTTTTAGCCCGGTGTACGTGGAACCTAACACGAAATAATGCGAAAAACTGTTAGTAGAAAATGATTCTAATGATTCTAATTTATTCCGTTTGTAAACGAGTGCAATTTTACACTGGCAAAAAGCGTCCCGTCCTCGATTGCTACAATTCCAGAAATAGAAACCCGTCACGGGATGGGATTCGTGGTTTGGAGAAAAAAAAACGCATCAGGTACTTCAAGTTGGTTTGCTTACGGAAAACACACCTTCGGTGCCCTCTTTCACAATTGTTCTAAGTTTGAAACGCAATTGCTCTTGCGAAGAAATGAAATTTCCTCAACCGTCATAAATTACTGTTCGGTTCCCGGGGTTTTATGTGCTGTTTCGAGCAACCATCACTATTCCCGGAACAGCTTATCGGTAAGGTGTAGCAGGTCAGGAGACGTTATCATTGCGCGGAATGTGATCGGAGAAACGACAATATCAGCGTTGATCAGTAAAAATCAGTGAGGTACGCCGGTCCTGCTGTAGGTTATGTGTCATCTTGCCTACTTCGCATACTTCAAAGTTAATTAATATGTAAACAAAATCCACTCCACTCAGCCACGCTGGTAGCGGTTAATCGAAGTGTTGTTGATTGTGTGCGATGCGTTCTCTTCCCCTGCTGGCTTCCTGGTCCATGTTGCTTGTTGTGAGGTTATGATTGTGGAGGACGTTGTGTACACCATATTAGCGTGACGGTAGGGAAAGGAAATACGCGAACCTGTTTCGCTGATTTGAATGTTTTCTTTCGTTTGTACGGGTACAGTCGCGAGACTTCAAGGCTATTTGCGCTATCTTACGCAGATATTTCTTGACGATCGAGAAACAACTCACAGTTCCGACCGTGAACGGTTTGGAACAATTTCACTGGAACGAACACCCTGTGATCATTAGTTTGTTATGTGCGTATGAGAGTGTGTTTGTTTGAAAGGGATCTGGCTAATGTCTGAATGATGTTTCGATCGATTTGTCCAAGATACCTTTCTGACCGCCGTTCGCCCGTCCCCTTCACGACTCACATCTCCCTAGCCAAACCGACAAAGCTTGTTTTAACACACTTATAAAAACTTGCCCCGAAGCAGGGTTGCAGGCTTACCTGTTGGTTTGATCACGATCGCACTGCACTGCAGGTGCACGAACTCACGACAGGCAAGAGTCGCACGCACACGTCTCTTTTGGCACTGGAAGAATACTGCGCAGCTTCCTTTATTTGCTTCACCACCAACTCCGAGCACGAAAACATCGGCCAATGTACACAGTGTGCGCGCTCAACACTAAACCGAACTAAACGAACGCTGCATCGTCGATACAGCATCCAACAGCGATCATGCCGACGATCCCACACATATACATTCACAGGGCGCTATACACAACCACTACCAGAAATGAAAGTTCCCAGCGTGTCCCTAGACGGTAAGCGATTATCGCGTTTGCAACTGTGTCCAAATAAGTAGCCCCGATGCAAACATATTTTTTGCGATTTTTCTGCGGCATTCCTGCGACTTCGGAGCTGTCATGTTTGTTTACGCTTTGCAACAAAGTTTGTTTACATTTTAAAACCGCCTAATCGCAAGTTAGCAGCATCGAAAGATATTACATTTTATAAAGAAATAGCTTTTGTGATGAGTAATTTTGTTTAAATTTGCAAAAGTTAACTACTGGGAAAGATTATCTTTAGATTTACCGGAAAAGATTATATCTGGTCGACGTCTCAGTGCTGGCAACATCAAACCTAATGGTGAAGGATTTATCCGAAGCAGAAAGAAAGATCATCGGTTTAGGAGGCTCGACGGCATCATCAATAGAACGAGCCACGGCTACTCTGATAATTTCCTTCAAAACAAGGAGACCCCCTTTGTTTTCCCCCTTGTTCCTTGTTATGGGTATTTTTATTAAGACCCATTTCTGCGATCAATCATTTGAAAAATAACTGTTCCTCTGGGCAATTCGGCCTGTAGCCCAGTTGAGCTGTTAAAGTCGCGATAGCGATTGACACAAGTGTCCCTGCACACATAGCGACAAATCACAGTTTTTTATATGGTGTTTCGCGGGCGCAAACGCGACAATCGCTAATCGTCTAGGGACACTGTACGTTACAGCGGAATGCCGAATATTCGTGCTTTTCGGGACTTGATTATTATCGGATAAGCGAAAAAGATGGATAATAGGTACATTTGTTTTGTTGTAAGAATTAATTAAGTGCAAGGCTTTACTTTATTTTGTATGTTATTGTTGATAATGAAATTGATAATTTTCCTATGAATTTTTGTATCATCCAGTCATGGACACGGATAATCTAACATGCGGTTAAAATGAACCCCCAATTTTAGTATTTTGATCCTATCTTTTTTGAAGAACGAGTTGTTGGAGTTGTTTTAGTTGTATCAGATACTGATTGATTGAAATTACTTAGGAAATTAAATTGTCTAGAAGAAGCTTGCAATAGTTTTTTTATACAATCGTCAATAAACAAAAGGAGCCAGCTTTTAATATTAATTTCAATTTTATATCCCCAGATTTTCTTCTCCACGCCTAGTGTGTGGGCAGCATTTTATTTCCTGCGTTTTTCAAATTGAGAGATGACTATTGCTTGAAAAAAATATCCATAAAGTGAACTTAATCTTAACGAAGGCTCTCAGTTATTTATCAACGGAGCTCAAGTTTCACTCACAGCACTCAGTTTCTCATCGTGATGTTTTTCGAACAGTTTGTATCACTTGTTGCGCAGTGAGCTACGACGAACAGTGGGATATTTGTCGGTAAAGATATATATTTCGCATTTTGTAGGACAGTTTTTATGAAAATTAGTTTTGCAAATGCTTTTGAAAAATCCATTTTCCAATAATGGTGGTAAAAAATCACAAAGTTAATGTCATATCAAATTATACCAAGAAACACTTGTAATTATTTCGAAAAAATGATTTCTTGTCTGCACTGGTGTGGGGCTCGCTGTCTTGCAGACATGCATTGGTAGTCGAAACGAACAGACGTATTGCGCGCTCGGGAGAAATTCGTCCGTTAGTTGTGTTTCGAACGCGAAAAGAGTAGCAGCATCGAAGCCGGTAAGCTCCTGCGTGGGCATGTGGAAACTGCTACCAGCGAGGAGAAATCGCGTAGTGTGTTGTGTTTCTTAACGTACCGTGTACCGGGTCGTGTGTGTCGGAGGAAAACTTTACCAGCGTACCCACATTTGTAGGTGTGAAAGGTGGTTCGAGTATCAGGATCCAAGCGGATCCTTTTTTGAAACGGGAGACCGGTGCGTTGACGACGAACCCGGCAAAACAGGGCGAATTATACGTGTGTGGACCTGGAAGTTTGTGCATCGGGTGGGCATATTTTAAAACGGATCGTATGTGTGTGATCTTGATCGTGCGTAACGGGGAAACTCGAGCGAAAAGGAGGAATACAAAAATAGGGAAACGAAAGACCTTCGCTTGGGCAAAGGTCCGAAAAGAAAGGGGTGTACGTTGATTAATCGAATACCTACGCGCTCAACCCCAACGTGTTCAACCGCACAAGCAGAAGTCAGCTGTAGTAGAAGGAACATCAAGCTGAGACGTTGCTGCTTGCTCTCAAACCAGAAACAATCCGCAAGGACGCCTAGCCCTTACAGGCGGCACGATACATTAGAGCAAGTAAAACGGTTCCCAAAATGTTAGAGGTAAGTCTTTTGATGTATTTTTTTCGTGTGTTTGTACATGTGTGCATTTGTTGTTTTGTTTTTATCTTTTCGGGGTTTATCTACATCACGATCATTTCGAAAGGTAGTTTTACTAGAATGACGTGTTTATGTTTCGAAGTTAAAAGGCTCTTAAGGTTCGTCGCTTAGCGATTCAACAGTACAGCAATCTTTACGGAACGTTAATGTTATCAAATAATGAAATTTTATTTTTCTTACTATCTGTAGACGTTGGGAATAAACATGAAAATTGACACAAATTATTACACTTTGTTGTACATATTGATTGACATAAGATCTTATCAATTTGTCGTAGTTGAAGTCTTTTATTTATCAATGTTGGTACATCGTAGAATAATTTGAATTCCCATCAAATACAAGGACCCTCGCACGAAGCATTTACAGACATTTGAAGGCATTTGATTGCCTTTCCGAGGGATGTAAGAAAAAAGGGTAAATTAAAGCACGACCTTAACAATCACCGTTTCCGTCAGGACTTAGACAGACGCGTACTCTCTTTCGCTCTCGAGCTCCCGATGGATCGGCGGATGACCAGAAACGCTAGCCAAACCCGCTCGGGTGTGGCCAATTAGCGAATCGGTGCTGGCACCCCGTGCGAAAAGTGGGTCACATAGGCACTCCCAGCGTACGGGGTGGCCACTTGCGCTTTAGCGCTAATTATTTCATTTTCATTCGCTCCCCCTCCGCCTCCCCACCCGTTCGGCACGGTTTGGTTCCTTATTTTGTCCCGCTCGAGACCGCTGGAAAGGAATCCGAATAAATTGTGTCAAAATCATCCGGGCACGGGTGAGCAAGGGCATTGCTTGTGGAATTGTGATTTTTGCGGTGATTAAATTTACGGATGCTGGCGGGCATGATGCGTACAGGGTTTAAGGGATTGCTGATTCAATTCTGTCGGTAAAATAATCGTGATACGTGTAGGGGGGATTAAGGACGTGCCTCAAACAATCTTCAAGACAAAGGTAATATTAGTTATATTTCATCTGCTCAAAGCCTTGGCATACTTCCTTATAAGGTAGAAAGTTAGAACCCAAACATAAACACGGAATACAATTATGCACATTTTCTCACATCCTGGTGTGCTTCCGCGAAGGATCGTCTTTTTTTTTGGTGCTTCGTTGGGATTGGTTTAAAATTTACCCCTTTTTCGGTTAATTTCCATCCTTCGGAGGTAAAGCTACGGTCATCTGGGGAGGTGTACCCATAAACCATGAATTTCACGATCCATTTCTCAGGTTTTTCATATTTTATTTGCATATATGGGATATTTTGATCAGTTTTAGCAACGCCATCCGTTGACGAAATACTAACGGATGAATACAAAATGAAAACACGTAACAAAAATAAATTTCTCATTAGGAGAAAAGTGAAACCATCTCCACGAGGTGGAGGGTTTATAACTAGTGCATAGGTGGGTGGTTGTGAGACGAGATACACGATTTAATCATATATAATATATTTAACAAAAAAAAAAAACAAAACAACATACGCACGTGTTTCACCTTCTCTCTCATACCGACCCCACCGGCACCCCTCTTCCCGCATTGTGCGTTTAGAGGAGATCGTCTTTTCTCTTTACGAAAGGCTGCTTGGTCGGAGCTTTCTTTTGTGATTTCCACATGCAGCTCGCACGGCAGCGTACGACGACACGGCCGCGACGGTGCGATTGAACTGCTTTTCGGCTCCCAAAAAGCATGAAGCAATCACAAGAAGAAACCGAAACGGAACTAAAGTCGCACTGGGGCAGCGAGGATCGGACCCGAGAGGTCAGTGACACGAAGCTGCAGCATGCGCATGATTCGCCAGCATAAAGATGTTGGGCTGCTCATCCTTTTTTTTTTTATTTGCAAAATGCAAAACAAAAAAGTTGCTACAATATGTGGTGTAGTTTTTTTTAGCCGTGTATCTCTTTCAAAATTAGTAGCTCTCTTGCACAGAGGTCGTTAAACGTTCGTGGGGAGATTCGAAAACAAAACCAAACCCCCAACGAGAGGAAAGAAGTTGTACGGTACAAATTCCCTCACCGCGAACATTGTGATTTATGTTGGCCGCCCTTTTGCTGCAGCCGCGTGCCCTTTTTTATCATAGTGTGCAAGCGGGCGAACGTGAGGCTAGGGCACAATAAACCTCTCACTGGGAACGGGTAATCATATCGAAATCCTTCTAAGAAGTGGATGCTCTAGATTTAGCCACAAAGGTTGATAATGTGTTTGTGTTTTATGGACAACTGGGTGGGTACTCTGCGGCCATGAACTCCTTTTTTTTTGGGTAATTCTGTTTTGGGTCAACAAAACGGCACGGGTGTTGGTCAACTCGGTAAAAATGCTGTGAGGTAGTTCGGCGATTGAAGTGTGTTCTTATAAATTTATTTTCAACAGAGGAGGTTTGATAAATTGGAGAATAAAATGGCAATCTATAAGATCTAGAGAATGACTCAATGTATGTTTGCCGTTCCGTCCCATCCTACGGAATTGGAAGAGCACAAAAGGGCCCCTCGACAACGGGCCTGTGAACGATCGGTGTGGGAAGATGTTGTGGTTAATGCAAATAGACATCTGAAAAGAGGTCTCTCAGTTTTTTTTTAAATATTTTTGCGCAACATTTAAAAAAACGATCAGTCAGTATTAGTCGGCTAAACTAGCGTTATAGATGATACGTCTTATGAGAAGAATATCATGATTCGACTTTTAAATGTTACATGAGTTTTCTGGACTCAAAATATGCAAGGAATAGTATATTTTCGATATTAATAACAATGCAGTAAGGCTTCCAATACTCTGCTTTGGCTGCTCTGAAGTGTTACTAGTATTTAACTGCATATTATCAATCAACTAAAGTCAAGATGATTTTTTTATGGAATTTGAGATATTCAATATATTTCACAAATGTTTTTAAAGAAGTTCGATTCTATAGAAATTTCAGAATCGTCAAGGATTTATGAAGTGTTGGATATTCATGAACCTTCATTGTAGAGACTAGCAGTGTCGTCGACTCGTATTCGTAGACTCGCTAGCTATACAGAGACTGGCTATGGCTGTCAAAGGAAATCGAAACCGCATTACGATTTGATCTAATTTTTTGCTACATCTCCGTGCGATTCTACTCAATGTCCATTTCATGCAACAGGAGTTTACAAAAAAAAACTACACACACAAAGCTAAATTAAGCGATTGTATCGATATGCAATTTATCGTGTGATGCCACTTTCCAACGTCGTGCGTTGGGATACACGCACAGCCTGGGAAAAGCTTATTATTAGCTGGGACGTACGGGCTGGAAAATGTTCACTTACACTTCGATTCTTGTACCGTGCTGCCGGAACCGGTTCTTCGGGCAGCGAAACCAACCGGGAAGTGTGTCACATCACCAAGGGCAACTGGGCGAGTCAAGGAGCAGGCGCAGAAATGGGTGCGGAGAAGAAGCGCGGAAACAGCGAAAAAAAAAGGGAAAGTCCACGAAAGCTTAAGGGGTAGGAAAGAAGAAATCTGCAACACACGAGCAGAAAATGTGACAGTTAGCTACTCTTTTTTTTCGATCTACCAGCCCTCAGCCTTATGCGATGATGCGGGAAGACTTTAATCCCGGTGTTTGTGGTGGTGTTCCGAATTTTAATCGCTTCCTAGTAGTAGTTTAAGGTGTCCAATAAAAACCTCCCTTTGTAACACGTTCGCCACGTTTGCCAATCGATTTAAAGGGCCCCCTGTTTTGGGTGATGTACTGTCTGTCCCACGGTCGTCCAAGACACCATTTGAAAGTATACGAAATGAACAAAAAAAAAAAAAAACAAAAACAAAAAACAATTCGATCGCTGGTGAAGGTCGATCTCACGATCGGCAGTGACGTCGGTTTGTGCCCCGGTGACTCAGCCAGTTGTTAGACATTTGGCGGGTTGTCCAAAATAATGAAGCCACCCTCGGAAAATAGAGCAACATGAATGAAACGATCCAAAACAGTGGTAGAAATTGGGTTGCTACAATAGGGGCACATAAAATGGAAAGATTTCAAAAAAAAAGTAACACCATAACATTGTAGAAAGAGTATAGGCTGGCGACGATTAGGATCGATGATGATTTGATGAGGAACTTAGAGGAAGGGAAGGTGTGTTACGCGTGTTGTAGGTGGTCAATACTCAAAAGAGGAGGGTGGTTGGTAACAAAACCTTGGAAACCGATCGATCACCGGGCACGCACGCGTTTGCTGCGATTTCATCTTATTACAGGGGTTCTCCGGTTGCCTGTTATTTTATTATTATTAAATAAATGTATTCTTTTATTTTAGCTTGACCTTCATAAGATTATCATAGTACTATAACTATCGTGTAACGTTGATTATCCAGGGTCTGATAAACGGCCGGTTTATCCATGAGCCATTAAATTATATTTGCTAGAAAATAGATATGTTTTGTAAAAAAAAATGTTTTCAACATGCCTGTGTCAAATAACTTGAAAATACTTCCACGAGCTGAAACAATATTAAGACTGAATTTTATGTAAATCGACTGTTAAAGTTTTGAAAATATGATGATAAAAATCTTCGGTTCAGTTTATATGAGGGCTGCCATTTACATTTTGAGAATAAATATCAAGGATCTATATTCTATGGATGTAAATGGCATTACTGTTTTTCAAAATTTTCATATTCAGTTCTATAAGTATCGGTGTTTTTGGAACAACCACTGACTAAGGACGGCTTTTACGAGATTCGTTCGTGATCGAACAAAAATCCTGATTAATTTGCGAAAAGCACCGATAATCTTCACCATTTGAATTAATATAATTAATTATTTTAATTAAAATAATAGTAATATAAACTTTTTTAACAAAAAGCGTTAAAATTCCAATCAAATCTACAAAATCCTAGGTCGGAATAATCGAGGAACCGGTAAGCTCATAGTTGTCCGGATAATCGAAGAATAATGGAGTATTTTGCTATTTTAAAATTCAAAGCTATATTTCGACTTCCCCTGACGTCGTGCGGTTTGTCGCGAGACATTGCTTGGGCGGCGAAGTAAATGTCATGCGTTGGGACAACTAAACACTTGTAATTGTAGCTCACCGTTGTCACCGACTCGAAAGGAGTGGCACGTCCCTTCTAATACGACCCGGGTCATGATGGGTGGCTGGTAACCATCGCCGTATTTCCCTTGTACGGGCTTTCAGAAGCAACTGCTTCACGGACGTGCGTTGGTTGTGGTAGCACCAGCACCAGAAACCATCCGGGGAGATGCACCCTGTCCGTGCACCATATATGTCCACGTCTAAACCGAACCGAACGCGTGTTACATCACCGCAGGGGAAAACGCAGAAATGATGCGTGTCCCCACAATCGCGGGTTGCGATCGATCCGCGTGATGGATTTTGAAGTATCGGATTAATTAAGTGTTGGAAAATCAGCTTTCGATCAACTGCTGCGCAGTGTTGTATCTACGGCCAGTAATCTCGCCCATAAATAAATCCAATTTCACTCTCCAATGGTACAGCCAGCGAAACAAACAACTTCATCGAACAAAGGCGACGAAACTTTTTCTCTTTTTTTGTTTTACATCGTAAACGGACGGGTTCCCGGGGAGGATGCGTGCCGTGTGTGGTTGAGGAAATGGATGAATTTATTTATCTGCTTTCGTGGCGAATAAGCTGAAGGATGTTTGCATTTCCAGCGCATAAGCACATAAGGGTACGTCTTCTGTGCGTCTGCAGTAGCTGTTTAGCAGCGTCGGTTGGTTGCGGGTAAGCTTTTGTAGGTCAGCTAAGCTACAATGCACAATGGGATCGAACGGAGCGGTTCCGTGCAGCGGCGCGCCAGGGAAACAAGGAATAAGGGAGAACGAATACTTCATGAAACTTAGATGCGCTAAAGGAATGGTCTTTCTTCTTAGGAGGCTACCCCACTCATCAACTACATCCGCTAGATCTGTATGAAAATAAATATGAAAAATTATTCACAAGGAAAAGAGTTTGATGCTCAACAGAAGTAAGCTTTGTTTTGCCAACAGTAGCCAAAAATTCTTTACTTGTCAACATCAACGCACGTTGTTTGTTTATTTACCTTTCTTAACGCTGTACCAGCACAACCAGGCGGTTTGGGAGCTGTTTCTTTCTTCCGCAGTACAGCAATTTCACCTGCACACGTTTGCAGTTTCACGGAAGCTATGCGGATGGAAAGCAAATTGAAGTGGAAAATCTACAACCATCAGCAAACCCCTTTTGCGACAACATTCCGGCTAGTTCACGCAAGAATGTCGACGTTTTTTTGTTTTTTTTTCCTGCTTGAAGATAGCAGGAGTCTGTTTTTCTTGTTCCGTTTACGCCTTTTTTTTGTTGTTGCCTTCGAGCCTCCAGGGGAAAATGTGGAAAGAAAACGCAGAAAGATGACAAAAACGGTCAAAACGGTCATCGTACTGGATGGAAAGTCGGTCCAGTTTTTCCTCCGGTGCCAGTCTACGCACCCTAACTGTAGCCGGACGTCCGGATGCCAACTGTGGCGGAGAAGTATCACATCAATGTTGACGAGGCTTCCGTGAGTTTTTTTTTCCGCGAATGATGAGTTGGCGATTTGTGGAAAAAGGAAAAGAAGGAATCGATGGTAAGGAAGCTGAGGGCACGAGAGGAGAGTGATTAGGGAAAGCAAATACTTGTAATTAGAGGTGGAAAGGCTTGGGGTTGTGTGGAATAAATGGCTTTCATGGTTCGAGCAGGAAGAAAAGCGAAGAAGACAAATTCAGGAATATTTGTCACCCCCGGAAAATTATGTTCACATTGACCGGGTGATGAAAAAGAAGAAAATATTAAAAAAATATTGTAAACAGAATTCTATCATGCGAATAATCTGCTTCGCTAATTGGCATCGATGAGTTAGCATTAACGCGTCCACAAAAGCGACCTTAATCCATGATGGTGGCTAATGAAAATGGCATTTATTGGCGTAACATCCATAATTTTTTCGCAACTTTTAAAAGTTTGAGGGCAGAGGAAAAAAAATATTTCTTTTTTCAATACATTTTTGATTACCTTTACAAACATTGATTAACCAACCTTTCACTTGAAAATGTGTTGTGAGGAAAACAAACATTACTACCCTGCTGTCACGTAATTTATTGTTTTTATATGGTTCTCTTCCCTGCTCACTCGTGCTAATCACGAACAGCAGTGCATGTTTTACTAGCATCTACCGAAGGAAGCGCAGCATCATAAGTAATCTAACGGGCCATATGCACATCTTTATTGGTAACACACAAAAAAACGGCAATCGACAGCCGTGATTATGCAGTAAGTGAGGGAGAAGGGTCTATGAATGCATTTGAAAAACAATCATTCACGTAAGAAACGGAGAAGAATATTGCAAAAAAAAACGATTCCCTAAGAAAACAAAAAACCCTGCATCATCTCGTGTACGGAATGTGAAGTACACCAAACAACAATTAAACAGTGCGTGATCAGAGTTGGGTGAATCTGACCGAATCTTTAATACGGATGAATTACCTAATGAAACTTAATGAATCTTCGAAGATTTCCAATAATTCACTCAAATGTGTTTTATTTTTAATTTTTTTCATAATTCAAAACTTGTTACCTATAAGAAATGCGCCAAGTTCTTAAAGCCTGCAAATGCGTACGAATAAAAATGCCTACTAACACAACTTTTAACTTACTTTTTTATCTCTAGAGTGTTGAGAAATGATGATAAATACGAATTATGTGTTTCAAACCCTTCATTGAGCAACATAATTTCGCGGTAACTTGTATTTTTTTAGAATAAATTAAAAATACAGGAGATACAGTGCGTTCCATAACTATATTGACGTTTGGTTTTTGCTTTGCGATTTACTTCAAATTCTAAAGACATAGATAAAAGCAACGTTCGAATGGTTTGTGCGAAAAGCAATTTTACGTTTTTGCATATTTTTTCTAATATCTCTTTCCAGAATTACGTGTTTTATAGCAGTAAAAAAAACTGTTATTGAGCCGTATCATATTTTTTCACATTAAATATTGTTCTTGAAAATCGTTAAAAATTAACATAACGTTGTATAAATCTCTTTTCAATGAAATATAATGTACAATGTTTTTTAATGTTTATTTGCCGTTAGTTTGAGGTTTGATAGATTTTTTTCGTCATATTGTCGAGATTACTCGATGAAACTAACAAAGCATGGTAGGCATTTCCTCCTATTGAACTGCCTTATCCCAGGCATACTCGGATATAAAGTTCTGCATCTCCATTGTGTTGTGGGTCTCTTTAATTTGCGTATTATGTAAAACATATTTAAGATTTTTCTTTTTTGTGAAATGTGCTTGTTTGATATAAATGTACATATTGGCATTGAATTGTCTGAAATGAAAAGAGAAGCAACACTAACTCAGAGAGCTATGATTATTTCTAAATTATGTTTTGAGCTATAGTTGATGTTAATATTATAAAAATAAACCATCAATTCAATTCAACCATCTTAAAAGAGAAACGAGCAAAATACGAAGCGAATGGTTTCTCTTGTTCTGTTGGCGTTGCACAAAATGGAATAAAATGTGAAACCGCTTGCTCAAGCATCTTGGAACGTGCAGAATCATGTCACTCATGGAGAGCAGAGAAGAAAAAAGTATAAAAAAAAAATACGAAACGAGCGCGTGGGTGGTTACACCGGGCCATTATTCAAACATTGGTCCACGCTCCGGGCTCGGGGTCGGAATGGTTCTCGCTGTCCCTATTAGCTCGGCTGAGTGTAGCTCTCCCGATCCATTTTCAGCTAACTGACCGAGCATAATTAGAATGGTTATTATAACAGCTGTAAACAGTTAGCTTTCTAGGCTGGCTAGTGGTTCTATTTTAAGTCGCGGAAAAGTATTACCGCTTCTTTGGGGGCACCTGCTGCGCGAGAGATGAACAGGTATGATGATGATGATGATGCGAAGTGATGCCTGAATGATTTTCGGGCAAATGGAACGGCCCTCATTAGACTCCCGTGTGCTTCCCGTTGTTGTTATTGTGTGCCTGCATTCTTCTCGCCCACTGTCCAAAAGCGACGGTTGTAAAAAAGCTACTAGCGAAAGGAAAAACAAATAACATTTTTTATATACCTTTTTTTTCTTTTCTTCTAATAATTTTCTCATACGCTTGCGCGTTTTGCGAGCGCGTGCGGGTGGCAAAGCATAAACTCGTGCGCGCGCGTGTGTGTTTGCGTTTTCTTTGTGCGGGGAAGTCAACAATGGGAAGAAAATAAGAAATGGATGATGGAATGGGAGTTATGCAGCGCAATCGTTAGATAAACGATCGCCACAATGACAGCAGACGGCATGCGTTGGGAGCATAATTTTATGGATATGTTTGTGTGATCGTCTGCGTATTTTAATGGAGAACCATTCCCAGACAGAACTCGTATCGTTGCGATGGTATGCTTTATTTGCCGACCGATAGTTTTCGGTGTATGATGACCCGATTTCCTGCATACGGTTACATGATACATGATACACGGTTCACATTATTGGTTGCATAATTCTACAATAGGACGCTCTTGTGAAGAGACGAGCGTGTAAAACAAACCAATATTTAATTGCTGCGCTAGTGACATTATAACGATGTTAATTGTAGCTTTTAAACGAGACTGCAAGTGATGAAAGAGACTGTGCAGGAGTTAAGATAAAGAAGATAAAATGAATGGAATGAATAATTCGAGAGGCTCTGTCTCCAAGCGACGAACCCTCTTGTCGACACTCACAGGAAATATATATCAATATCTAATTAATATTGTTGTTTCTTTTAGTGTTGGGTGAATCTTTTCTGATTCATGAATCGTAGCGAATGTTTGAACCAAATTATTGAATCAGTATTATGAGCTCCAAGAACTCATGAATTCCTCAAGCTACGCGAATTTCTAAGGAGTCGTAATTAAGCTCGTTTAATTTTTGTAGGTACTTCCATAAAAAAATTGTACATGAAAAAAAAATTCCACTTCTTTTTCTTGGACCATAAGTTAGTCCCATTAATTATTTTCTACTGCTGCAGATTGCAGTCTTTGTGGCTTAGGACTATCATAACTTGTGATTAAGCGATTGATTTTCTACGCTTGAAGCGATTAGGACCAGCATTATTAATGTTTATAAAAATGATATAAATGTTTAATGTTGTTTAAAATGATTCATTTGGAAGCCTGATTGCAAAGTGTCCAATGGGAGTTAATTTTATCCCTGATATTTATATTTTATATTTTATATGATAGGTGGAATGGGTATGGAATGACTATAACGACGACTCGATTTCGAGTTATGCTTATTTCTGATACGTTCTATTCTGTTCTGATAAAAAACTGATTTGGAGTCTTACCAACGAATGTTGCGAAGTATGCGTGGAATCACTTTTCATGTTCTATAAAGTATCTAGAGATCCTTTTTAAGGTTTTTATCCAAATCAAATTCTAACATATTAGATAACAATAAAAGCATTCAGAACTCTTGTCATAATCATACCATTTTTTATCGATTCTTCCAGCCTTTCGAACCCAGCCAAACGAGCACTCACAGTTTGAAGGAATAGATGTGGACTCTATTTTACCATTTCACTAAATCTGATTTAAATTAACGAGTCGAAGTGAATCTATGTACTGAATGAATGAATCTTCATAATGAAAGTTCACGAATCTCTCGGAACTTTGAGAATGTTAGTCTCTCGCATGAATTTCGGCATTCCAGTGCGGTTTATGCTCCTTTTTAAATATTTTTTAATCATATAATATAATATAATATATCTTTCTTAAGCAGTTAAATTGTCTAATTTTATATATTTAAAAGTAGTGAGAGATGTTTGAAAAATAAGGTGCTTTTTAAATTTGTGCACCCCTTGAAAATAGTAGAACCGCTCCAACAGGTTTTTTAACCTAGCTGCGACAGGAGCGAGATTCGGAACGATCGTTGAAAGGGACTAATTAACGGTTTTCAGACTTATGGACGATATTTTGAGCTCATTCATAAGAAATTTTTAACGGTAATTAGATAGGTACTTGAATGGAACTGATGAGCGACATTTTTCTGGACAATTCTGGAGCGGAACCGAACCAGCAAGTTCGTTAACAATTTCCCAACACTTCTCAAGACCCACTCTCAGATAGTGCTTCAGCTGATGGAAGCTTGCACAGTGAAAGGCTAGAAGCGCTTATGGCAATGATTTATAAAAGAAAAACTGAGAATTAAGGTACAAAAAGTTATAATTTCCATATATATTATAAGGAATCTTCACTAGAGATTCATATGATTTTTTTTGCTGAAAATATTCATCAAGCACAACACAAATCTCATTGTCTTACATAAACATTATGCCCCTTTTGGTGCATACCGGGGGCAGTTGAACATTAACATATTATGTAAAATGATTTCCATACGCGTGGCTTCTAATAAAAATCGAAACAATCGCCGAGTCAAGTCACAAAACGACACAAAAAAACTCCCGCAACACAATTTATCGTGAGAATATAAGCAGTGGTTAATGAGCAGTAGCCAAATTTACTCCTGTTGCTGTTTCCCCCACTCCCTTATTTTGCGCGTGCACAATCATACGTCCGTCCTGTTCACTTCCAAAGAATGGTATGTGCAGGAAAATAGCTAAATTTTCTTCAACTGTAGAATTTCCCTTTTCTGGTCTCCCCATCGGAAGCTCCGTGCTTAATGATGGGCACGATTAGAATGAGCAAAGCAAACGCACAAACGTAGTGGTGGCAGTGAAACGGCCAAAAATAAAAGGGATTTTTCATATCGCGCAATCATTTTTGTCTTAATTAGTTAATTATGATGGTTGTCTTGTGGGAGAGTAGGGAGAGCGATGAGCGGTGGAGCGAAAGCAAGCATCGAAAAATGAGTGGCTGTAAGATTTCCGTCCCATGAGCGCCCTGCTTGATCAGCTCGGTATTGAAGGGAAGTAAAGAAGGGAATTGTGGAAGGTGATTCGTTTCCAAACGGTAAAACAGTTTTGTCTCCTACCTACACCCTTGCTTTCATCCCTTCGACCGGCCATACCATGATGTGATTAATTTTTTTCTTCTTCTGCTTCGTTATTCGACCACAATTATCACGATTGCAGTATGGTGTCGCGTCATTTGGAGCAACGGCATCGCAGTTGGCATTTCTTCATTTACAACGTAAGGTTTTTCGGGACACTCGGCAGCCCTTGGTGTGGCCCTGCCAACGGTAGACCGTTGTCCAATTTCTCGGCTAACGAAATAATAATAAAAAAGTGTACCTAACAATGCTTCCCATGCTTCGGGAGTAGGTCAGCGAGGTAACGCACCGTGTTTTCTTTACCGACTCTCCTTGCATGCCCGGTGGGATCGGTTAGACGTCTTCTACTATGAGTGCTTCTGGGGACGCGTCACTCAAACATCCTTGCATCTTTCAACGAAAGGCTAACGAATCTTCTCAATTGAGCTGAGTGATGCTACTCACAAAATAACCGTTTATCGAACCAGTGCTAAACACAACGTAAAAACATGAACTCAGTTATCATGAAAAAAAGATAAACCGCGGCCAAAAACCGAATCAATTAGTGTAGCGCGGTATGACGGACGGTGGAAAAATTCCCGCGCATTTCGATGTGCAATCGGGCAAGGTGCTTGTTAAACCCATCCAAAAACCTCTCAGGTCGATCCATGTCCAAGGCGTCCAAAAAATGACTTTTTTCATTTTTCATTTGCTGAGTTTTTACGATAAAACACTTCTATTCCCGGTCACCTCAACAAATAAGCTACTTGCTGTAGTATGAGGAGGGGAGAAAATAAACCCCCTGCATTGGACAGAAAAGGGCCACTGACACCTTCCGTTTTTTTTTTCGCGCACCGTTTATCGTCTGATTTCCAGGTCAGGCTAATTACTTCATAGAGTTTAATCAGTGTCGTATCTCGCCAGCTCCGGTACAACATTTTCACGCCTCCGGACTCCGGTGGAAGAACCGGACTGATAGATAGCCGCAAGCAGAAGAAAATAATAATCCATGAATGAATTGCACCACAGATGGTCGCGTGGAAAAAAGATGGAATAAATTTGTATCGCTGGGAAGAACGAATGTTTTTGGGTGGTTTTGTTGTTGCTTTTTTTTTTGCTGTTGAATTTTTTTAAATTTATAAATATTTTCATGTTCTCACGGGGTGGATGATGGTTTGCAAGAATGCCAGAAACAGGTATGACGAGATGCAATTGGTTAGAACGAAAAATAGAATCGCCATTGTTACCGGTGTGCCGGTGAAATTATCATTTACACATTTTTGTTAAATTGTTAGCTTCAAATCGCTCCACTGCCGACAGGGGAGGGGGGGGGGGGTAGTGTAAGGAAACATTCCTTCTCTTAAAATAATAAAATTAAAAGAGCTATGTCATGTTGTTAGCATTAAACAAAGGTAATAAAAAAGACATTTTATTCCCAGGTAAGGTTCCTCGCTTGCCTGCCAGCGAAATCGATTGGTCGTTTTTGATAAGCCGCAAACGAAGTCGTACCAACTGCTTTTATTTCTACTATTTCGGGGGCGTTTGTTTTTTCGTTTTTGAATCGCAGTGGATATGGAATTGGCAACAAAGGAACACCTCGGTTGTGGTGTGGTATTTCACACGGCACTAGCGATAAGGTTCGGAATAAAATAAAACTGACCCAAAAATTCGACCGCGCAGGTTTAGCTGAAGTGTTTTTCTTGTGCTGGGAGCTGGAAATGTACAACAATTGTTCGGGAAGCAACAGATCGCCAACTGCCAGATAACATACACACGCACATTTTCCTGTACGGAAATGGTTTTATTACGTGGTGTCATTTTTCCCTTCCTGAACCACAGATGAAGATGATCCCGATGGCGATAGGGCCATTTTATCTAACACTGCGTTTTCCCATTTTATTTACGGCCGTGCAACTTCCACCCCACGATCTTACCGGCTGCGTGATGCCTTTATTTTTTAATGTTTGGAAGATTTTCAGACGCTGCTAAATCTTTCATTTCCTTAATTTTCTGTTTAGATGGGTGGAACGTTCGTTTTTTCGTTTTTGTTTTTCCCATTTACACAATCAGCAAATCGGTACGGGAATATCGGCACGAAAATCGACGACGCGTGGTGTAGGTGGTGTTTTTCCTCCTCTCTATCACCCCTTCCTCCCCCTTCCGCACTCTTCGGCTGATTGTTTTCTCCTCCAATCGCAACATACTTTCAAATCTGCAAAAAAAGACCAAAAAATCAAGATATTGCTAACAGCAGATAATGCTTTGCTTCCATTTTCCATTTCATTTCCACCGCTGCAAATGTGTGTGTGCCATTTAACCACCTTTCGTTCCGTGCGCTTAGGAAGGAAAAGTGTCTCCGCGCACGGTACGGATTCGCCTTATCAGCCTCTTCACGCCATATGTTTAACGCATACCTCCGATCCGTACGAAGCGTGGAAGTGCGAGAGATTTCCTAGCGAAAAAATGGAAATCCAACCTATCGTTCGGATAATGTTTGGCAAGGCGCTGAAATGGAAACCGCGATGGATCGGGATGCGCTTCGGTTGGTGCGTTTTCATTTCATTCCGTTTTGCCGCCATCAGACTTGAAGAAAGAAACAAAGATGCTGGAAGTGTGGCTGTTGCTGTTGGCCTGTGTCATTGTGGTAATTGCATCGAGTGCAGTGAGTCGTTGAAAACTACCCCTGGAAGTGGAGCAAATCAACAGTAGGATGGTGGGTAATGAAAAGGGGGACGGGGGGCCCGGGTTGGTTTGGTCGAAGAAAGATACACAAAACAGAGTGGTTCGTATGTAGCTCCTTTGTTGTTGATTGTTTTTTTTTTTTTGTAACCAACGTGCCATCTTACAAAGCTTTCATTTTGGTTGAATATTTGTGGTTCTTACGGTGTGTTTGGTTTTCCTGGATCGCTAACATTCACCGATGAAGCAAGTCGTCAGCCAATGTGAAGACAACGACGTAACTCGTGCGCTGTTTATTTGTTTGTTTAAATAACACCTGAACATTAAACGGCAGGCACTGAAATGCTGATGTAGCGATTTTACTTAACTAAAATAAACTACGCGAACGCGACAAAAGGGTCTTAAAAACTAGGTTGTTGGCGAAAGTACTCATTGGCGAACTGAAAACTGCTCTTGATCCATCCTTGATGAAGAAAACAGTATTATTTTTATGCTTAAAATATTCAAACCATTTTTTAACATTGGTTTATACACAAATTTTCATCAGAATCGGATCAGAAATTCGGAAAAAACAGTTTTAGTCAATCTTTCATTGTGTATAACTTTTGGTTCATGGGTTTAAAAATTCTCTTTCAAATGTTTTTTTTTTTTGAGTTGATAACTAATTTATCCATATTGCCGAGAAGTTGTTTGCTTCTAATTTTTGATTTCCATTTTTTACTTAATTTAACCTAATGTTCAAACTTGGAATTACTGTTACACCATCTAAACATTTGCATATGCAAGTTGATCGCTTACTTTAACGAATATCAAAATTGAGCACTAAGAACCTTTTGTTTCGAAATTATGTAGTTGAAAATGATAACATACATGTTGAAAATTAAAAAAAAAATCTTTTAAAGCAAAGAAAACGAATACACAGTTAAAGATTTAATGAAACAGATTCAACAATCGCTCAAAAATAGTAGAGATTCTTGATTTGTCTGTGGATTTTGTTTGTGTCGATATTTTTATATCGTTATATAGAAACATTACGAAAAAGATAAGGACTGAAAAGCTAGAAACACTATTTTGTCTTTGACACATTGCAAAAAAAAAAGATTTTAGTACATTCATGAGTTCTCTGCTAGTAATTTCTTCTTCCTTACTAGTCTACGTTTTATGATTTGCTTAGTTCACTTTACTTTACAGAAATATTAACATGTTTTTGAAAGCATAACGTCTCTGCTATAGTACCCTGAACATAACTATACGAACATATCGTCGTGAAAACAGAATGAAGAACTAATAATGTTCTTGTAAGTAGACTTTTGTTCTACAGAATACATTTGATTAATCCAATCACCACTATTTATCATTCAATATTGAGGGCAGAAAAGTATGGTAGTATTTATTTGCTTTAGTATATCGGTACAAGCCGTGTACCGAAATACATGGTTTTGATAAATACACATTTAAAATGAGAATGCTATGTCATTAACATTAATCGATTATTCGATATTTAACATTAACATTAATCGATATTTTATGCTCAAACTCCGGTTTATTTTGTAAATTTTTCCACTCGGCTTATGTCAAGTCATTTTTTAGAAAAAACGTATTGTGAGATGTTTCATTGATGAGATTCTTTCAGAAGAAATTTTATTGTTCAAAAATAGCTTTAATTACTGCTACTCATATTCAAACTAAAAAACGCGTTCAATGGTCTTTGGTCAATGGTTATGTTTTGTTAAAATACATAAATGAAATGAACTTACAATTTATTTATTTTTTTCTGTCTTTTGAACATTCCTTGGCGTTTTTGATTATGTACTAGTTTGTTATTGTTTAAAATCGGATATATATGCGAAAATTTTTGAAGAAAAACACATGATTTCGCGTTTTCATCTCAGCAATTGTGCGGATTGCACAATACGATTGAAGCCGTCACAGTAAGAAATAAACGGAAAAATCAAATTCCAATGGCAGCCTCGGCGAGCGTAAAATGAATGATTCGTTCAATTCGGCTTATTACTTTCTCTATGGCCCATGACGGGGTTATGCGCCCATTGCCCAGCAGCATGGAATGTTAGAAATCGATAGAAAATCGATTCACTTATCACAGTTCGTTTTGCACTTCGGAGCGGTTGGGAGTCGAACGTTTACGCCCGATTTAACCCGAAGGGTTAAGTAAAGCTTTAAAAAAAATGCAGTAATCGCGCTTCTAATTGTTGATTGATTTCTTACCCTGGGTGGACTCATCTTACGCGTACAAATACGATTTAGTTTTTGAAGAATCAATCGCAGCGGTGAGTCGTGTTATTTGTCACTTCGATCCTCTTGACCTCCAACGGGGTCGTGTCATGGCAATCTCAACCAAATTGTAGGATGGAATTGTAATTTAAAGTACATTTACGCCTCTGTCTCTCCGTTAGCTGTAATGTTGGGCGGTTTTGTTTTTCTGTGGTTGCTTTTCACCGTACAAACGGTCACGCTTATAATCGAAAACTGAACCATGAACCGAAACAGAAGCAAAGCATGTTTTTGCTTCATTTCCTTTCAAACACACCAGCTCCCAAGTGACAAGTGACTGAGTTGGGAAGTTGTTGCATTTCTGTTGCTGCTGCTGCTGTTGTTGTTGTGAGCAACCTTACATCCATTTGCTGCAAGATTCGGTTGATTTCACTTTTCCTTCCTTCACAATCGACCGATCGTTAGGATTGCCCTAACGAACAGGGTCTGATGCCATGGAGGCACGCTTTCCCCTTTGACTGGTTTTTCCCCCTTTTGGCTCGTATGTTCCGCAACTTGGCCAATGGAAACTGACAGATGAGCAGCGGAAAGGTCTAGTTGGAAAAAAGGTGTTGTTTTTTTCTTCTTGAGTTTGGTGGTGGTTGATGGAAAAGGGCTTTCAGCAATTGCTATCAACATCGCATCACGGTGAACTTTGACGTTCGAAAGTCGTCACCGGTGATCGCACATCCCGGTGGAAAATGGTAAGACATTGTGGTGAAAATAAGGCCGACAATTCAGGAAAAAGGGCCCTCTGCCCCTGCCAGTGTGGTTGCGATGAAAGACGAACTCACACATAACGATGCAGACGAATGTGAAGTCTTAAAAAAAATCAAACGTCACAAAATACACCTGTTACCGTCGCACGTCCAACAATTCAGTATTGTGCCGTTGCTCCAATTTCCACTCGAATGGATATTCGATGCCCTTTTTTGATTTGTAAAGCGATTTTATTCGTTCCCACTCCTCCCCCCCCCCCTTCATTCTTCACATTAATGGTAGCTGTCAGTGCAGCTCGGTATATACACAGACACAGAAATTCGAAAAGAAATCGCAACGAATACGCTTACAATATACACACCACGAACTGGGTGCGCACCACAGTCAACAGTTTGCATACTACGTAATGCGTGAGGTGAGGGTAGAACAAGTACGAGATGAACGGGGGAAGGCTTGTTCGTGGCTTGTTGATCTTTAGACGTGTTTAAATGCCGCCACCAGTTTCGAGAGCGGAGCTGAAATGAACGGCGTAGAAGAAACCTCGGAATTCCTCCAACTACTCGGTGCTCGAATTCTTGCGAGGAGCACCAACAACAGCACAAAAACTAGGGCTCGGCCTCAAGTCGACACGCGTTCTGTGCGGGTGTGGGGATGCCGAAAGGAAGAGAACGTAACAGCGACCGTTACCGTGAAGGTTAATGTGTGAAGACTCGCTGGCAAGTGCAATTCCAGCTGACGATAAGGCACCCCCACGACCAGGAAGAGATTGAGTTACACACAGGGTGGGCAAATGTTGGAAATGTTACGCCGCATGTGTCATCCGGTCTAATTTCACTTTTCTGCATTTGTGTGCCAACCCCATCCGTGTACGATTGGATGTGACTAAAATCACCAAACTCTGCAAAGTTTTCTGAAATGAATCAGTTCGTGATTGAAGAATTTTGCCCCACGAACAGAATTGGAAAACAGTTTTATTGTGAGCGTTTGGAAGGGCGGTGGGCAACAGGAGGTGTAATTGAACTGTGGTGCTGCAAAACTCCACACTTCAACCAAAGTAGAACGCGGCTGCAAGCACATTTTGAAGGGGGGGAAAATTTGCTACTCACTTTCTTTGCCCGACGGTGATATTGAGTGATTTATGGGTGATATTGGGTGATCCAAAAAAAAAACAAACACCCGAACATTCAGGGCTCTCTGCAATTCAACTGAGAGTAATTATGCAAAGTAATGTATTGAAAAGATGATGTTGACCAAACTTCCAAAACAAATCTCTGAGATGAGATTATTGTGGCGGAGTTTTGTGCTTATAACCCACGTTTTATGTTTTTTTTTTCATAAGTTGTGTGATATCTGACCTTTTGGTCAATATTTGGTATATTTCGGTGTATTTTAAATCAATATATCACGTTATAGCCTGGGCTGGTGATTCCTGTAAAAAATTTAATGAAATAATGTTGATAAACATGGACTCTTGTCTCATTTAATTTGAACGCAAACCAACGAATTAAAAATAGTAAATATACGGTGTTAGTTCAGAGCAGAAGAGTGCCTAGTCGATTGCAATTCTTCGGATTCGAATCTTTCACTCACACACACCTATATTTTATAATTATAGTATGTTACAACGTTTATGACACGGACTTAGCCTAAGGAACCTAAGACAGCCACCACATCTGACAGTTGACATTGCAAGAATCCCAAATTCTCACAGTGCCCAAAAAGAATATGAAGATTGTGTAGAATTTATTTGTTTATTCTTAAGATGCCACTTTCCTTGTGTTGAAAAACCGCGTGCAACTCGCGAATCGTACTCTATTGACCAATGTACTAGACTAATCTTTTGATTACTCGTTGGCCTTCTGATTTACTCTTTGCTTATTTTTGTTTTACGTTTCAACTCACTCATTAAAATATTAAATGTGTGAGCGAGTGACTAAAATGCTAGGCTCTTCGTTAATGCATACTGCAAGTTGAGTGATTTAACACATTTACCTGCGGAACTGACTCACTTCATCTTGTAGGACTTGTAATTTCCATTTCTAAACATTCTTTGCATTAATCGTTCTGTCGTGTGATAAAACGACTTTTTTTCTGTTTGCAATTGGGCACAGTTGTAGTTCGTGCCATCTTCGAGGCATTCACTGATAATCTGGTCTGTTATCGTGTGGTTGAGTGGCTCCCGTTTACTTGATCCAATTAACCTCGATTGCATGCCACACACGCGAAGGACGAATTCTTCTGTTGTTATTAATCGTGTTGTGCTTTTACGTTCGAGGTTTAGTGTTTTTACTACAAGATCTTTTAAGTAAATAATATTCTCATTGCGCTACCAGGCAAATCCAATTTAAAATTGTGTATAAGTTGGAAAAAGTTTTTCCTAACATGTCATTTTTATCAGTTTTAACCTTTTGTTTAGGTTTTAGAATTTGCATGGTGTTGACATCCCATTGTGTGTTATCCTATCCTATTTGTTACTCTATATATATAATAATATGTAATATGTTTATTTCTTTTACCTATTTAATTAAGCACCCTGTACATTAAAACATAGAATATAAAGGCACAAATACGGAGTTTGTACATGTATATCCGTCAGTTTATTAAGTAAATTTTTTCATTATTTTTTTACACTTGTTGTATCACACGAAATGAGCTTTATTGAATTGAACAGTTCTTCTTTGTATAATTGTTTCTTCGATTTTTAAATGATGCAGTTGAAAATCATGTTTACGCTGTTGAAAAAAAATTCTGATTAGAACCATCAATTCTAAATTTTTATTGATCTATTTTCGAATAATTCCTTGTTATTGTTATAAAAAATCCCAAAACCCCGTTCCGTATTATTGTTACGTGTGCTGAACGTGTTTTATGGGGTATATAGCGTAATGTAAACAACGCGCAAATGATATTTGACATACGCTCAAGGATTTCTCTGTAGCTCATTATCTGAATAACTCCGGAAACGACTGTATAGGAAAATTGGATATCGATAATCATGGTGTTAGCAATCATCTCGTGGAATGCAGAATCTGATATTTCGCATGAATTGCAAATCCCTTCGAAATGTCAAGCCTCAAAATACCTCTAACGTTTAGTTTATTCCGGGTTTCACTGATATTAAAATGTAGGATAATTTTTTTTAAAGCGTATGTGATAATGATAGATGACATAACAGTAAATTTATTAATCAGGTAAAGAACATAAGAAATAGACATTAGAAATAACTTTGTTCAGAAGATATTCGGTGGATTTTTAAGCAATATTTTTTCCCCGTGGGAATTGGAGTTTTTGGGATATATTGTGCCAGGCCTAAGGGGTTTTCGATGATAGTTTCGTTTATCGTTGCTTCCTCATCCGACTGCTCCTGTTCCGACGATTGTCGTCACTTCAAGCTTGTTGACCTGCTTGCTGTATACAGCTTCCTGCCAACCAGCAATATCATCGAGCGAAAGTAAACTCGTAAGTGACCGATTGAGGTGTACAACACGGCAAACAAAAAAAGAAGAAACGGGAAAAACAAACCACACTTTTTTTTTTGCGTACGGCACTTCACTTTCAAGCAAAACCGGAAAATCTCTCCCACTTTGCAAGTGTGTTTCTAATGGACGCTTCAGGGCGACCTGATAAGGCTAACCTAGAAGTACCCTTGCAAAAGCGGTGCAGCTTCATTCGGCCACATTAAACACGGGTGTGCGGTTTTTTTTTCTTTCAAAAGCAGCGGGTGGTGAAGGTTCATCGCTTGCAGACGATTGGAAAGGAAATTAGCTTCTCTTCCTACTCTTCCCATAGTATTCCATGTTGTGAAGTGAACTTATTTGTTTCAGTTTTTTCCCCCCAAACTTATGAACCTTTCTGGGCGAGGTTTTCCTTCTCCTGCTGTGCGCTTTTCTTCGTTTTTTGAGTGTAATGAAATCTTTCGTTGACCTCTACGGATGCGAGCATGAAACGGGTCGAAGTCGAAAAACCCTTAAAAGAGGACGCCGGGCGTTTGCGCTTTTACACGCACCGAACGTACACATATGGTACCCATATGCGTTCACTTTCGAATCGAACTCGTTTTGGGTTTTTTTCTTTTCTTCACCAGTGAGCGTACTTGGTTTCACGATTTTTTCTTGCTTGGTTCCTTTCTCTCGCTCTCGTGTAGTACGCAGTACGGAACGGAGTTGCACTGCACGCGACGTGTTTGTTTTATATGTTGTTTCTATTTTTTTTTGTCGGATTTTCTGTTACTTCCCAGCATATTGGTACCACGCTGTCGATAAGCGATCGAAGAGAAGGGAAACTGCGACCGACCATTATCATGTGGGTCGGTTTGGCCGGAGGTATTAGTTTAGTCGGAACTAGTCCAATTCGGCAAGATCGGTCAGTTCAATGCCAAGCGGTAGGAGGAGAACATGCGTGTATGGTTGTTGGTTCAAACTTAGCATGAGAGCATGTTCAAATGTGAGCCAGTTATGGGAGCAGGAGTTACTTTCGTACGAAACATTAACCGATTACTCGCTTCACCTTTAGCACATCGCAGCACTCGGTAGTCGGCAGCTGATCTGTGGGTGTTCTGTTGCAAAAGACGCCCGTCACACACCTTCGATCGGTGTTTGCGCAAACGTCTTTGGTGTCTGGTGCACCTGTTGCAGGTCGACACATCCGGGGTGGGTCATAGTGTTCCCCGATGGCAAATCAAGCCTCAGCCGGCTCATACGCAACAACTCGCCATGGTGTATCGATTGCTCGGGCAGTGTCGCATTCTGCATTCGGCACCTCGTTGCAGGCTGTGTGCAAGGTGACACACATCCGAGCCGGTGATGGTGCAACACCAACTATAACGCTGCTGCGTGAGCATTTGGCGCATCGATTGTATGGTAATTTTGTTTGCGTATGATTTTGTTGTAAACCCCTGAGGTGAGACTTCACAGAACCGAGATGGGTGAACACCGCACGAGAGGGTGAAGAAGGCAGGCCGAGGAGTAACAAGTTAAACTGTTAAACACGTGTTGACACAGTTCTGAGTTGACCGCAAAACGAGACGTGCACCTTGAGCGAGAAAATGGAGAAGGTACTCAATAAATAAAGTCCACATATTTTCGACAGAATTTCTCCCATTAGGTACGGATACTGCCAAACAGAAATGGAACACTATCACTCCGCACACGTACATCGACCACTCGGCGGTGCGTATGGACGTGATTGGAATCAGTTTGTCTTATTTGTCTTCCAACATGATGAAGATATTAGCACCCCGGATCCCTGGGATGTGGGGAAATTTTCGTCACCCATATGCACACACTACGCTACAACGTGAGCAAGAAAACCACAGCCAAAGTGAAATGTAAACAGACCCGGGAACTCGGGGACCGATGTGCGACAGCTCACGAGCAAATAATGCTCGCAATGAGCACGCGATCTGATGGAGCCTTAGTGTTTTTTTTTTTGGGGGGGGAGAGGGGGTCTCACTTTTGGGGAATTCGAGCTCGATTTCTCCTTCCCGTTTGGGTTTGATGAACTCAAATCATGTCTGGGTGGCGAACGGGACAGTTTGATATTAAGACGGTCTGACGTCAGTCAACACGTGGGACGGTGGTGGATGAAGTTTTGTGGGGCTCTTCAGCGGGAGAAAATATATTAGGCTCTAAATAATTTTGGGACGTAGTGGAAGGCAAACATTTAAACTCCTCTTTTGACGATTTTGAATCATTCTGATACATTAAACATGCATTTTGCTGCCTTACTTGAGAAATATCTTCAACTTGAGAAATTTTAAAAAGGAGAACTTCTGATGACTTTGGGAGTTGTCAGAAAAATTAGCTGCTGATGGCGTTTCATATATCGTAAAAAAGTAATTATGAACGTATTATATTTATTTTATTGTTTGTGATATGCAATTTTCATACGTGAAATGATTCAGATATAACCAGTGTATTCAATATTTATTTGATTCTGCGTGAGGGAAGGCCAGGCCGTATATTGTTATAATTATAAACTTAAAGCTACACTTAATGCAATTCACATTGGTATGACGACATTTCCTTCTTCAAATTCTGAAATATCACCTTATCCTGGGTGTACTTGTTTGGATGTTCAATTTCTTATTCATAGTTAATTTCGAGGCAATGCATTTTTTTATTAATTCCTTTTATCCGATCTATCTTCATCCTATCTTATCTTATCACAAATTCCTACTAGTATTCCAATTGACATACAAAGTCCGATTAGCAAACTTCTCATATTTACGTGTATTACAAACCAAACATATCAACATTGAAAAATCACATTAACTAAAACATATTTATAGGATAAAAGTAACATGTATGAAGGAACGCTATATATCCGGGATTCTTTAACCGTGTCGCAGTATTGAAAAAAGGCATCAATGACAATGGAGTACGTTTTGAAAACAAACCGTCACTCCATTCGCGCTCTTCTCAGAGAAGTGATGTTCGTACTGAGTGAGAAAGAATGAATTAATTAAATCATTCTTGCGAGATAATTTCCATAAAAAATTGAATTAACCCAATAGAAATGTAACTCAATTAGAGAAATTTTAATCACTACTGAGTTGAATAACTCTCGAATCATGGGACCATGACCTCATTTATGAAGGACTCATGACGACTCGTGAGTTTCATGAGTGAGTTGCTCAAAAAAACAAGCTCACGTATATCTGCCTAGGTTATCAATTCGATTATACAAAACCCCTCTATCTTTCTTATCAATTTTTATACCGAAAAATGACTCTTCAATGAGTAAAAGTTTAATGTTTAACTTGAAACTTGAATGTTTAAATTGACTCGGGGTCAATTTTTCTTACCGAATCGTTATTTCCCTTCTTTTCATGCATTATTATTTTTAAGTCAAAATATATGTACATATCATCCGTGCTGTTCGCTCTTCCGGACTGGGTTAAATATGAGTAAACAATGCTCCACTTTATTATCTACTCTTGTGTTATATCTTTTGTTGCTCCACTTTGTTGTTGTTCAAACGATCATGATTATATCCCTTAGACAAGAATTTTGACAACAACTTCACTGTGTTATCGATTTGTAATTTTTTTTTGTCCGAGTTCCGTCATATTTTAAATAACCGGGTATCCCGGAAAGTATCTGTATTTACTGGTTGAGCATCAAAAGTCTGAAGCTGCTCTCTTTTGTATGGACTTTTGACATTGATATGTTATTTTGTTAATATATGATTTCTGAGTAACAAACAGCATCGAAAGCCAACTAATTGAAGACAATTTTACATTAGACATTTTGAAATTGAAGAAGTTTCGTCTAGCAGTTTTTAGTAAACGCTAACGGTTTGATCTAACTCTACTTACATTTCGATGAAATTTTAACACAACACCCCAAACATATTCACACTGATCTACGCACTGTTTTCGCACATGTTTGTCCACCTGCACACAACGACCAGCACCACTAATAACTTTTGCTAACCATTGCTATTACCTGTCACGATCCCTCCTTTCCCCCTTTTCCGTAGCGATCCTTCCGTTGAATCAAGGCAACAATAAACATACTCGGACGACAACGACCACCGACGCCTAGCGCCGAGGCAACCTTTACTGTGACCAGTAACGCATGCAGCATTCTTTCGGTGCCGTGACCAGGATGGGAAAGTGAACCGCATTTGCGATAGATTGCTCCGTCGGTTCTTGTTAGACAATTAACTCGTTAAAGGTGGCTACTAATCACTGGCGCACTGACTTTATAAACTTTTCTAAACATTATTCGTGACGTCGACAAATGAACTCATACACAAACACATACACATTTTGACAAACAAAAAGGTAGCTACTAAAGCGAGAAAGTATGTGCTAGAAATGTGTACGAATTTGCCACAAACGGGTAGAGCGTAATTAATGATTTTAACCAGTGTGACTAGATTTAGCTTTCGATCACTGTTGCACGTGAAGAAAGCTCGGTTAGAGTTTGTGAAACGATTTTGCGGCAAAGCCCAAACAGTCAGCGAACAGAAGGAAACGAAACCACATAGTATGGGTACGGCAAACGATAATCATTTAAGACGGACGGACGATCAGCAACAGCAGCGGCACCACCATCACCATCACCGACGGTCGCAAAATCAGCGCCAACAGCCACGGGCCGGTGAGGCCAAGAACCCACCAGCAAGCGAACAGGCGGTGTCGAAAATCGGTGCCATCGTAGGTAAAGGGCGCACGAAGCCAACGAAAGGCGACGAGTTGGACGATTGGCAGTACCCATTTCAGCAACAGCAACGGGAAGAACCCGCCTGGAGTGCGAAAGAACGTACGAACGAGCGGGAATGGGGTGGTTTTAAGGTGAGTTGTTTGCTGGGAAAAGAAGGTGATGAGAAGGGGGAGTGGGTGAATTATAGAGAGGACATCTTGACGCGAGAGACATTTTCCACAAAACACGCTAGTGTATCTGTTACAATTGTCATCGCACTACGTTACGTTCCCCTTCAACGAACGTCGGGGTTCGTCTCATTGAGTCTTTCGTTTCATTTTGCTTCGGAGTAGTGGTGGGCGCTCAGAATCGAAGTTGCCTGTTTTTATTTTTAAATGATTCCGGATCAGATTTCCACTCCTGAGCAGATTCCGGTACCAATTACAATAATTCGATCATAAGGGGTGAAATATCAGCAAAATAACTGTCACTCGTTAGCAATACTGAAAGTTTCCAATTTTTTTGACTTTGGGTTGTTAACCCCTCTTGCGTTCTTCCATTTGCAGTTCTGGGATACTCAAGATAAAATCAACTCTTTTACCTTTTTCTATGTATCTTTCAACAACTTCAGACCTTTTTATACTTTTTATGTGTTGTCTAATGCTATTTTGGAAAGACCCCGTGGTGCAGTGGTTAAGGCGCCGGTTTTTTACACAGCAAGTCGGCAATGCCTGACTTTGCGGTGCAAATAAGTCCGGCAATACATTTTACCGTCAGAATGATCATGTTGGTTTTTATTCCGAGAAGAAAGGGAGACTATTTTGGAACACTCTATGCGAACGTCAACGAATATTGCAACAACGCAAGAAAGAACAGTCGGAGGAAAAAAAATCTAAAGAAATATTAAGAACAGAATTCATTTGACTGTGCAGTAGTGGTTGGCGTTTGAAATCGATTCCGGGAACTGATAAGTGGTGGAAAACTCCGATCCAGTGGCGGATTAACTAATGGACAGGTTAACATTTCACCGCAAAAAAGGAAGCAAATGAACAAATGAATTTATGCTGTTTTTTATATTTTAGTATAACTATTATATTTCATACAAAGTCGCCATATTTATCAGAAATTGAAAAAAAAAACTGAAACTAGATCCTAATACCGGATTCCAGAGACATAAATCTGAATTCTTATTTCAGATCCCAATCCTGGATGCTTATCGAAATTTGAGAAATTCGTATTCGGAGTCAGAATCCAGAAGATCTATGATTTGTGATACAATCCGGATTGCTACGAATTTTAAAATTCCACCCGAATCCCATTGCCCAACACTAGAACCGATTCCGTACCTACTCGTCAGAATTCCGGGAACAAAATTACTACTGTGCCCATCACTACTTCAGAGTATTTCAGGAAAAGAAAAAAAAAACGGAAAAAGCGATTGAGCTGATTTGATTTGGAATTTAGCACAACCCGTAGCTCAATTCGTTTTGTTTTCTCTTTCTCTCTCTATTACTCTATGTCTCCATGTTTTGCTTTTTGGTAGTGTGAAGGAACAAAAGGGAAGCGATTCTTGTGTTTGGATTTATTTCACCGCCAAAAAAGAAAGCCCATCTCCCACCCAAAGAGGGTTGGATTTTGGGTAGTGGGTGGTGGAAAAGTCAGATGCTATAGGTGTGATGATGATGATCGGGTCAGCTGACCAGCTGGTGAGAGATTAAAGATAGTTTTGGTCCAGCCGTTAGCAGCTGGGCGATGCAAAATTACCAAATCGATGCGGTTGGGATTCGTGCTACTCGTGGCCAGCTGGCTGAAGCTTTGGCTGGGGAGAACGGTAATTCACCTCTCTCGCTTCCGCTTGCCCGTTTGTTTGTGTTGCTCTCGCTTTCCCGAAGTACGCTGGTGGTTTTATTTTTGCTCTCCCCGTGCAGCATCTAATCATCGAATCTGGGTTTGGAAAGAAAAGCAACACCAGAGGAAGAGGTGGTGGTGAAAAATGCGGTGCGCGGGCGAAATTAAATCCACGATACTGTTATTGATCTGCAACTGGCAGGTTGCGGTTCCGTTGGCCTTTCCGTGGCATGCATGGTGGAAGCGAGCAAGAAATACTGCAGCGCGTTCCCTCGGTTGGTTCGTTCAAAAATCAGATAATTTCAGTTCACTCGAGGAAAACTCTTAAATTGACGGCTTATTTGTGAGAGCGGAAAAACGTTCACGGAACTTTCCTCCTTTTCGTCTTTGGCCTCTACAAAACACTTTCCAACACATTTTACCTCCCGAGGGAATTAGCCAGCGAGAACTAGCGTTACCTTCCATTGCATGCCGAATTTTCCTGCCGATAGTGGTGCTCGTACTGCAGCTGTTTATTTACGAACCATACCCGGATCACAGATAGAGCATTAGAGCAACAGCATTTTCGATGTGGTTCGGATCAGATATAGCACCTTTCAAAAGATGTTTCCGTACAGAATATGAAAAGAACGGAAAATGGGTTGCAAACCGAAAGCAAGAAAAAGAGAGAGAGAGAGAGAGAGAGAGAGAGAGAGAGAGAGAGAGAGAGAGAGAGAGAGAAATCAAATCGCCTTTTTCCACCTTGATTGATTACTCCGTAGCGCCGTAGGATCGATTTTCGCGCGGGAATTCTAGGTCACAATAATGGCGGGCCAAATCGCAGAAACCGTACAAATTGCAAACAAGAGGCGAAAGGTTTTGTTTGCAGTGCCAATTGATTTGACCGGCTTTCTTGAGATATGTTGTGCTTGATTTAATTACGGAGCGACGAGGTTTGAGCCGCGTTTCTGCGAAAGAAGGGCACTACCAGGATGGTATTGCTGTGCAGGAGGGATATTCGCAGGGCAAATCCTTGTTTAAAAGCCGACGGATGAGGGTTTCGAGCCATTGCGATTGATTTGGCTTTCACTTTTACCGGCGGTGCGTTGGTTAAACAGTACATTAGCGCAATCAAACATACGCGCGATGACCGTGGCCGATGGCGATCTGGTTAATTGAACAGGTACCCAAACCGTGTGAAGTAAAATGGTGGAACCTCGTGTGACTTGGAGCATCATTTGTCCTTCCATGCGGCAGCAATTGGAACGTTAATTATTTAATTAATTAATTAATTAATTTACGAGATGCACTTCCTGAACTTTCTGTTTCAATAACCTGGTTTTTGCTCAAGCGGAAGGGATTTTTGGTGAGCACTCGTTAATAATGTAATGGATGTTTTTATTTTGATGCTTCCAATGTTTCGGGGGAAGGCAGCAACAAAGAATTGTTTCATATATGCAGCTCGCGGTAAAAAGAAAATAAAAAACAGTTTTCTTGGAGCCCTCTGTTTCTCATTGTTTTTTTTCCTGTTGACATCAAACCGTACGACGTTTACGGAAGAAGCGCATTTTCTCATTGGGTTTCCTTTGCATCCAACCGTCTGTCGAAACACGTCCAAATGGGGTATGGGGGAGAGAGACAATCATAAATCTGACCGTCTGATTTGTGTGAAAATAAGAAAACTGGCGCAATGCGCGTGTCATTGTACCGAAATAGGGCTTCGTACGAACGAGAACGTCAACCGGGGAAGGGTCATTAAAGCAACGGAGAATTTGAACTATCTCATCGTTCGTGCGTTCTTGCGCTGCGCTACAAGCGTTGCGTCCAACAAAGAATGTAACGCTCATGAAACAAAAACTGTAAAAAATAAAGATTGACGTGATGCTTTTTGTTGTTGCCGTGTTCGCGGAAGGGACAGCATGTGCAGTTATTTAACTATTTCATTTCTGATTTTTTTATTATACAGAATGGAGGGAATAACTTTTTTGTACCGTGTGCAGTTGCTTCTTTTTGAAATTTTGATTTTGATTTGAATTTGAATGAACATTTTGAAAATTTGCGTTCATCGCTTAACATCACTGTCACGTTGAAGTCTTTCGTTTTATGCAGGAACGAAAATACAAGAACACAATTCTTTTGAATAGCTTTGTTTATAAATACTAAATGTAAAAAATATTTTGTTTGTTTATATGTTTTGCAGTGCATAAAATAACTTTAAACCTTATTATTTTGAGACGAAAAAAAAGAAGAGATAAATCAAAAGCATGTTGTACAATGATGTAAATTATTGAATGTTATGATGCTTCATGATTCACCTTTCTTATAAACATGATTACACACTTTAAGACAATTTCCTACGCTACGGTATCTAGCTCTTTTATACCTTGAACGTAGCATATTACATAGTGTATCTACTTCACGGTATTAAAGTTGTTGTGGTAACTCAATCCTGTTAACAAGAACCCCAAACTATTAGAAAAATCTATTTCACATCGTGATTTGAAATATTCTTCTCAACATCAATAGTTTATTCATCTCAATTTGAATATACTTGTTGGAATTGTTTGAAAACATCTTTTTTCATGGAACTTTAATAGTTTCTTCTGTTCGCAAGCATTTGATTATAAGATAGTGTCCAGGTTATAGTTCAAGTTAAAATAATCTCTAATTTTTTTGTATCCATGCCAATCTGTAGCTTGAATGCCTCGAAATTACCAGAATGAAGAGAAGATTTGGAGAGTAAATGACTATGTGCAATATTGGTGTGTCCAATAAGTAATTTGGAAAATGATTATTGTTCTTCTTTATTAAGGAGATCAAACCAAGGATGAGTTGAAATTTTTCTAAATTTAAGCAATCTTTTTAAGATCTATTTGTTTAATATTTTGACTAGGTATTTCGATATTTTGTTAGCACTGTTTATACAATTTTAGTCTATTAATGTTTTTCATGAGACCATTTGATAGTGCGTCGAATTATGGACTAGTGAGCCCATTTTTCGTACTTAAATGTTGCAGAGTTTCTTATTAAACATCTGCTCTAACGTTATGTTACGCACTGTAGCATCAATATACTCCCTTAGATTAAAGTCCCCGGCAGGACACAAGCAAAAACCAGTCCAAACTGTGTCGGAGTGCGTAAATGTGTACGCAATTCTTAATCGACAGTACGCGAACGATCGAACGGAGGAAACTTTCTCCGTCTGGGGCAAAAATAAAAGAAAAACACAAACGCACACGGCGACCAGAAAATGCGGCCGCAAGTTGCGGTTCGGTTGGCAAATAGGAAGACGGGGCGGAAAAATGATACAAAACACCGATCCGGCCGCCCGGCACTGTTCTGCTTTTGTAGTGTGAGAGCAGGAAGCGGCAGGCGAGCGAGCGGCTACCAGAAGGAGATGTAATGCACTCAAATCCCAACCGTAAAACAGCAGCCAAAGAGCACTTTAATTAGCAGCTGCTGCTAGCGAAAAATTATGTATGCTAAGGATTATGGCTCCCGGCGCGTATCTTGTGAGATCTTTTATTTTGTTATTTTGTTATTTTTATTAGTTAAAATTCAATGGGCTTTATCTGGCCCCTTTGAAGCGAGATTTTTACATGGTTTATAACATCAAAACAGAAAACATCTGGTATAATTTAACATGAAGTTGGTGGCACTAAACGAATACTATTCATGAACACAGTACGGGACATTTCCGGTTCGTAATGATTGCTCATCTCGTTAAATCCGCGACACATAGTTATAAACGGGTCAGAGGAGCCAAAACGACTACGGCATTCCTTCACGTCAAGCAACGGTCTAGCACGGATCGATCTCGCCGGGACGTAAAGGTTGAGTTCCGAAAGCAGCGCCGGCAAGTCAATCCGATGGTCCAAAGTCCAGCGATGAATAACGCACATCATCCCTCCATAAGTCCACTTGAACGCTCCAGGTGCGTAAAGCGAACCGTCTAAATTTGCGCTGGATCAATTCCACACATACTCTGCAACATGCTCATGCTGGTCATTGAAGCTCAACTTGTCATCGAGGAGCAGTCCCAGATCAACGACACAGCTTTTAAGGGTGTGGCTCTATGTGTGCATTGTGGATTTTTTCTTTTGGTGCGTTAATGTGCTTTGTTTAGCTCCTGCCCAGAAGCATCTTGTAACGGCAGTGTAATAATTAATTTATTCGGGTGTGTCGAACTTAGTAGCTTTGCTGCGGTGTACGTCATTAAACGATACTCGTATTGAAAATTGCGTAAGTGTTTCTGATTGAATGTTTTATTTAAAACTTATACAATGTTTAACCGGGTGGAAGGAAAAACTAAATTTTCCGGCCACCGTTTTTCTTTGGCGTTTGATCGTGCGCGTAACCATAATCAGCCCGACTGATGAAGTATATTAATTTCTGGTTGAAAAATTAGCAACGTCATGAGCGGTGAACGAGCGCTGGAAATTTAACAGCAATAATCTCTTGTTTTCCATTTGTAGACGCTTTTTGTTTTGGTTTCATTTCTACGTTGCGTTGTGCCTTCGGCGGTGAAAACGTACGAGAAAAGTAATGAAAAATTGGGGAAGGAGTAGATGAAAGTCGACCAAATCACCATCAAAGCGTCATATTTTTATGTAATTATTGTGCTTCAAAAGTCTGCTTTAAATCTTTTTACCCACGGCTAGGAACGCAACAGGAAAAGAAGGTGAGTGGAGGTGTTGAAATCGATCTTTTCTCAAAATCACAATCGAAATGGTTCGTAATTTCACCCGGGCAGAGCAATAATAATGGAAACGGGGCGTCAAAACATATTGCGCTACTCGCTTAGCGCAGCAAACCAGTTGCACTTTCCGGGGGAAAAGGTTAATGAGCTATCGATTAAGCGATCAATTTTCACTCGAGTTCGTACGAACAGAGTTCGAGTGCTGTGGGTTGTATCGGTGTTTATTTGTGTTCGGTGTGCGTGGAAAGGTGAAGCACACTCGAGCTTTGGTTTTGTAACACTAAATTAATAAGCGGCTTGTTTTGGGGAGGGTTTTCCCCAAAATGTTTTCGAATTAGAAGGTGTTGAATCTTTACTAGTAGACGCCTTACAAGCGACTCTTAAAAAAAGGGTACGATTTCATGCGTTAATAAATTAACCAAAAAACCTAGAATTACAAACGAATCGTTACAAAATGAACTCGTTCATCGAGGTTTAACTCTTCTGCTTGATTGGAAGAAAGTAGATGGAGAAACTATACCGATCTTTATTAGCGCATCGAAAACCGACAAAAGACGTCCTTCCTTCAGGCGACGAACCCCTTTAGCTTTGCTAACGACCTTAAGTCATCATGCAGACAGCGGTGAGCAAATGCATTTCACTCTCTTTCTTTCGGCAGAATGAGCCCCACGGTAGGTGACATAAAGTTGTTCGCGACCAATTAGAAATCTGATAAAATCAGCCCGTATTGTGAAGGAGAAATTCCGATAAGGGTGGCAAGATATAGGGGAATTGAATAATAACAAGAGAAAAAAACACGAACGGAACAGAAAAAAACAACACCAAGCTTCCGTTTTGGTGTCGGCATCGTTTTCGTTTTCACCCGTTTGGGCATTTTTTTTTTCTTTCGAAGAGATATTTGCATATCGAAAGCGTTTTCTCTGAATGTCTCCGAAATTGTGGAACCAACCGAGCAAGAAACAAGAAAACCAGTGGAGAAAGGAAAGCAAATAAATTTTGACGAAATAATTTCGCCATCACTTTATTCTCGCTTTGCTTTTGTCTCCTTTGTTCTTGGTGCTTTGTGTTGGAATACACACAGAAATTGTTTGGAGGGTGGCATAGCCGTGTTTATTGATGGTTTTGGCTCAAAGATGGCCATTTCCGAAGATCGTTAGTGTAATACGAGTTTGACGAACCGGTTCCGGAAAACGTGAAGATGGTGAAAAGATGTTACCAATTTCATTCACCCCGCTCGCGAAATCGAATTGATAGCTTTCTTTGGCGATTTCCGAAAAGGTTACGGCCATTTGTGAGATAAGCCTAAGATTTTGCATATGAGCAACAAAAGGTCGCACATTTTCCGCACCTCGTTCGGAACCGGCCCCACTCGGGGTGGGGTCGATTTGTTTGCGATGTTGCTAGCCGCTAAGCTGGCGGTTGCTAATGGGTACGGCAGCGATAGATTTGATTTCTGTCTTGCCTCATTATCGCGAACACATCGATTAGCGAACGCACGGAGGCGTAACAGCGGTACGCACTGCGGCCTGCAGGTTGGCTGGCTTACAACAACTGTTCGGCTCTGTCAGCGGGTAATTAGAATTGTGAGAAACATCAAGCTTTAGCAACATTCCAGGTTGTGGTTCCAAACTGCTGAGAGATGGATTCGTTAGCGAAAGAAAGTTGATTTTAGTTAGTGATGTACGCACTTAGTAAGAGTGAGTGAGTGAGTTGATTGCTACTGAATGATGAATTTATAGATTAAACTGTACACGAAAAGTTTCAATTTTTTTTTCATCAGTCACTCTTATACGTAAGAAACGACTCACTCGCTACACACATTTACGGCTCGCCTCTTGGCTACGTTAAAACACCTTTTCGCCTGAGGTATTTCCATATTCAATTTTACCCCACCTCGTTTTTCAGCCAGAATGATTTAAACCAAAATGGAGTTACAAAATTCATTTGGAATTATTTATTTTCCCTCTTATGGAGTGGTCTGGATCCCAAAAAATGTAAGTCGATTGTATATAGAGTAAGTGAGTTGAATTTTATTCGCTCTTATTAAGTTTAGTTACTAATTATCGAGTTTTTAGTCAGTACAAACACTAAGTGAGTTCATTTCCAAAACAACGAGTTGGTAGCCGGACCAAAGAGTGAGTGAGCTGTGTTCTAAAAGAGTGAGTCACCATTAGCGAGTTAATGAGATGAATCTCGCAAATGACTCACCATTCAATGACAAGTATTTTATTTGGATTCGAATGAACTATCCTGTTACGAGAATGCGTAAATGATTGGCAATTACCTTACTCCAAATCTGGCGTATCTAATATCCCCAATAGAGTTATTCAAATTTAAATTGAGTGACAAAACTCTTTTGGCATTTTAATCAATTATTCTTTACCAGTTTTCTAAAAAAAGTTAGTCGTTAGTCAGTAAAAAGATTGAGCGAGTTGAATTCCTCAAAGAATGAGTTTGCTTACACTCAGAAGATTGAGTCTATTATCAGCTCAAAGAGGTAGGTTTTGCATAGAGTAGTAAGCAAATAATTAGCCTAGATTTTAATTGATTTATGAATCTCTTCAAGATTTGAATCCCTTCAACCGCGACGCAGTTCACCGAAAAGCGTAAATATTCTCACATCTACTCGCCGACTCTCCTTCCTTCAAACGCTATCTCTTGTCGGTTATCTAGTTTATTGTTCCTACATGAAGTAGTTGCTTCATTCACTTAAAAATTCCAATATTCCGTGTTATTGGCCACTGAAAATCTTTGCTTAATTCTCAGTGCAGTGCTTGGCTCTAGCGATCCTCTACTTGAATTTTTTCCCGCCTTGACAAATGTTTCTCATCTGTTTGATTTCACTTCAGTATTTCTTCTTCTTTTTCTCTTATTTGTTTTTCTTCTCAGTAATTCTTCGATACTATTGTTTTTTTTTTCCTCCTAGCTACATTCTGTTTATTGATCTGTTCTACCTACACTGACCTAACCCTATCTTATGACGTCAGGATAGATTTCAGATTCTGTTTATTTAGGTTAAGTTTAGATTTTAAGTTACTTATAAGTAGCCCTAGGGATAAATATTTATAACAAATAAACAAAAATATATCTACTCAGAATGCCGAGTGATCGACGGTATTATATACGTTCATAAATGCCGCAATCAATAGTGAAGACTTTTCCTAAGTTAGAACCAGACCTTGAAACAGGCCCTCATGTCTTTATTTGGCTGTCTCATTTAGGTACTCATACCTGTCCTTACTAAGAGTAAATGTGTCAAAACCTCAATAATATTTCCGGCAAACAACCTTCATTTCATAATCCGCAAGCCTTCTTGGTTTGGCAGTTTTCCATGTGAACCCAGTAGTAGCCGCAGTCGGCAAAGGCAGTCAGGTGCGACGTTCTTGAGAGGCCTACCGGCGTTTAATGTGTACGCTGTTGCGCCGTTCTGGATCGTTGACTGCGCACAAGGAATGAATGACCTGCTGATGGTGGCTGCACGCCCAAGCTCAAGCTTGCACTTTGCTGCCATTAGCCACCAACACTAACGCTTTGTTTGTTTTTTTTTTTCTCTCTCTCTCTCTCTTGCTCTAATAGAAACCCGGCTTAAAGTATCCCGAGTCGGACGACTGCGATTCCCTGCCGCCACCTCCACCACCAGACGACGATTCCTATTTCGACGATGACGATCGGCTTTCACACGGTCACCATCACCATCATCACCACCATCACCAGCTACAGCAACAGCAACAGCAGCAACAGCAACACCTTGCCCATCTAGTGCAGGCGAATCACAACGGGATGCATCTGGCATCGCAGCAACAGCTACCAGCGGCACATCGTCACCATTTTGCAACCGGGACGCCTCCACCGGCGCTCGATTCCGATCTGGACGCGAGCCTCAAGAAGGACATGAAGTTGCGCTCCAACTCGGACAGCTCCAACGCTACCAGTGGCGGTGTTGGAGGCGGTGGAGGAGGAGGGGGCGGTGGAGGTGGAAAGCACAAGAATGGGGGGCTCGGTGGCGGCGGCGGCAAAACGGCGAACGGAGGACACGGCCATCATCATCATCACCATCATCACCATCACCACAGCCGGTCGGCGATGCATCCGAAGAGTAGCCGGGCAGAGTCGGTCCTGTCAAGCGACTCGGACATCCGGTTTACCCGCCGCAAGCTGGGTGACAACCAGAAATGTGGCTGTGCGCTCATTGCCGGCTTCTTGCTAATATTGCTGTGCGCGGGTGCGATCGTATACGTTGGATGTAAGTATATGCATCCGTTGCATCTTTAAGCATTGGCACGTTTACCCAACAAACTACTGCTTTGTTACGAACCATGGGGAAACGTGCCGACCAAATGTTATGCGCATGTCGTGTGACTGAGAACGTTTGATCTTGGTTTGCAGTAGACAAAAAGAAAAAAAGCCGCACAAACAAGCACATTGTTGTGGTGGAGTCGCACATTCTATGCGTAACAAATTGGCTAGCTGTTTTACTGGTGCCAACACGTTGGAAGAAAGTGAGGAGCTGAAGGAATGTGGGAAAGAAAAAGATATGCGAAAAAAAATCTCCAACTACCAGCTTTCAATTAAAGCGATTGTTTGTGTTTGCACGAGCTGCGAGAGAGTTATTAAGAAAGGTGTGTTTTTTGGGGAGAGAAATGAAGTGCGTTTCTCCACACCCCCGAGACTCGGTAACCTTTTTCGTTAGCCGTGCAGGCATGCAGTATGGATTTTCTCCAAATACTCCACTGTATGGGCATGATCCATACCCGACCGTTTACGTAAACGGAACATCTACTAGAGTCGTGCCTCTGGTGCGCAAGTTGTGCGCACAAGCACTGGTGGAAAAAAAAATCTATGAAGGCGTAGCTGCAAACGATGCGACCGTTACGGAAAACTCGCGACAATGACGCGAAACTGGTGAGAACATCTTTCACAATGCGCTTACGTTTGTTTAAGTTTTATCAATGCTCGCTTCACATTTTATTTGCGCTTCCTATAATTGGGATGCGTGTGTTGTACCGCTGGTACGTACGGGAACAGTCGTCATCACTCGTTGAGACGAGGGTGGGCGAAGAAAATGAAAAATTACTTTCCATTTTCCACCGGGATGGTACATCTTTTTTTTTTTGTATGCTTCTGTTTAACCCGTAATGTTCAGCGATCGGGATCGGTGGGATACAGGTTGCATCAGAGATCGGTGATATGGTAGGTCGATAACCTGCTGCAGATCCCAAGATGCTGATGTACTGCTGCCGTGAAGAAGATTGATTGCCGTTATTTGTTTTTGGGGGAGAGGGTGGGAAGAGCGAACTTAGGATCCAATAAAGTAGCTGAATGTCCAAAATAAATGACGACTACAAAGGTTGTCAGAAGGCTGAGATCTTGAGCGATGAGCCCTAACCACTTTCAGCGCACCTTTAGGTAATGTGCTAAATGTGAGCTAAAGCGGTGTATTTGATGTGATTGCAGTTAGTCAACAGGCAGATGGGAGTAATTTTTAGGGTGTTCGTTTTCACTTTCGCTTCCGACAAATGATGGTGCTCACTGGGGATAGTGTTGGTTCCCGATAATAAAAGCACTGCCAGATTACACGCACCGGCGGATGTGTTTCAGATTAGCCGTATGTGAGGGAATTGAATATTTGAGCTCTTTCACTTTCACCAGGGTGTAGAAACTTAATTGCCGCCATTTCAGACTCCACTGATGACTCCGTTGATTTTTGGTTCGCAACTTTTGCTATATGTGTTTTTTTTTTCTCTTTCCTTTCCCCAAGACACCTATCTACGACCGGAGCCATTACCTGACCGGATATTTCGCGCACGTTTGCGCGTGATCGAGGGTGACCGGTGGACGCCGGAGTTGGCGGATCAGAACACGCTGCGGTTTCAGCATCGCGCACGGGATTACCGGGAGCGCATCAATCTTATCATGCGGCGTTCGGATCTGCGCGAACCGTTCGAGGGCAGTGAAATTCTTGCGCTGGATGGGTACGTACCTGGAGGGAAGCGGCTCAAATTCTGTTGGCCTATGTTAATGATGTTTTTATTACCCCGATAGGAACGAGGAACCAGGAGATCTGACACTACACTTTGCACTCTACTTTGACCCGTATGCTGAGCTGGTATCGGTGGCAGACTTGCGCTCGATACTGCTGGAGGAGATAACAGGCCAGGAGCGGAAGTACTTCCGCAATCTGACCATCGATCCCAATAGTCTGGTGATCAAGGAGGTCTCGGGAACCGGGGACGATATCGTCGGTACGTCCTCCTCACCGCTGGGTGGCAAAGATGAGGTAACGGTGGAGATCGTGACGACCGCTCGTCCGCCACGGAAGTGTGAACCGCTCCGGCTGGGATATTGCCGCTCGGTTGGGTACAACGTGACAACCTATCCTAACTTCTTCGGACATGGATCACTCGAGGAGGTCGAAGCGGATCTGATCTCGTTCCGAGAGCTCGTCGATGCGGAATGTTTCCGGCAGGCGTTCGACTTCATCTGCCGATTGTTGCAGCCACCTTGTGAGTATCGTACGCTCGAGGAACCAACACCTGGTACGGTGTGTCGACAGTATTGCCAGGCATTTTGGGCTGGTTGCGGAGAACGATTACCGGAACGACTGCGACGTTACTTGGACTGCGAGCGTTTCCCTGAATCGACCGGTGTACAGTCGTGCCACAGCAAACCGGGCTGCACTGGTGAGCTGCAGGCAAATGCACTGTCATCGCGTCTTTGCGATGGAGTCGCCGACTGTGCTGATCTGTCGGATGAGAATACCTGTACGTTCTGCGCTTACGGAGCGATTTCGTGTGGAAGGAGCCGCGCATGTTACGCACGCAACGCGCGCTGTGACGGAAAGCTAGACTGTCCCGATGGTAGCGATGAGAAGGATTGCCGTGAGTACTTCAAGTTACTACGTCAAAATGTCCTAAGAACAACAAAACATTAATCATACATTTTGCTTTCAGTTTCGATCTCTCCACAAGTAAGCTTCCTCACCTTTCCACCTCCAATCGTACCCTTCCGGCCACGGTTCTACTCGGAAGGGTATGCCGTGTTTTCGGAGAAGGGCACCACCGGTAAGCTGTGCTCGGTTGGTATGGAAGGCAACGAGTACGTCCGTAACACTGTGGCCGAGTCACTGTGCAAGGCGCTCGGATATGAGCGTGTCGATTATTCGGAGATCCGCAACGATACGGAACCGAACACGAGCTATGTTCGGGTACTGGATCCCCGTGCCTCCGAGATTTCGTTCGTACGCACGCAGTGCCAGAGCAAACAGTCGCTGTACGTTGCCTGCAGTCATCTGGAGTGCGGTGTACAATCCACGCTGCCCGCAACCCAAAGCATCGGACTATCCAAGATGGCGACACCGGGTGATTGGCCGTGGCACGTTGCACTTCTACGAGCGGATACGCACGTCTGCGATGGAACGCTGGTATGTAGGATTTTTGTACAGATGAGATGAGAACATTTGTTTTAGTGAGCTTAATCAGCGTAGAAGCGTTGCTATAAGGTATCGAAACTATTACTCACTCTCTAGATATTCGCAAAAAATAAGATTTTACGCTAATCCTTTAACTACTAATTTGTGTTTAACTCACTCGAGCCTGCATTGATTACTGACTCATTCTTCATGTATTCCAATCTCACAACAAGAATGAGTAAAAATTCTCAAACAGTCTTGTTGCTCTTGTTTAGATTGAAATCACTTAATTGAAGTAGTAAGATTGCAGATAAACTTTCAAAAATTTGAAATTTTCTTTTGTTTACGCTTGATTCTTTCGAAGCGGTAGGATTTGAATCCAAATCATATGCCTATAATCTTCAGGGACTAGAATCCCAAAAAGGTCCTCAGTAAAGTGAGGGCGAGGTAAGACTGTGAAACAGTAGTGAAAAGTGTGACTGAAACTTTAAGAGCTTAGTTGTATCCACACATTCAGCTGCAGGATTAGGTTATGTTATCAATAATATCAAAAGTGCATAATGGTTCGCCTTCTCCAAACAGGTCTCGAAGGATTGGGTGCTTACGACGGAGTCTTGCTTCCAAGGACAGGCAAAGGCAACATGGATGGCAGTGTTTGGAGCAGTGCGACTCTCTTCCAATGCGCCCTGGACGCAACGGCGACGCATAGTAAGATTACTTCCTAATTCCCAAATTCAAACAACTTCATAGTGTTCACAATATCCTTTATCTAATGGGTATGATATTTTTTAGATTGGAATGGTGAAGTCACCGGTAGAAGGTAGCACCGCAGCTATGGTACGCCTGGAGACCCCGGTCATCTATTCCGATTTTGTCCGACCGATCTGTCTGCCGGATATACCGCTGAAGGAAACGATCGATCGCAGTGACAACAACGTGACACCGACACCACACGCTGAGAAGTATTCCACCAACAAGGGCGGCAAAGTGAGTGGCCGCAAGCTGAAAGAATATCGACAGTACTTCGAGATGCCTGGTGATGACGAGCTGGCGACCGACGAGTACGGCGATCTTAACGAGGCAGCTAAATACGTGAACCAGTACAGTGCCGACTTTACCGACGAGCAGTATCACATTCCGAAGGCGGAGGCAGCAGTTGGTGTAACACACGGTCGTACGACGGTCTCCTCCGTCCCTGGCAGTGTTCCTGGTGGACCAGCTGCCTATCCACTGCCAGCCAACTCGCCCCAAACCAACAACTACATCTCGGCACTCAACTACATCAGCTCGGGCGGGGTGGCAAACGTCGGTGCGGGTGGTGCCGGTTTCCAGCAACCGACCAAGCTCGGCAAACAGAGTCAGTGGACGAACTGCAATACGCTCGGTTGGTCACGCCAGCGAGATCACCTGCAACGGGTACAGCTGAAGCTGATCGACATGTCGCCGTGTGAAAATATTTCGATCGCCACTGTAAACAGCATGTGTGCGGAGTCAGCTTACCACAAGCAGGACTGCAGTGAGGAAGAGTTCGCCGGCAGTCCGGTCATCTGCCTGCTGCCGAGTGATCGACGATGGGCGCTAGTCGGTATAAGCTCCTGGCGTATTGCCTGTGCACCGAACGGTATCGAGCGGCCACGAATGTACGACAAGGTCATACCGAATACTCCCTGGATCCGGGACACCATTTCCGCAACGGTGACGTGAGCGATACAGGCCTTCGCACTAACACAGCAATGGGCACACATTAACAAATAGAGAATTATAGTGATAATAATCTGAGTGAAGAGCGCTGGCATCAAATATGATACGTGTGGTTACAGTAGGCAGCGGCTTGGGAAGCGGCAATGATGTAGAACTAGGAGTAAGCAACTGCTCTCAACAGTGTTGCTATATGCCATGGATGCAGAGGTTTTGAGTTTAGTAGGTAAAGTTGGAGTCACTTATTTCTCAAATCATGCACTTGCAAAGCATTCCGACATGACAGATGTGTCAGTTTCATTTTAAACGAGATAAAAAAAAATTACGTCTACCTGAACACACATCAACTTGAGTAGCATCGAGAATTTGCTTCACCATTACCACTAGAACCCGGGAACCCTGTAAATGTTACACCTTTCTCTTCCGCGAATGCCAAGACACGCACTATTACGGGCATACGTTTGAGTTTCTCGTTTGCGTCACATTTGAATACATAGTAACTATTCGTTGGATGCTGCTGGTCCGGTCAGTGATACGCTAATCAGTGATGAGTGCTGGAGCGTGTGTGCTCCGGTGAGCAAGCGTTTTTGTGCAGAGTGTAAATTAGTGCACGGTGGGATAGCGAAAAAGCAAAAGTAATGTGAGAGCAAAACAAAATCATATCACCCAGCGAACGACCAAAGCAGTTTTAGTGAGCGGCGAGTAAGGCAGAAGTTAGCAAATGCGATTGTGTGCGGATACGATGAAACAAGCGAGCGGAAAACGAATTTCACCTTTCCTGCAGGTGTGTATAGTTTTCGGAAACACTGTGACAGTTTTTGTGCGTTTTTGGGATGAACTTTTCTTGTTTTACTTAATTATCCTTAAACCGTCACCATACCCGTAATAGGGCAAATGAAGATATTGAGGGAAGCGATACAGGTAAGCAAAGTGGCAGCGAGTATGTATGTGCGCGTCGGACGTGTACGTACGAGCCTAGTATTTATAAGTGTAGAAATTTATCATACTCACATTTAGAGGTGACCATGGACATTCTCGCTTTGTGTACTCAATGCAATGGCACACCGCAGTGTGAGCCTACAGATGGTAAGATGTGTTAAGTGCGTCCGGCTTCGTACTGCGTGTTGCCAAACTAGTGTTCGGTTTATTTGTTATAATCAAGCATCGTGTAATGGCGGGAAACGTACTTTGGAGGAACCTGTTTGCACAATAAATCATCTCTTTATATGCTTGTTAAAGATCGCTCTGTAGCCGCAAGGTGCTAATCGACTGTGGCGTTGTTGAGTTTTGATCCGAAATGCTTACACTTAAACGGCGGTGACAACATCGAAGACAAACGGTAGAGGTGTGGATAAGCTAATCTCGCACCCATACTACTTTTCGACGGTTTGTTTTATCGGGCAACTGTACAGTGGAGTAAGAATCGCTTCTTCTAATTAAATTCCCAGCAATGGCCTCAAAGTGTATAGACTGTCAAATCATCAAATTTATTAAATCCTTCACTTTTTGAGTGATATTTTGACTAGAACCACAGAATAACGATAATTTTCTGCTTCTGGCTCAGTAATCAGTATCTGGGGAGTGAGGACGATGCAAACGTTGTTCTTCAGAAAATGCAGAGAAATCTAATTCAGCTTAACCCTGCCTTTGACAACAAAAAAAAAATATATTCTTGACAACCGGGCTACCCGGGTAGCCAGCAAATTTGGAGGTTCATAACTTTTCAACGCATTATTCATTATCGATGCAGTTTTAACTCACAAAAATCTATTTGCCTATCCGGGTTGCCGGTTGCCTGAAATGGGTAATCCGGAAATTGTGTTTGTTGTTTATTTTTCTGGCTGAAGAAGATATTGTTTTTGTCAAACTCTAATCCTGTGCTGAGAGACACCGAACAGTACTCGTATATTCCATTGCCCTGACTAATGAATAATAAAACGTTTTAATACAGGTAGGGCCATGACATTTTTTAGTGAAGTTGTTAAACGTAATTGATTATATCTATCATGTGCGGCGTAAAACTAAGAGTTTTGTTAATCTTTGTTTTTACTAACTTCTTTACACAATCAGAACGTTGCAATAAATTAATGTTCATCAATCTTTATCAAACTTTTGGGATTAATCGAACAGGGGAACAATAGAACACGATAATTACCATCTAACAGCAAATGCATATTTTGAAAGTGGTAGGAATTAACCATTTCTTGGACTTTCTAGTACAGCTACATATACAAATCGGTATTCCAGAGGATAACGGTCTGCCATTAATGAGTCTTGAAACCGAATCTAGAACACCTTCTTCATTGAAATCACACAAAGTGACATTACATCTCGATAGTTTGAAGCAAAGCGAGCACCTCTTTTATGGATACTATTACAGCCCATTTCCAAGCAGTGGGGAAAATTTAAGTTCAAAGAGAAGAGTCACCTTCGTACAAAGACAATGTCTGAAAGGCTGTTGGGTTGGGTTCATGATAAAGATCTCATCAGTGTTTGAGATTTCTGTTTGATAATTACCAACAACTTCTCCTACGACTGGAAAAAGCCAATCTTGTGGTGTTAAGAAGACACGATTTTCAATATCATAATATCTCTGTAGTTTTTACACTCTATCTTATCTTCTTTCTTCAATATAAGGCAGATAATGCCAAGAAACTATCGTTATCTTAGCAATAGAAAGAATTTAATATTTTAGTGATGCACCTCTATTTTGATCAGCTTGTTAACTTCTCCGTTAGTACCTATTGCTTTGTTATTCTTGAGCCGACGAAAAACTACAAGACCTCTCTTTTAATCAATTCTTCTGCCAGGTAACTGATCAAATCCCCATCTTTATTTCGACAGAAGGTTACCTTAGGTCTACAGTCGTTTCGGTGACCTGCTATCTCCGGGTACAGCTTTATATCGTGTCAGTATTATGTTTATCTCGTCTCTTCTCGCTGAGTTTGATCATCAAATCTGTGAATTTGATTTTTTCTGATGTACAGACTGCACATAGACGCAACATGTTCTTCAGAAAGTTTAAGCTCAATAAAAAAATAGCTGTAATATTTCAGCTCTTTTTTAAAGATGGAGATTTCATCAGTTACCAGTCAGTGGAATCGATTAGCACAACGAGGTTTTTTGTCGATTCAAGAATAACAAAGCAACCGTTATTAACAGGAAAGTTAATGAACTGATCTAAAGTTGAGGTGTAGCACAAGAGTATTAAATTCATTTTATTTGTTATTTTGTCCTCTTTTGAGGTAGATTTTGAAAACAGATTACATGTATAACAATAACATCTTTTCGATGTCTCAGAAAATATAGGCCATGTTCTGTTTTTGGGTTCAGTTTGATTTTTTGCGGTAAAAAGGGTCGGTTGAAAGGCGCCGGTAGTAAACTTCCTTATTATTTATGTACAAAGATTTTAACGTGTTGATGTTTCCTATATTGTTTTACTCGTTTCGATTTATATACTAAATGAAACCATTTTCAGACAATCGTCTCATCCGAAAAAAAATTGAACACACTTTATGATTCCTCTTCCGAAGAAGCTTGCAGAATTTCCTCAGAAAGTAAACCAAACTGCGTAAGCCACATGTTGTGACAGACCGTGCATGAGTGAAAAAGATGTTAAAAATATGAATTTATTTTTTTGTGTAGTGAAGATTGACCTCGAGGCGCCTAGACATCCAACTTTATTTCAGTGGTTCAATAGCTATTCAGTTTACCATTTGATCTTGTGAAAACTACTTCTTGGGAAGATTTGAAGGAGAAAAAAAGGATTTCAACAACTATTTTTCACTACAACATGGATTATTCATTGCATAGTGGTAGTAGATCTGAAATTGAAAGTAATTGTCCACACCTGTTGGAGATCCCATGTAGAACGAAACATGTAGCCTCGCCACTATGTGAAATATGAAAGTCTGAAATCTAGGGAGAGAGCTTTGAGGGTAGAGGTGGTCTAGGTTTCCACACATTTACGATCTTGGAGGACCTCAAATGGAGAGAATGCACAATTGAATTTGAAATGAAAATAAAAGTGGACCTTTTAAAGAAAGTCCCTCACGTCAGCTTCAGCGAATTCAGACGCTATAAATAATAAAAGAGGATTCAGGCATGACAATCTGTGTTCAACTGGCCTTTTTAGTTGATGTATTAAGATTGAATACTAATGTCCTGAAGATGTTTATTAAAATTTAAGATGTGTTTTGGATTTTTTTTTGTTCGAAGTGATTTTAATTTTCTGACTATTACTTCTACTTTCCAATTTTTCTTTTTCGCTAAAGCTTTCTTAGACAAAAAGGAATCAATCGTTTGAAGCCATCGTCAAGATTATTCCAGCCGTCCTAGAGATTTGGCGTGACAAACATTCATTTTCATAGATACAGATAGTATGTGTTTATTATGATAGTAACTTTTTATAAATAGTATTTTTTAGTATGTGTTTATTATGATAGTAACAACATTTGGTAGATAAGGTGCCCTTTCACGGTTCGGAGAAGGAATAGTCTCCCAACCAATGTGAATTGCATATTACATTAAGTTTAGACTTAAGATAACAGTTATAAGCAATACGGCCTGGCCGTCATTGATGAATAAAAAAAAACATTTAGTAGGTGTTATAGAACTGCGATGAGTTGATATACCGGTGGGTAAAGTACAATTTACCAAAACATATTTTTTTATCCATTTTTTGATTGAATTGAAATTTCCCAAATAAGTATTTTTGATTAATTTTCTTAGGTGTATGTGATCCCACATTCAGGATTTAGAAAGATGAATTATCTAAAAATAATGTTGACAGAAGGTTTTACCTGATGATTACCGTGATATTTTTAAAAAGGAGAGATTAATTCCGTAAATTTAACATACCCAACTTGGTGCATCACTGCCTAGCTTCAAAGCGCCTGAGCTCTTCGACGGGTATAACGGTTCAGTTACAATGTTATTTACACGGGGTAACTCACGGTTGAGTACCATCGTCTGGCTCATGATTTATGTTGGTTCCCTTCCCTTTACAGGCTTCAGTAACTGGGTTCTAACTCTTTCACAACTGTATATTCTCGAGGCCACGCTGGCTGCAAAAACAGTGCAAACTGCAGTTTTATGGTCCATCTGAATGCTTTGCTAAAACTTTGGAAGGTGCACAAAAAGCTTGCATTTTTTAAATTGCTGTGAGCTCCATAAGTGAGTGTATATAATCATAAAATAGACCGTAAGCCACATCATGAGTTACTGCTAATGCAAAAACAACAAAGTTGCGCATAAGCTAACGCTAGCAAAAGATGCTGTGAGCCCGATGGTTAATAGTTTGTCTTGGTGCTCTGAACGTGTACAACCAGCATATCGACAATAGTTTGGTTTCATCGAGTTTCAAATCCGTATCTAATCTAACATATTTAGAAACGTCCATCAAGTATAGTTGCACTTGTGTACATACGATAACGTTAAATGTGTGGAAGCCAATAAAGATACGCTCCGCATGGTACGGTGAAAATGGTATGTTATAGACCGTTAAAAGTTGATCTATTGCTTTACTCATATTGTTTTTATTACGATAAAATCAAAAGCTTCTTTTTTGTTTTACACTGAACTACTCAAAAAAAAAAAACAGATCAAACAGTTGATTTTTTTTCCTGAATAATATTGTGTTATTTGAAAATGGTTTATTATTAGTGGCCACAGCAATAAATAAAATGCTAAGGTGTAATCTATCGATGCATAGGAACACGCACGAGGGCCGATTGGTTGCTAATCTAGCGTATAAGAAAAATAATAAACAAACAGCTAGCGCTGGCAATCAACTAATACAATGTAACTGAGTAGCAAACAATTTCAGTAGAAATCGAGGTGAAACTAAATGTAATGCACTTTAAACCGTTGATAATATTTTTATACAGGTCAAACGTGGAAAAAATCGTTCCGGGAACGGAAACATGGGGAATTGGATAATGAACGAAATAAAGAGTTATGGGTTCTGTAGCATGAACTGACAGGTTTCGTTAAAAATATAAATAAAAAAACACAAAAAAAAACATTGTCAGCATCTGGCCACACGCGGTCGGGAACAAACGGTGTCACATTGAAAGGATATTCAAGTGTTTTATTTTCTTTTTGTACATTTTTTTAAGTGTTTGGTAGATAAGTGTATATTCGCGCATTCTTGTTTTTTCTCTAGCGTGTGTTACGAGATCACATTTGAGACGCAAAAGCGAAGGAACGAACACGTTCTCTGCGTGTTGTAGTTCTGCCTAACTTCAGGTTCCGAAACACGTTTGTTGTGTAAGTTATACCTGCTGTTGCCGGTACCAGGAATTGCATGGAAAACAGTGGGTTTTAAAATATCCTCATTTTCTATTACATCGTTCCTTTGACTGTAGAGTTATTGATAGAATCGATATTACAGAAGTTCCATTGTATAAGCATCATGTGCATCGTCAACAGCAATTATCTATGCGTGTTCGTTTGTAAATATGCCATACCATAACTGAGCCTTTCTGCAAGGTTTTCACTAGCACTTTGTACTTAACAAAAACCATATGGGCGAGCATGTGCAACGTTCGGCACCGGCACCGATTGAAAGTGTTAAAAACTATTCTACAAATGCAAGTACGCGATAGCGCACACTATTGGAGCTCTATTCTGTGCTGTGAGCAGTGTAGATGGGAAAGAGAGAGAAACGAAATGATCTCGTGCCTGTATTAGAAATGTAAAACAACTCGCAACTTCACAAGAATCTTCCCAAATTGAAGACGACAACCGCATTTAATGGTCTCAACCTGTGTGTGTGTGCGTTTGTGACAACACAAGCCAACCTATCATACCGGCCTGATTGTGTGTGTTTTGTGGTGCCCAAATAAAGCTCAGCATTTGAAAGGCATTGCCAAAAAAACAAACAGACACACACAAACGAATGAGAACCTGTTCTAGTTTTGTACGCACTTTGACTATTATGATAGATTGGAGAAACGGTGGTTGTTTGTTCCCTATCTTTTCGTCATCTGGACGGCATCGGAACCCCTGATTTTGAGGTTAGGTGTTGCGCTAGCACGTTATTATTGTGCGAACCGGTCGACGAAAACGCTCCGTTCAAGTGGATGTAAGAAAATGTATTTTTTAAATTTATCACATATAATTGTTAGCCCCGTGAGATACAAAATGTAGCAAATGTTGAAGAAATGTTAAAAGTGTCGGTACAGTTGCTTTGCGATAATTAAATTAAAGTTTTCCCTCCGTTGCAGAAATAATCATGTCACCGAAAGAGGATGCTACAGCTGTTTTGCCGAGGGAAGCACCGATACAGGAGATGAGTCACTATAGACCGGCAACGGCTTTTCTTGTGCTGGAGGATGGAACAATCATGCCCGGGCACCGTTTCGGTGCGGATGTTAGCGTGGATGGTGAGGTCGTTTTTCAGACCGGTATGGTGGGCTACCCGGAATCAATGACCGATCCGTCCTATCACGGCCAGATACTGGTGCTGACGTATCCTTTGATTGGAAACTATGGTATTCCGGATGCGGATCTGGATGAGTGCGGTCTTATGCGACACTTTGAGTCGAACAATCGTATCTGGACGGCTGGGCTAGTGGTGAGCGAAATATGTGAGGAACCATCACACTGGCGTAGCAAACTGACGCTATCCAACTGGATGGCAAAGCATGGTGTACCAGGCATTAGTGGGCTGGACACGCGCGCGCTAACGAAAAAAATACGTGAGAATGGCACTATTCTAGGTATGAAAAATATCGGGAAAATTCTGGTACATTTTGGACACTGTTTCTAACAAGACAAAAATTTATCCTTTACAGGAAAGATTGTTCAATCAAGTGTCTTGTCGATCGCCGGACTCAACTTTAGCAATCAAAACCTACGGAACTTGGTAGCGGAGGTATCGTTGGCTCAGCCCCGCACCTATAATGAATCCGGTTCGCCGCGAATTTTGGCCATCGATTGCGGATTAAAGCTGAATCAAGTGCGCTGTTTCGTTAGCCGTGGTGCACGATTGGATGTGGTACCGTGGAACGCACGGCCGAACCCGGACGAGTACGATGGTTTGTTTCTGTCGAACGGACCCGGCGATCCGGAGATGTGTCGCGAGGTGGTGGATAATTTGCGCAGCTTGCTTGCGATGAAGACAGCTAAGCCCATTTTTGGAATCTGCCTCGGCCATCAGATCCTAGCGACGGCGGCTGGATGTAGCACGTTTAAGATGCCGTACGGTAATCGGGGCCACAACTTGCCCTGCATGCATCTTGGCACCAGGCGCTGCTATATGACGTCGCAGAACCATGGCTTTGCGGTCAATTCAAACCAGATGCCAGCGGGATGGGAGGAGCTGTTTACGAACCTGAACGATGGTACCAACGAGGGTATTGTGCATGAGACCAAACCGTACTTCAGTGTCCAGTTCCACCCGGAACATACGGCTGGTCCGACTGATTTGGAGGGGCTGTTCGATGTATTTCTGGACGTGGTTGGCGAATATAAGCGAGACCCGAACAAATCGCACGTGTCTGTACGGGAGCGTTTAAACGAACGACTTCGGTACGTGCCACCGACACCGATCGATCTGGAGCGTCCGAAGAAGGTGCTAATTTTGGGATCGGGTGGGCTGTCGATTGGCCAGGCTGGAGAGTTTGATTATTCCGGTTCGCAGGCTATCAAAGCGCTCAAGGAGGAACGTATCCAGACGGTTCTGATCAACCCGAACATTGCGACCGTGCAGACATCCAAGGGACTGGCGGATAAAGTGTACTTTCTTCCATTGACCCGCTACTACGTGGAGAAGGTAATCAAGGCGGAAAGGCCTGGAGGTGTACTGTTGACGTTCGGTGGTCAAACCGCGCTAAACGTGGGCGTTGAGATGGAACGAGCCGGATTGTTTAGTCGTTACGGCGTGAAGATAATGGGAACACCCATCAGTTCGATCATTGAAACCGAGGACCGGAAATTGTTCGCTGAGCGTGTGGCTGAGATTGGCGAGAAGGTGGCACCATCAGCGGCTGTGTACAACATACAGGAGGCACTAGATGCGGCAGACACGATCGGATACCCAGTGATGGCACGGGCCGCATTTTCGCTCGGTGGTCTTGGTTCGGGTTTCGCGAGCAACGCTGACGAGCTGAGGGTCCTGGCTACCCAGGCTTTGGCGCACTCGAACCAGCTCATCATTGATAAGTCGCTGAAGGGTTGGAAGGAGGTGGAGTACGAGGTGGTGCGCGATGCGTACGATAATTGTATTACCGTGTGCAACATGGAGAATGTCGATCCGCTTGGTATTCACACGGGGGAGAGTATCGTGGTAGCACCGTCCCAGACACTGTCCAACCGGGAGTACAACTTGTTGCGCTCCACAGCGATCCGCGTCATACGGCACTTTGGGGTGGTGGGTGAGTGTAACATCCAGTATGCGTTGAACCCGGAATCGGAGGAGTACTACATCATTGAGGTGAACGCACGTTTGTCCAGAAGCTCTGCGTTGGCCAGCAAGGCCACCGGATATCCGTTGGCGTACGTAGCGGCAAAGTTGTCGCTCGCAATACCGCTGCCGAACATCCGTAACTCGGTGACGGGCGTGACGACGGCTTGTTTCGAGCCGAGCCTCGATTACTGCGTGGTGAAGATGCCACGTTGGGATCTGGCAAAATTTGCACGCGTTAGCAAGAATATTGGCAGCTCGATGAAGAGTGTCGGTGAGGTGATGGCGATTGGGCGTACGTTCGAGGAAGCATTCCAGAAGGCGCTACGGATGGTGGATAGTGTGAATGGGTTCGATCCCTACCTGAACCCAGTGAATGAGCAGGAGCTGGAACAACCCACTGACAAGCGTATGTTCGTATTGGCTGCTGCCCTGAAGGCCGGTTACACCGTGGAGCAAATTTACGAACTGACCAAGATTGACCGTTGGTTTTTGCGCAAGCTGAAGGGCATAATCGATTTTACCGATCAACTTGAAGCACTCGAGCACGGTTGCGTACCAGAGGCGGCCATGCTGCGCGAGGCAAAGCGGCTTGGGTTTTCCGATCGCATGATTGCGCAGTGCGTGAAAAGTACGGAGCTGGCGGTACGGATGCAACGGAAGGAGCATGGCGTTGTGCCGTTCGTCAAGCAGATCGATACAGTGGCGGGTGAGTGGCCTGCCTCGACCAACTATCTCTACCTGACGTACAGTGGTACCGAAAATGATATCGATTTTCCGGGACAGTACACGATGGTGATCGGTTCGGGTGTGTATCGTATCGGCAGTTCGGTCGAGTTTGACTGGTGTGCCGTCGGCTGTTTGAAAGAGTTGCGCCGGTTAAACCACAAAACCATCATGGTGAACTACAACCCGGAAACGGTCAGCACGGACTACGATATGTGTGATCGGCTGTATTTTGAGGAAATTTCGTTCGAAGTCGTGATGGATATTTACGATGCGGAGCAACCGACCGGCATCATCCTTTCGATGGGCGGTCAGCTTCCGAACAACATCGCGATGGATCTGCATCGGCAGCAGGCACGCATTCTAGGCACTTCGCCGGAATCAGTTGATAGTGCCGAGAATCGGTTCAAGTTTTCGCGCAAGCTCGATCGTAAAGGGATTTTGCAACCCCGCTGGAAGGAATTGACCAACTTGGAATCGGCGATCGAGTTTTGTGAGGAGGTCGGATATCCGTGCCTGGTACGCCCCTCGTATGTGCTGTCCGGGGCCGCTATGAACGTTGCTTACTCCAATCAGGACCTGGAAACGTACCTAAAGCACGCGTCAGACGTTAGCAAAGAACATCCGGTGGTAATATCGAAGTTTTTGGTCGAGGCAAAGGAAATTGATGTGGATGCAGTTGCAGCTGACGGTGTGATTCTGTGCATGGCCGTGTCCGAACACGTGGAGAACGCCGGTGTACATTCGGGTGATGCGACACTCGTGACACCCCCACAAGACATCAACCGGGAGACGCTAGAGCGCATCAAAGAGATAGCTCGGGATATTGCAGACCTGCTGGATGTATCGGGACCGTTCAACATGCAGCTTATCGCAAAAAATAATGAGCTAAAGGTGATCGAGTGTAATGTACGCGTTTCGCGCTCGTTCCCGTTCGTTTCGAAAACGCTCGACTTTGACTTTGTCGCACTTGCTACTCGTGTCATCGTGGGACATACGGATATTGAGCCCGTGGAGGTGATGTACGGGCGCGGACTGGTCGGTGTAAAGGTGCCACAGTTCAGCTTCGCCCGGTTGGCCGGAGCGGACGTGATGTTGGGCGTGGAGATGGCTTCAACCGGTGAGGTTGCTTGCTTTGGTGAGAATCGCTACGAAGCCTACCTCAAAGCAATGATGTCGACCGGGTTCCAAATACCGAAGAAAGCAATACTGCTCAGTATTGGAAGTTATAAGGTAAGAAGATGCCTCCATTGGATCCACGGAAGCAATTGGTTGACTAACACTACTCTTTTATTTTCGTACGCAGCATAAAATGGAACTTTTACCATCCATACGAATCCTGGAAAAGATGGGCTACAAACTGTATGCTTCAATGGGCACGGGAGACTTTTACACCGAACACGGCGTTAAGGTGAGTGAGCTTTTGCACAATATTCCAGTCATATGTATTTCACAAGATGGACATTATTTACAAATGGTACATAATGCTTAACACATACTGTTGATACCGTAGCGAAAATCGATGTGTTTGGTAAGTATTTTAGAGGTCGTTTATAGTGGCATCTTTCCGTATTACAAGCAGTACTTTTACAATAAGGTTTTCCCGAAGCAGTTGTTGTTCTGCAAATCCCAGCGTTTAGGCATCAGCGGCCCCTGTCACAGATCCCGGTACCATTTATCACAGAAAGGGTTTTCTTAACCTCCATAGGGTCCTAATTTGTTCTCCGTCCTACTGTTTCTCTCGCTCTCTCTCTCTTGCTTTCTCAAGCATGTTTGATATCTGCTGGTAACTATCGGTAACCCTGTCTCGGTGCGATCGTAACGTTCCCCAATAACCGAGAGATGTCGTCGATGTCCTCGGACGAACGACGCGGTCCATTGGATCTCCGTGGGCCGACCGGTGACTTTGGTGCGTGAATCTGAACACTAATTTGCTGTTGCTGCTGATGCTGCTTCTGGGACGGTATTCGTCTTAACCCGCCAGCAGGTTGTGACGAGAGTCGTCGGGATGCTCGCCGTTGGCTACGTCCAGCGCCTCCGCTCGACTCGATCTCCTTTCGTTCGATATCTTCCCATTCTTCGTCGTCAATATCATCGTCTTCGTTGTCCGGCGTGAAGAAGCGCTGTTGCTGTTGACGTTTTGCGCCGGTCGATGTTTGGCGGACGTTTGTGTAGGTAGTACGTTTGCTGTTACGACGGTTCACCGAAATTTTTCTGCTCGCCACCGGTCGCTGCTCGCTAGTGCTGGTGCGCTTCGGCAGGGCCGGTCGATCCCCTCCCTTTGCATTGGCTTTGGCCAATTCTTGGCGTAAGCCGTATATCTGGTTAAGGTACTGACGGGCCTCCTCAACGCCCTCGTCATCGGCGAGTAGATTACAGAGCCGCTCTGCCTGCCTTAGGTAAATCAACGCCTGGTTGAGCGTCCGGAAGCCACAGGATACCCGTGCCATCTCAACGAAATGTTCAACAAACAGGCCGTAGATTAGCTGTCGGCGTAGGTTTTCCATGTGTTTGAGTGGTAGAAACTGAAAGTTGAAAACAAACTACTCGAATCAACGATTTCCTAGCTGTGACGATGTAAAGGGAAAGGTGGTGTACTCTTTCTAATGGTTCAAGCTTTCCCCTACTTACCGTCAAGTCGATCGATTCAACCGATTGGCGACGCTCCGGTTGGACCGCCCGTTCCTTCTTGAGCTGTTCCGCCACCAAGAAGCGCACGATTCGGGTCCTTTTGCGACGTGACTCCACCTCCTGTTGATTGTAGTAAGCCATCGAACCGACTGCAATCTCGCGCTCGTTCGCATCGTTCTCATCCGAGTCTTCCGCTGCCAAGTTCTCATCCTCATCACGCAGCATCGGATTGACGATCTTGAGCGGATTGTCGATCACCAGGTACGAGTAGAGCCGCTTGATGCGAATCTTCGGATAGAACGTTAACCGGGCGCTTGGTAGCTTCAGATTGCGCAGAGCAATCAGCATATGCATCACCGGGTTCTCTGTGATGCGAAAGATGCGCTTGTGCAGCTCCACCAGTACCCGTTCCGGCACGTTCTCGAAAAGGTTTCTGCTCGGCAGAAAGTAATCGGGTAGGGTGTGTGTCTTGATGCGATCGAGCAACGCGTTCAGAAAGCGCAGCAATGCCTCCCCGAGGTAATCTTCCGGCCATGCTGCGTAGTTGGTTTCGCACTGCCAGAACAGATGCGCTCGCAAATGTTCCATGCCGAACATGCTCATGCCAGGCGTATGGTTTGGCTCCACAAACGTCTTCAGCAGCAGCACTGTGATCATGTAGATCTTGATTTGCGTACCGGTGAGACAGCTTTCCAGGTAGCGTTCCGCCTCGGGGAAGACGATCTTCCACTCGAGCTGACGGTAGCGGTTCTGACCCTGTTTCGGTGCGTACCCGATCGGTATAACGTGGCATCCGAACGATTTCACCTTCTGGATCATTGGCTGTGTCGGCCATTGGAACTTCTGACGCGTCAAGGGATTGATCTTGACGTCGCGCTTCCGGTGCACCCATTCGATGGCTTCGCGTGGCCACGGGCACAGGATGGCAGGTATGATTTCCCACTGGCCGCTGTACACGACGGCACCCTTCCAGGTTGCGTTGCGTAGATCCTCGGCCGGGATGTCCAGCTCGGAGGCGAGCGTGTCCTGAAACAGATTCACGAAGTACGCCAGAAAGCCCTTGGAGTTGAGATATTGTCTCCGCTCGGTCGTGTATTCCGGATTGCTGTGGTGGGGATGATGGTGCAGGTGGTTCATTTTCCCTCTCGGGCCACCTTGCCCACTAGACACACCGGTACCGTTTGCCTTTACCATGTACAGTGTGCTTAGCTTGTCCGTACCCTCCGACTCGTCGTCACTGTAGTAACCTTCGTTCACCTCAATCGGACAGCTGATAGTAGTGATACAGTAATCTGGCAGCACGGTTGTGCTGACTGGTGCTTCATCACCTCCGGCCGATCGCATCACACTCAATGGTTGGTGTGTGTTGATGGCAGTAATGTACGCATAATCGTACTCGCTGCTGGGCGGGGATGTGGAGCTGGTCGAGGTTGATGGAACACCGGCATTCGCTAGTAGCAGTTCTGATTGCTTCTTGCCGTAAACTCCGTTTGCCACCTTCGGGTACTTCACCATGATGCTGTCCCGAAACTTTAGCTTATCGAAACGATTCCCGCCCCGTACATTCTCTTCATCTTCTTCAATGTCTTCGTCATCATCGTCGTCTTCATCGTCCTCCTCCTCCTCGAGAGTATCACTTTCACTGAGACTGTTCACCTTCGACATGCCGTTGGCAGTGCCAAGCTTCTGCCTGAGCCCGCTCGGGCCCGGTTCCGTGCCGTAGGACATTAACCGCTGGGCAGCCGTCATCCTGTCAAGCGTTGGGGGATTGTTTGGTTTGATAAACTCGACGCTCTTCAGCTTGATGTAACCATAGTGACAGTTACCACGACGTTTTCGCACCACTGCACCACCACCCGTCTGCTTCAGCTTATCCTCGAGCGAATCCTCGATTTCCAGCTTGTAGATGGGCGCATCAGTGAGAATGCTGTAGACCGAGCTGTCCCCCGGGTTCGTGATTTCAATGTTGTCATGCACAACGTAACAAGTCTGGGTATGTAAAGGTAGAAGTCGATTTTTGAATGGCCCGTGTCTGCAAGTAACAAATACTCTTTATAGTGCGCAATTTACGATTTCGCAATGTGACAGGTACCTACTTTGCGTAGAACTTTACACGCATGTCTACAGCTTCCAGCAGACGATCCGGCAAAATGACTGTTTTGCAGTGCCGTGACGTCTTACCGTTGCGACGATTTTCCTCATTACGATTCCGCTCGACCGCTTCCCACATTTCCCTGCAATGGAAGAGTTCAGAGAAATGGTCGTGAGAACTGGCCCTGTTGTGAATCAGTTTTTTATTACATCAAATTGATTGCGAATCACGTCCAATGACGTAATGAATAAATATTTTTCAAATGCGCTGGACGGTACCACCCCGTCAAGAGGGTGTCGATGGTACACGGTGATGCACTCCGCCGATAACGAGACTCACAATCAGTCTCCGTTCGATCATTGCGGGACTCAATCAATCACTCGGTTGCTGGTGTTAATTACTCGAGAAGAATTTGATTGCGTTCATGTAATCGGGTGATTTGTTTTCGGCACGAGCATCGTTTGCATACACAATGTGCGTGGCCGGTGGCGTTAAGCATTTAGAACCTGCTGCAAGTCGGAAGTCTGTCAAACGTCATGCTTGAACGAAAGAGAACCGAGTTGTCGCATATATGAGAACCAACTATAGAATGGGTTTGACACTGGGCACGTTATCTCTGCACTCAGTTCTCACATTCCACATGGTCGTTGTTCTGGCGCTATGGTTCCTGCTGCCCTGGCGCCGTACTGTGGGTAGATCGCACGAAACCTATTGCAATATACCGTACGGCTATTTTTTTGATTGTGTTGCTGTAATGACGAATATGAGGAATTTTTCTCAATGGCAGTTTTTTAGCCTCACATCAAATGCGGAACATTGCTGAATGAAATTGCCGCACTCTTCCCTTTACTACTACCTCGCCAGATCAGCCACCAAAGTGTATTCTTGAGAGAGTTTGTTTTTATGGCGGGGAAGACCCCGTTTCTTGGGTAAGAACTGAAAGTAATTGTAACTCCCCGTATTCATGCCACTTGAAAACGTATTACAGCTGAACCGATTACGTCGTGTAACAGTTTAGGCAGCGCATCTGAATGCGGGAAGAACTGGAATTAATCGTTCCCGGGTTCTTGCAACTTCGAAACGTATTATAGCTCAACCGATTACGCTGTATAACAGCATAGCCGTGCGCTATTGAATGTTCGCACGCCATCACGACACTTGATCTATGATGGGCGATAAACTGAGACCTTACAGAAGCACTTGCTGGTGTAGTACTGTGTCGTGTGCCAAAGTGTCAAACAGTCGGCCGGTTCAAATAACCCCCTCCTCCCCCTCCGCGCATTACATTGTAACGAGCCAACTACTTCCGCCGCCAGATACTCAGTAACCCATGCGATGGCGGTTCTTCGCCGGTGCGACCTCGGTACAGGCGGCATGGTGAACAGTTTGTTAAACATCCAGAACTGTCAGTAATGCATGATACCGAGCATGATTTATGGGTGGAGGTACGGCGGCACACAATACCTGATGTTTTTACCGAAACAAACAGGTGGTGGATGAGTCAGATCATGCTGTCTGATTGGATACACAGCGTACGATGAAAATGTTACAAGGCAAACATTCATTCACCGTGTGCAAGATGGGCCCGGAAATCTCAGCACCAATTCTTGACCTGGTCAACGAATTCGGCCGATCGTATCCTTTGCCGCAGAAATGAAACATATGTTAGAGCCGCCGGCTCTATCCCTTCTTATCAGGTCGGACATGTTTCACGGCTCGAGCACTTGACAGTATATAACACCCGATAATGTTCAATTTGTAACGAACAATCGTACGATCGGGGTGTGTGTTACAATTACCTGCACTATTTGTCAACTATCTCCCCAAGGGGGATTACCTGGTGGATTACTTCAAAGCGGCACATTGTCGAATTGGACACAACCGTTCACGGCAAGTTGAAGTGTTTTGTTTGCTTTCTTGGTGCACCGCTGAAGAGTAATGCGTTTTGGGAGGGATCTGGCTAGTTGAAGAGGTTCTTCAGAAGGCCAACTACTAACCCTTACGAACATGTCGGTGCTGAGAATGTCGAGCCGCGTGTAATAACTGTTGTGCGATATCGCCCAGAAGGTGATCGCCCATCAGCAATTCATCGCTATTTTCACCGTTATCAATTAGAATAAGTGACCCAAACGGTGGTGACATCAAAACAAGCAATCATCTCACCGGTGAGACATTGGCGTAAGCAGACACACACACTCACACACACACACACACACACACACACACACACACACACACCAAAAAAACACGCAATACACGTTCGTCCACCCATCGGACGAATAAGTCGGACAGTGGGTGCAAATGGTTGTGACCGTTTGGGTAGCCGCAGCCTGGAAGCACCGTGCTGCGGATGGTCTGTAGAAACGGTTGCTTATCAACATCGCTACCAGCCCCGAATGGAAAGTGAGCGAGATCTGTTGATGCCGAACGAATTTCGGTAATTGCTTGCCTGGTTGGTCAGCACTTGTGTTCGGACATTTGGAGACGGCTGGTCGGACGCGCATCGCCATTTCTTAGCCGAACGACCTTCGTCGGGAGGGACGAACTTTAGGGTGGGTGGCGAATTCGTATGGAATGCTTGTTGCTGTTGGTTGGTCCTGCTGCTGCGCATTCTTGACGCGTATGCAATGCTATTTCCATGAGATAAGCGTACGGTACTACACGAGATGAACGCGATACTCGATACGCACACGGAGACGTCGCGTCGAATGACCACGGCGTCGAAAACCGACATGTTGGCAGTTCCACCGAACTGCAGCCGGATTCAACGGGCACCGGATCACACGCACGGCCAGATGGGGTTGAAAGGTGAGAAGGATGGGATTGGTTGGTTGCTAGCGTTTTGGTTGCCAGAATAGCTACACCACGGCGCATCGGTCGGGATAGCTTAATTGGCACGGGGTTCGGAGCAGGATGTCATTGTTGTGTCTGTTCCGCTGCTGTAATATCTGTCTCAGTCGCTCAGTAAAGGATAAATTTACCTTTCAAAGTTTCCGTAGAACTGTACGCCAAGCACTAGCTGGTTGAGCACGAAGATATCACTGTTGAATGCGAGCTGGTGCTGCATTCGGCGCTTCGCTTCCGAATCGTAATCGCTTTCCTCGAGTTTGGCCTTGGACTTGCGTACGATCGGCGGTGGTTCCGTGTCGCGCAGCTCGTCCAGCTTTGACTTCCGTTGCTTCTTCTTCCCGCCCGCATCGCCACTCTTGCGGGCGCTTTTCTTCTTCTTCTTTTGCTGCTTCTTCGCCTCCTTTTCGGCGCGCTGACGCGCCTTGCGGGCACGCCGTTCCTGTTCCCGCCGCTCCTGCGTCAGCTCACGGACCGTCTGCTCGCGACGCTGCTTCCGGGCGATCTCTGCCTCAAACGGATTGTTCCCGCCCGGTTGCTCCTTCGACTGCGAGCGGCCCATGCTGCGTTACCTGCGGCACTACGGCGGTGGGCCTTGGGCACGCGAACGGAAGACTGGGAGGGGAAGTCGCGATGGGCTAGCACATGGCAAACGAAAGCCTCGGCACTGGGGCCAGGTGGAGGTATGTTTTCAGTGGTGACAGGCGCTTGGGATGATGGCAGTGGAGACACTGTTCCGGTAAAACGCACTCGGTAGAACGCCCCGCGGGAAGAAACTGCAGCGAAACACGATAAGAAGCGTCTCAGTGACACACCGTGTCGTCAAAATACGAACGGTTCGTTCGGTTGAACGCAGCGGCAGCCTCTAGGGGCGAACGAACGCGCTGGCTCACACGAGGGGGCACACACTATGCACTACAGCACACGCGAGAGTCCAAGGTAGCACTGAAGGGCTCGGTTCTGAATACGTGGTGACCGTACCCGAGTCTGATCTGATGCGTGCCTCAGGTAGACGCGCAGAAACGCTTGCGTTATCAGCGCCAGCAACTCACCAGCCCTGGGTTGGTGAGCGTGCCTGCCAGTTTTGTGAGTCTGCGTACGCATCAGAGCATGAGAGAAATTTGTTTGTCTCCTTATCGACCGGAGCAGATAGCACCCACTCGAATGCCACCCCGCCCGTCTGCTCCCCCGGGCATCATTCACCTCGCCGGGCAGTCACTTTTATTTTCAATGTCTCAACGCGAACTGCACGCTCGTACTCTTCAGTCGTTCGGTCCCTTTCTCGCACTTTGCCGCTGCGCTTCCAGCTTGCTGTGGCGGAAGGATCTGACGTAGCTCACTGATCGGACCACAGCCCCAGTGTGGTCGGTTTCTGGGCTACGGTACGCGCGCACCATCCACAGATACACGCTTGCGCCTACGTATATGCATACAACCGGTCCGCCAAAATGTGTTTTTTTTTTCCGCATCGGTACTGCCAATTTAATTACGGTGATTGAACCGCAAACGTCAGTGTGTAGCCGACCCGAGAAGCTGAGAAACGGGTGGTCCGCGTTGGGGAGACCCACCACCCGCAACTCAAACATTGTCAATGAAGATGATTGTTCGGGGTACGATTGCACTGCACGATAAGCGGTGAGTGTCCCCGCTTGTCCGGTGGGACCAGTTCCGCATGCGGCACTTAAGGAAATTGATTCACGGGATTAGACATTTGGCCGCGATGCCACGGGGACGCGGTTCTTGATGTCTATAATACCGGGAACATTGTAACAAGCAGTGCGGGTACATGTGTGAGCAGGTTTGCCTCGCTAATATAAAAATATGACCCGGAGATATATGCTGAGGGTTTGGTGAAGGGTTTCCGTAAACAATTCTCGGATATGCCGCTACTTAATTAGAACACAGTCCCGTGTAACAACACTGAACATCGGACCTTTTTAGAGGTTGCTAAATTAGTGGGCAAAGTATCCACTTCGGAAGGTTCGTTTTGAACTTTTTGAAAAAATACATATAATTATTAGCACGTACTGTGTACTCCTCATTTTTATTTTATAAAGTCCTACCTGGCTGTCGCAGAAGTCCCTAAAACTGTTCACGGTTAATTGTTGTCGTCTGGCAATCACGTGTAACGGCCTTTCTGTTGCACATGTCATTAGCACCATTCTTTCTCAAATAGAATTAGGGTCTTCCACGTCTTCACTGTCCACGTGGATGATTTAAACAAATCTTGATGGGAGAGATCTATAATTCATTGAGCTAGTAATTCTAGCAACATTTCTATTGCCCTTCACTATGTAACGAGCCAAAAATCCATCAGCGCTTCTCCGATTCTGCGTCGATAATCCTTCTGTCAGGTGCTTCCGTGAGTACTGGGACTAGTCCTGCTATCACACTTAGCTGATGTTCTAAACCAACAGCATCTCGGTGTCTTAAACTCGTTCTGCAAGCAACAAAGATCAATCTAGTTGAGCTTACTTCTTGATGCATCCGCAATATGGATGAGATTTTCGAAACGGATGTTCCGGTACCATCGATAAAAAGGCGGTGATATCAGTGATCGATAGTGTCGATCATAACATTCTGCTACCAAAGATCTTAAAATTGCGATGCGGAAGTATGGTGATTTTTTCTCAGGAAATTGATATTTTGACGACGGACTCTCTTACTTGCTGCCAGCCAAAAACTACTTCATATTTGCCAACGACCTAAAACTATTTTGTACACAATTCAATCGAGCTCGAGAAAATATTAAAAACAATACACAGCGCTAATGAGATCCCGTTGAAGGGTGCAAGCTCCACAATAAAGATCTTGGAGAGATCATTAATGCAACGATTGTCTTTGAGATTTAGGCTAAGGACGCTATTAATCGTAGCAATCAAATCACATGTCCAAGTATTTTAAAGATCCAATGACTTCAAATCAGTGGTTAACGGATAGAATAGAATCTTTCCGTCTGTTTCTCTGACCGCCTGGCATCAACAACCTGATAGACTGATAGACTTCTCATGACACAATAAATGTTTGTGGCTGTTCTTCTTACTGTTGTTGTTTATTATTTTATAGAGGCTTTGGGTCCATTGACCTCATTCGCTTCTTGGTCTTCTTACTGGAAGTATATTTTGTGCTGAGATCTATCTTCTATTTGTGTATTTTAGAATCTCAAAATAATTATCTTCTTTTTTGTGGCTTTACATCTTCAGAGGTCTGGACTTACCACTTCTGTTAATAGGTCTTTAACATCAATACTTTTATGATTCCATTACCGATTTCGTATAAAAATACGTTCAACTCTTCTCCATACTTATTTATTTATTTATTTTTTATTCATAAATTACGGCCAGGCCGTATTGCTCTCCATACTTATTTGAAAAATACACATTTTTCTAATCACTTTAACATTCATATACCCCACAGGTAGAGAGCGTACAGTGGACGTTTGATTCGCTTGCCGCGGAGGACAATGGCAACGGTCCACCTGGAAGTGAGTTGCGCCATTTGGCGGAATATTTGGCCAACAAGCAGTTCGATCTGGTTATTAACCCACCGATGAGCGGTGGAGGCGCTCGCCGAGTGTCCTGCTTCATGACGCATGGCTACCGGACCCGTCGCTTGGCCGTGGACTACTCCATCCCGCTCGTGACGGATGTGAAATGTGCGAAGTTGTTCGTGGCAGCAATGCAACGCATCGGGGGTGAACCGTCGATGAAGACGCATATCGACTGCATGTCATCTCGGTTGATGGTGAAGCTGCCCGGGTTTATTGACGTGCATGTGCATCTGCGGGAACCAGGGGCACCGCATAAGGAAACATTCGCCACGGGTACGGCAGCTGCCCTAGCCGGTGGTATAACGATGGTCTTGGCGATGCCCAACACCCAACCGGCTATCGTCGACCGGGGAGCATTCCAGCAAGCGGCAGAGTTAGCGCAGAAAGGTGCACGGTGTGACTACGCACTGTACGTTGGTGCATCCTCCACCAACTATGGAACCGTGCACGAGTTGGCGTCCCAAGCTGCAGGACTTAAGCTCTACCTGAACGAGACGTTCACGACGCTTCGGCTGAATGGAATATCTGTATGGCAAGCGCATCTTACTAACTGGCCCAAGAGGGCTCCACTGTGTGTGCACGCAGAGCGAGAAACAATGGCGGCTGTGTTGCTGTTGGCCTCCCTTACCGACCGACCAATACACGTCTGTCATGTAGCGCGCAAAGAGGAGATACTGCTGATCAAGGCGGCAAAGGAGCGTGGCTTGAAGGTGACATGTGAGGTGTGCCCGCATCATCTCTTCCTATCCAAAGCCGATTTGGACCGCTTTGGTGCAGGTCGGGGAGAGGTTCGGCCGGTACTGTGTAGCCCGGAAGATCAACAGGCTCTCTGGGACAACCTTGATGTGATCGATGTGTTTGCAACGGATCATGCACCGCATGCCCGCGAGGAGAAGGAATCGGAACATCCTCCGCCGGGTTTCCCTGGACTGGAGACGATTCTGCCGCTGCTGCTGACGGCCGTCACCGAAGGACGCCTGACGATGGACGAGCTGGTAAACAAGTTCCACAACAATCCGCGGCGCATCTTTAACCTACCGGAACAACCGAACACGTACGTCGAGATTGACCTGAGTGAGGAGTGGATCATACCGGACCGTCCACAGCACTCCAAGGCACATTGGACACCGTTTGCGGGAATGCGCGTGAAGGGTTGTGTGCATCGCGTTGTACTGCGCGGTGAGACGGCGTACGTCGATGGGCTGGTGTTGGTGAACCCGGGCTATGGTCAGAACGTGCGCGAATGGCACGGTGGAAAACCACCCATGGTGGGTGCCGCCTCCATCGAGCGGATTGACGTGCTGAACCACTCGATCGGATCTGGGTCGGGTGTGGGCCTAAGGACGGCTGACCTCGAACAAGACCTGCAAACCAACGAGGCATTCTTCCAGCTACTCTCACCGGATGGTACTAATGCGCACGTCAAACAGCTCGGTGTTCACTTTGCCGGAGAGCAGGCGGCTCTGCGTCCTGCATCACCACTTCCACCCCGGATACGGTGTGACTCGACCGGTAATCAATCGGTGGCCGGTAAGCTTGAACCGATCACCATAAACACTGGGCTGGGTGGGCTTCGTGAGCGTCAGCTGACTGGACGTCACGTGCTGACGGTGGACATGTTCACCAAGGAGCATCTGAATGAAATCTTCCACCTGGCGCAAACGATGAAGGGACGTGTCGCTAAGGAGCGACTGTTGGATGATCTGTTGCGCGGCAAGGTGATGGCATCTATCTTTTACGAGGCAAGTACACGCACGAGCTGCAGCTTTGCAGCGGCGATGCATCGTCTCGGTGGTCGCGTCGTACACGTGGACGAAACATCCTCGTCGGCTAAGAAAGGAGAATCGCTCGAGGATAGCATCCAGGTGATTGCTGGGTATGCTGATGTGGTTGTGTTGCGACACCCATTGCCGGGGGCAGTTACGGTAGGTATTTGCCGGTGCGGCAGAGGGGGGGGGGGGATGAATAGAAAGGTGAACTAATATTCTACTCCACAATTCCAGCGCGCTTCGCAACATTGCCGTAAGCCACTAATTAATGCGGGCGATGGAGTTGGCGAACATCCGACGCAAGCACTGCTGGATATATTCACCATTCGCGAGGAGATTGGAACAGTGAACGGACTAACAATAACGATGGTGGGTGATCTGAAGCATGGACGTACTGTACATTCGCTAGCTCGTTTGCTCACGATGTACAACGTGAATTTGCGTTACGTTTGCCCGGCAGGGCTAGAGATGCCCACCCACATTAAGGAGTACGTCGACAAGAAGGGTATCTCGCAGCGTCAGTACGACTCGCTAGAGACGGCCATTATTGATACGGACGTGTTGTACATGACACGCATCCAGCGCGAGCGGTTCGAAAGTGAGCTGGAGTACGAAATGGTAAGTGCCCTTCCGAACCTCCGTTCAAAGTTCACACTATCTGATTCTTTCTTGATTCTTCTAGTGCTGTGGACAACTGATCCTAACGCCCCAAATTATGACACTGGCCAAGCGTCGTATGATTGTGATGCACCCATTGCCGCGCGTTTTCGAGATCAGTGTCGAGATTGATAGTGATCCCAGGGCGGCATACTTCCGGCAGGCCGAATATGGAATGTACGTGCGCATGGCACTGTTAGCGATGGTGCTGGGACGAAGTTGAAATGTGACGATTCTTTGCATTCAGTGTCAGTTCTGGAAGCGTTTATTCCGATACGAAGTATCTTTACATTGGAGAGGTGGGCTAATACATCTAAACATGGAGCTAATCTTAAATCATAAACAGAATCCTGAACTAGAACCTACAGCTAATGCGGCAACGCTAATTTACCGCCACAGTTTGTTTGTGCTACCATATATATACGAATTTCCTTACTTTCAATTACGCATATCTGTTAAAGATTTACACAATAAAACAACACGGTTTCGTGTGGATGTTGACTATAAAACAATATAGACTCCTACGGTTGCAAGGAATCTCGCCTTATCTTCAGTACCGCGGGGATGCAATTCACACCATCACATACGAGTAACGACGTCCACCAGCTCGAAATCGTTCGCAAACGTTATGCAGCGCGGTCCGGTCGGTGGCTTCTGCCCGTCGGCCTCGATCGGTTTCGTCCTACCGGTTGCCGATATGTTCGCGGCAGTATCTTGCAGTGGGTCTTTTGTTTGAGAACTGTTTGGGAGGGAAAATACAGGTTTAAAGGACGATAGTAAGTAGTTCGGCAGGGATTGTAGCTGATGCTTACCTTCGCTCACGACGTGTTATGAAGGCGATCAGCGTGAGGAGTATGATGAGGGCCACAAGTACGCCGAGTCCAACGGCAGCTAGAGTCATGTTTGGGTGGGCCTCCCCATCCATAGACACCATCGGTACTGTTGGTTAAGTAACGAGAAAACGGACAAATTTGAAATAACTTATGATCATTATAAGTATCCAATTATAAACTAGTTTTTAACCGCACAGTCTACCCCCTCCGAATTGCCATTCCATTCCCGTGGATTACAGTTATAACCCTCCCTACGCGCGTTAATTGATGATTTTGTCAATTACTAGCAAAGATTATGATCAATTTGCACATTGTTGGAGGACGCATCGTGCCGAAGCATGCAAGGCATGTCTGCGAATGGCGCCTGCTCTCAACCATTATACGACGTGAGCTCAAAACGCCTGCACTGTCTTATCACCATATAATTATCATCATGCGTTAACCTCAAACGGATTGGTTCCCAATTATATCATTTGCTCGACGCATTTGTTTTAAATTAGATATTTCTTATTTACTGGAGTATCGTTCCCTTCTCCGCTACGCAATCCAAGCAGCTGCTTGAGGCTTCGAATGGTCCCGTCAGCGTGAATTGAAACGCTGATAATAGACGCTTCAACTCCTCTCTCTTTCTAATTGTTTTTTTTTCTAGTTACTTACTTACGAATTAGTTAAAGTTCATCTAGATGTCAGGCAAAGCGGAACTAACCTCTAAATTCTTCATTTAGGTACTAAAAACATAATCGCCTTTTTCATAAATTTGCAACTTCCTCCCCCCTCTTCCTTGGTATCCACGAAACATCACTACATGGAGGGTTGTTTCATGGAGAAACATATTCCAGTAGTAATAAACAATTCTTAGTTTGAATAAAGAATTATTTCTTTTCATAACTGACTTTTCATAACTGAAGAAATCCAAACTATTTGAGGTGTTTGTCGATCAGAAGCCTACTGTTTACTCCTCATACTTAGTCTTATGGTATGAATATATGCATTTCGCGTATATATTAGTCTGAGAAGGACTACAATAGTTATGCATTCTATATGCAAACGTATGAGAGTTAGACTCATGTCCTGCTGTGATGATAACTTCTTGGCAGCAGAAATGATCACCGATGAAATCATGCAATCAACCGAGTACACCCGTGATAAGGTGCCCTTTCACCGCGTGAATTGCATATTACATTAAGTTTAGATTTAAGATAATAGTTATAAGCAATACCGTCATTGATGAATAAAAAAAAACATGCAATCATGGTAATGCGGAGAGCGTTACTGAGAGTAATTATCTCCAAATTGCGCTCTCTCCCTGAAATGCGTATTGCTATTTTAACCTTGAATAGTGCCTTCTCTCACTTTCTTTCAATAAAATATTTTAATGCACTTTTGCACGCATTTCATGAGTGAAGTTGAATGCGTAATTTTTAAAACTTTTGTTGCGCAAGAGACGAATGAAGTCCATTGACTCAAAGTCTCTATAAATTAACAAACCAACCAACCAACTTTTGTTGCGCTACTGTAGAATAAGAATACCGTATCAACCTCATGTTTGATTAACATTATTTTACACGTTTATTACTAATTTGATACGATTTGAAAACCTGTGAAATAAGAAATTGTTTGTTTTTTTTTATAATGGTGAATGTATCATTATCGATTAATAGAAGATAAGAAGGCACCCACCACGAGGCTGTGCAATAGGTTGCATACATATAGGCGTATAAATTGTACTAATTACATCAATTCGGCTTATTTTTATTAATATAATAAATTATATTTCTGAAACTCTTTATCAGATACAGTACATAAAGTTAAACCAAAAAAAAGTTTTAACATTTCCAATGTTTTCTGCAGGTGTCCGTCTTTCCCAAACAAATCAAAACAGATTGAAGTGAAGTTTTATGATGATTATGTTCACTTTATGATGATAAAACCAAGAAGTTTAAGGAAGACTTTACTGTATGGATGGATATTTTGATAAAATAAGAATGTAAAATAAGGCTGGAGGATGTATGCATGGTCATATTTTTTGTTATATCCAGAGGTTTCCCTTCTTCATCTTAAGGTGTCCATCTTTACCGTCGTCTTGCTTGGCGTAATGACCTATTCAGTAATGCCGGCCATAAAATGGTTTACTAAACTTATTAACACCACGTAGCTTGGTCCGTTTGGGATTTGAACCTTGGTCCTGACGTTTGAAGACCGACACCGCTTACCCCTAAATTATATCTTTTCAACATTATTTATATTCAGTGGCATATAATTATCGGTTGGTATTGGTTTTATGTGCACATTTTGATTACAACTATTTCAAATTATAATGCAGCAAAGAAAAATTTCAAAATGTGTAAGTACATCCTAACAAAAGTATCAATTTTTTGCGATATGAATGGCAAAAGGGGCAATTTTCAATCAATTTCCCCGATAAACCAACTAATATACCAACTGATCCAAATCGAAACCCATCCAAGCTCGATTTAAATCTAACAGACAATCTAAGAGCATTTACCCAGTTAAAAACAATTACTTCTCTCACGTCAGATCACTTTGCCTAAAAAGTTCAACTATAAATATAATCCCAAATAAAAGCATTCCGGACTGCAGTAAAGCAGATTGAAACACATTTAAAGTCAGTATAAATAATTCCATTGACTTAACCACCACTCACTTAAAGGACATGAAAACATCAACGCAAATTGACAATATGCTCAATAATATTACCTGAAGCATAAGAAAAGCTCAAAATAGAGCCATCTCGAAAGTAATTCCCTCAAACACAACATCGTAATTTCGGTCGATATAAAACAGCTAATTAAACTTAGAAACAAATATAGGAAAAAATGGCAAAGACATCGATTAAAGCTTTACTATAAAGACACTTACTATTTACTATTTTACTTTTAAAAAAATAGAAGCAAACTTCTCAAATTTGAAACCTACGATTATTTACTGCATCAGAGAAAAGCAACGCACTAAAAATCATTTTTTAAATTCTCACCGTATAACTCACCTCAATATAAGCCCCTTAGAAAGAAAAGTAATAACAACAAATAAGAAATACTTGTCGTAGAATCAAACTAGTTTAAATAGTCCATCGCATTTCATTAAAAGTGCAACTCTATTACAACTTATTCGAAACCTTAAGAATATAAAATCCTCTGGCATAGACTAAATTAACAATAAGGTAATCAAACATCAGCCTATGAAAGCAATTATTTATCTCAATCTGACTTTCAACAGTTGTATCAAAATTGGTTATTTTCCAGCAAAGTGGAAAATTTGTAAAATAATAGCTATTCCAGAACAAATTCCAGGTAAAGATCACTCTAATTCAGAAAATTACAGACCCATATCTCTCCAGAGTTTTTTGGGAAAACTACTCAAAAAAATTATTACCATCCACATTCGCAATTATATAGATGCCAACTCCATAATTCAAGATTCCCAATTCGGTTTCCAGCCCGCTAGATCAACAACACATCAAGTTCATAGACTAAAAAAATCATTCTGGAAGAAGCGAAAAGAAAATTACCTCAAAGCGAATTAAAAAAAATGGAGGAGGTATCCCATGGAAGGAAAAAATAAAATATCTAGGAGTGGTTCTTGAAAAACGTTTGACATTCAGTAATCATATAGAAAATGTAATAGACAGGACAACTAAACTCATAAAAATACCCTATCCATTTATAAATAGAAAGTCAAAACTCAATTTAAAAAAAAATAAAATCTACAAAGTATATTATTAGGGGCGATCCGGTGGCCGAGGCGATAACGGCGCTGGTCTTACACGGCAAGACCGGGGTTCAAATCTCATTCCACTGCGTGGTAACAAAAAGTCTCGTGAGCCAATGGCAGGCATGACCGAAGTAGGTCGTTACGCCAAAGAAGAAGAGAATCAATTAGGTCGAACCAGATGCTATGGTAGCGAGAACAGCATAATTCAACAACTAGTTAAATAACTGTAGAGATCTACTATTCCCATCGTTAGGTGTCCAATCCAATAATCTTCCAGCGTAATGCATGATCTCGTACCAGTTCTGATTGGAAGAGTTAGCCCACTCATCTTCCGTAGCGTAACAGAGCACCCCGATAGACGGGTTGCAGTTTTCGGAACGGAACGGAACACGAAACCGTTGCCGCACGTGAATGCATGCGTGCAGAGGTACTGTCACAGCAGATGAAGTTAACATGCAATGCATTAAGCGAGAAGACCTTCGGTTATGTGACGGTTGTCCCACCATGGGTGTCTCTCTTCGGCGCACCGTGTGCGTGTCGTAATGGTGGAGACACTATTACACCAGTAGTGAAGCCCCATTCGCCACTAAGGGACGCCCCAGGGCCGTACAGGTGCTCTATCGTAATGCCCCGTACCGGACGACATTTGAGGTTTAATGTTTTTCGATCGCGACTTTTTTAAGTGTGGCGTGCCGGAATCCTTACGAATTTTGCGGTCTGGTTTTGGGTGGAAAAAGCCCAAACGATCAAATGGAAATTAATCGCACGGAAAGGTTACAGCGGATCAAGCGGGGATGACTCTCCAACCGTGCGTGGAACTGTACGTACAGGACGGATCCAGTATGATTGATGGATATCCTTGGACCGGATATTGGAAGCTTACACATTGGTAAAATGGCAACGCCCTGTCAAGCCGAACGTCTACGAAGAATTAAATATGCACTGCATTACTTCGAGACGCACCGAAGTCAGGACCGTGGAGTAATGAGGTTTTATTTTGCTCACCGCACATTTGAAGGACATCGACTCATCGATCAAGACGGCAAAGTGGCGGTGTTAATATCCATTTGCCGTCCCCGGAAGGTGGCGGAGCGGGTTTTTGCAGTCACCGACCGGACACTGGCCACGCAGGGCAAGGGCAGCGGAGGAACAGGGAGTTTGTTTTGATTCGCGTTTTTAAAACGATTGCTCGAATTTATCATTCTAAGGTGGCAAACATCCTTGAGCGTACGCCGATGGTCGATGCTGAACCGGTTGCCCGGTTTTGGAAGTCGCCAACCGTCGCACGCCGAGAGGGTTCAAGGTTGTACCGGCCTGCAAGACACTGTCTCGTGCGTGTGTGTGTGTGTTTCTCGCTATATTACACCTGACAACTTCATTAGGGCCTCCGGTGCACTGCTGTGAACCAGCGTCGTCAAACATCCGATCGCCGATCCGTTAATCTAGATTGTGCACGAGCGGTGCGGGCTCGGGAGGTTCGTCATGCACTACTTCCCGGTAAGTGGTGTCTATTCAGCTTGTTTGCTGGAGGTGTTCCTAAGTGCAGCCCTCGTATCAGCGAATCGCGGTGCCGTTAATGACATACCCACACTCCGTCTGTAGAGTTGCGTCGGGTGCGTAGTGTCGTTACGGATTTCGGATCGGATTCGTCGAGTGCATCTCGACTTCCTGTGCGGTTAATCTCGTTGGTGATTTCACCACAACGGCAATCATCGTGTTAAGCGCCATCCATCCACTGTTGCCAGTCTGCGGAACGAATTCCTTCCAGAAGGTACCCCAAATTGATCGCTTCCCGCCAAATCTATCGTACAGCGCGAACGCTGGCACTGGTTTGAATGTCAAAAATGTTGGAACCATCTCGAACGTCGTCTAAAGTGGTTCAAGAACGAGATGCTCAAGCCTTTAAGCGGAGAGAGAGAGAGAGGGGATAAAGATGAGGTAGAAGGAGAAGAGGTTTGAGATTTTTTCGCCCTCTGTTATGCACAATTTTCACTCTGACGCACCACAGTCAGCGGCTCGTGCTGAGGGCCGGAAAGGGCCATCCGGAGTCATGCATCCCGCAAGACCTCAAGGGTTTTGAGACGTGCCGTGGGGCAACGCATGCGAATTCGATTAGCTGATTTATAAGTCACGGTGTGTCGTACGTAAATAGTGCCCGGGACTCGGGATGCGCTCCAGACGGCATGATGTTCCGGATCCGCGTGCTCGCTAAATGTGCCATTGTTCATTCGTCATTGCGGCACTAGAAAAAAAAAAACAACATATAAACACATCGTACGGACGGGTACAGATGGCCGGCAGATGATAAATCTGTCTCCCGTTCCACCATTATTTCGCCTCCCCTAACTAACCCCTCATGTTCGATGAATTACCGTGCGCCATGATGTCGTTCAGTTTTGAAACCGGGATCTTTCCGACCGATTATCGGTCTCTGGATGTTTCGATAACGATCGGGATGGGGGTTATGATAACTGGGCCCCTCAACATACACTGTTCCCTCGTGACCACGTGGCCACGGCGTCATATCGCCGAAAGCGAAGCCATATTTCGTGCTACGATCTGTTTTGTGATCTTTCCCCCCCCACGGGTGTTGTGGTGGGTTTATACAAGCCACAAGTACACTATGGAATGATGCACGAGAATCGCAACCTGCCTATTAAAACTTTGTCTACGATCATGGCTCTCAAAGCACTGTAAACAAACCAACAATCGTTACGATCGCATACGATGATCATGTTTGTTTGGGAAAGTGTTTCGGGGAGTTTGAGCAGAATTTTATTGGACTGGTTAAATACACACTTCACCTTTCTATAGCTGCACATATTAATGGAACAATTTATAATACACTACAGGTAGAACTTATCTATATGTAATTGTCGAACAGCGATGCCTCAGTATTTTTTTTTGCTGATTATAGCTGGCCGAGCTTAGCTTAATCCAACCCTGCAATATCCATCCCAATTAATTGGGGCCTCATTGCTGCTTTGACATTATCATTACATTATCTAGATGGAGAGTGACATTTTTCTATGATATCTTCCTGTTCATGGTATTACTCCTCAGCCCATGCTGATGTGGATGGTAGGGACAAGCGTTAAAGATGTATTGAACAACAATTCTAAATATTGATGGAGATGATTGAGTGATCTTGGGAGATTTAATTTAATTTGGTTCAATCTTATGAGTAGATAATGATATCTAAAAAATGATAAATCTAATAAATAAAACAGATAGATTATACCACCTGCTAGACCTCAACGCCATTCCTATTCGTTTATGTACCATTGTAGTCTAACTAACCTCTACCTCAGAATCTTCGTCTAAACAAGAATGACATCTACTTTAAATGCTGAACTCTGAACATCTTGCAACATGCTATCATATTATTGGGTTTCTTTGTGGAGCAACGAGTTCTTGGCTCCTGCAGTCATATAGTGCGTTGGCTCTCCCCGTGTGGGGGATCATCCTCTGATATTCACTTCTTCTTCTTCTTCTTCTTCTTCTATGGGACTACAACCTCGAGAGGCTTCCATGAATTGAATTTACCCGCAACAGGATAGTCAGTCTTGCGTACCGTGGGAACGGCCCGAATGGGATTCGATCCCCGGTCCTGCCGTATGAGGCCGGCACCGCTATCTTCTCGGCCACCGAACCGCTCCCTGATATTCACTAATTTGTGTATAAAAATGATAATCTGGTACATACATTACTCTTCGTCTTACATCCACATCCATTGTAGAATACCTTGCATATTAGTGGCGGCAGTTAACCAGCCAAAATCGAAGGTCCTCGACTACTTTAATCCTTAATATAGTTGAATTGTTATCATTTTTTATAATATTTTTCGAGCAGGTATTTGGCCTTAGTTTTCGCAGTGATGTATCGTCTCGTATGTAAATATTACTTGTTCCTTCCCAATTTTTCTCAAGTCATTTGCAAATGGCGCTATAGCTTTGTTCGTTTCATCCTACTGCTGGAAGTCTTGACCGTTTGATTGAAATTACCGAGAATAAAGTATTTTCAGGTATAGAATAATCATAAAGCCATAAAAAACTGTAGAAATCCTAGGTGTAGTTACTTCAAGCATCACAAAAAGTAACATAATACAAAAAAAACGCAAAAATTAATTAATGTACAGTGCACGTGCAGGAAATGAACTCAATATTACGCCCCGATCGAGGTTTCGATTCCTAATTGCAGCGAGCAGCGTATAAACAGGACTTGAATGTTTGTACAGCTTATTCAAGTGATTATGCAGACACATTCAAGACGCCGCGTTAACGTAAACCTCTGATTGAACATATCACGAATTACGTCCTACCGCGGCCAGCTTGAAATTTTGGAGTGATCGATCTTCGGATCTGGCTACTACGGCAATTACATGCATCGTATCTCTGTTGTACCATTAATGATGTTGCGCATGCGCGATTGCACTACATAGTAGCATCATTATCAGTCCGTAATCTACGTAATCCATCACCCTGCTCTCCAGCCTGCACAATGACAGCTACAGCCGATTGTGCTCGAAATTAAACAGCAACAAAAAAGCCTAAACCGGTCAAATTTGCAAACATGGTTGAACATGGTTTTTTTTTTGTTACTCCGATCGCATCTCTCGCTTTTCACTCCCCCGACTGTTATTAGGGTGAGTTTGTGAGCTTACGGGAGGGGGGGGGAGGGGTTGGAAAAAGAAGAAAACTCCCCATTCGCCAACTATCTCCGCAACACCCGCTCCATCCGTTCCCATTCCGGATTATTCGTGAAACAATGGAAGGCTGGTTTTGTGTGTGTGTGTGTGTTTTTTTTTCGCGTCTAATGCTCGTCACTCAACAGCTGATTCAAACATTGGTGGTGAAATGCGCTTGTACAGCGAATTGTCACTGGCGGCGGAAAAAATACGGTCGCACAAAACAAGCAATGCTGGTGGAAATTGCACTGTTTGTTTATTAAGCTTTATCGTGTATTTCTGGTTGTACAAAAGGTCGGTTTGGACAATCCCTTCGTGCTGTTTGGTTGTGTGATAACATTGGGTGTCATTTTGCGCGCAGCAGAGCACAGTGCAAAAGGTAATAATTTGCAAAATTATCTACTAAGTGGTGGTTTACCTTATATCATCCCCCTCTCCCCCATTCCATCACCCTGCGTCCCGTCAAACCGGTATGTAGTTGGATTAACTGGGTAATTCCAAATCACGAAACGAGGGGAAACATTAACAATTCATCGTAAATGCTCTAAATGCCAAAGCAAATAAAGTATCAACAATTAATCAAGTTGACAGAATGGAAGTATAGGGCAGGCGCTAGTACATATATGGTGAGCTATTTAAAGCAGATATAGCTTAGGTGAGATGCATCCCTGGGGAATTCCTTAATTCCTGTAGAGTGTATTGTAGAAAGAAAAAAAACAGTAACAGCTGTGGTATGCAAAATACTTAAATACACAAAAAACATTGCTAGGGAAAGGGCATCTTCGACCACGAACCGTTGCCACGATAATGACATTCTTGGAGGGGTTTAAACAACGGCATAACAATGCGCTTTTGCCTGACAGTCGCTTCACTTCCATGGTCTGATCAGCCGGTTGGCCTTTTGCTATTTAACGCCAGCACGCTAGCCACTGGCAAGGGTTGAGGGAAAGGTGCGCAAGAAGAGCGGGTAGAATAATAGAACCTTATACCCCCCTCGGGTGGCAAACATATTTGCACGTTCTATGTGCAGGTAAACCGAGCTGCGTTTGATAATGATAATTGTTGCCCTGCTTACCTTCTTCCCGTTTGCTTTTTTTCCCTTCCGTAGTTTTCCCTAGAGAGGGGTTTGCGTGCGAGGAGTTCTCGAAACGGTACATCACTTTCACCGTGCAACGTGAGACATGAGAGAACGCGCACGTAGAATTGTGAAACCCGCGCGACGGCACGCCACCAGTCCGATAGATCGAACGATCGAGCATCGCAGCGTTACGTGAAGTGCGGTGATTTTGCGTTGGAAAAATTGGGTGAAAACAACCCAACAATGCCCTTCGAACGTACTCTTACCGTACGGGGCGTTGTGCGTCACCTTGCGCGTTCGATCTACTCTGAACTACTCTCGCCACTAGCACCGCGCGAAGGTCGCTTTCACTGCGTGCGTGCGTCCGAGCTCGGGTCACTACTAATGGTAGTTGTCATTACACGCCACTTACCTTCGCTCTCACGCCCGATCAGTTTGGCGGTGTAGGCCGCTGCCTGCATCAGGTTCAGGTCCGGTTCGGTCATCTCTGGCAGTTCTAGCTCATTCCGCTCCATCACACGCACTACCGGAGTCACCAGCCGAAGATCTACACCCACGTGCTTGGGGTTTACACGCGGCTGGAGAATTGGTGTATTTCCCACCTGTCACTGAAGGTGAGCGAGTTTGGTGGAGCACTACTGTCACCAATGTTTGACCCCGCAGCAGGTACGATGCCCCGATGCGTTCGAGAGGTGGGAGGGGGAGGGGGAGGGGGGGGCGGAGGGATGGCGGAACTTTACCAAGGCTTTTTGGGAAACCCACCCGATCCTCTAGGCACCAGCCGTCGTTCTGTATTGTTTTAGCAAGCCTGAACACGTTTTGTTTTGGTTGCGGCACCACCAGTAACCCCGGGTGTTCTGACGTATCAGGGTCGTGGCCGAGCGGTTCGTTATTAATAGAAAAAAATGTCACTGGCCACCAGGAGCGACAAATCTCGGTCGGCTCGGGTCGGCCGTATTCTGCGTAGTTTTGCGCGTCCACCCTTTTTGTTGACGTTTGTTGACACTTTTCACCGCGGTTTGTGAGATATGTTCTTGTTTTTTTTTTGTTGTTGCGCGTTGAGGTCCTGTTGATTGTGCGACAACCCTTTACGGTTTGATTGATGCTAGCACGGGGCAATTATTCTCCAGAGGTAAGGAACACACTGAACTTTGGGGGGAAAAAAAAACATGAAACACACAGTTCATTTCTTAATTTTTCCGTTTTCCGTAAAATTGTTTGCACTTTTTTGTGTTGTCGAAATTCATAACTATACGCTTTTCGTCGTTTTTCGGGGATTCCTGACAGACACCCTCCGCTATGAATTCACCTGTTGTTGCGATTTTTTTTTTTTGGGGGGGGTTGAAAATTTTGATCGGAGCGTTTGCACTCGCGCACTTTTGCCTTTTGAGAGCCAGAACGATCGCACGCGCACGATCAGCATCCGGTGCAGTCTGTTGGTCGACTGAGATGTTGATCGGTGCGATGCCCGGCTGAAATATGTCGTGCACGCCGTCCTTCTCCAACGCTGCTGCTGGTACGATCCGGTTCGGCGTTACACTCAACGCCGCGATGCGTTACGCGGTTGCGTCGCAACCATTCTGTCCTGGGGGTGTGTAACGCTTTCACCCTCCGCACAGTCTGACCTGGCGCGGAAGGTAAACGAGGAATTGAGGGCAGGAAGGAAGGAATGATGCCTACGAAACTCCACGATCGCTTGGTGTAATCGGGAAAGGATAATTATTTTTATTCAATAAAATATCTCAACTTATCGCTAAATATGCTTCTGATAGATTGCTACGTTTACAGCGTAATACGAATAATAGTAAGATCCAGTCTAATGGTAAAGCACCGCGTGATATTAAATGCAAAGTAGAATGCAAGCAGTCGGGCAAAAATGCGATTTGCGCCTGAAAGGCTGCAATAAGACGTTGCGGGAATAGCACGAACAATCTAGCGCAAGGTTCCAGCTGGATGCTGGAGTATTAATTACGCAAATCCTTTGAGATGGCGGTACGCCACAAAAGTGTCAACACCATACACAAGTCCCACGATACCTCCCATATACTTTGGAAGAGATTGTAGGAAGAAAAAAAAATGAGCAGAATTTTTTGTTTTGGTTTGGAAGTTGAAATTCAAAGTTTAAAGGGGGCGTACGAGCATTATTTTTAGAATGGTGAAATTTTTATGTAGAGCACCAGACAGGATGGAATGTGTAGGGGATTGGGGAATTGAAATCGAGTCACAGAATTAATTTTACCACACATACTTTTACCACACGTCTGGCAACTTACGTATACGGCTGTCATCGCTGGATAGGCACTGTGGATGCCGCCGGTCGTTTTGAATAGCAGGAACTTTGGGTACAGGAACACGTTAACTGCAAAGCCGAGGTAGGAGGCCGCACTGAGGTACATTATGCACGCCAATCCATTATAGACGACTTCCTGTTGGAAGGACGTTGGTGATAAGAATTGTCAGAATGCAAGACATGGGTACGCTGGAACTGCACACTCACAAAAATGGACTGTCGCACTAGGTGGAAGGTACGGGCCGATATCGTGTAGCAGATCAGCAGGATGGTGGTGGTAAGTAGAAAGGCCGAGCAAGTCGTCAGGAAGCCCCAGTACGCTTCTCCGATATCCTTCGCCGAATCCATCCCGAACTGGATCAGCATCGTTTGGCAGAACCAGCCCAGTACCAGCTCGAAACACTTCAGGATACCGTTCTTGGAGACGAAAAAGTCCAGATTCACGCACGTGCACACCCGGCAGCACCCGATTCGGAAGCCCCGGTTCCGCTGTTCGTTTAGATGTCCACCACCGCGGCCGCCACCCACGCCCGTGGTCGGCATTCGTATCACTGTCGAGGGCATGCCGTGCTGTAAACGTATTAAGCAGAACCGTTCACGGGATCGATCGTACACCAACTGGCAGAACGCTGCGGGCTGAGCGTGCTCGTCAGGCCAAACCCAACGTGCAGGACCTCCTGCGACATGTATCCCATGACCATCGCGTTGGTTGAACAACGGTTTGTAGGTTTTGAGTCCTACGGATGATAGGGAGGAATACGGTTGGACCGAAATAGATCTCAACGGCGAGCATGCTGACGAGGGAGCATGCTGAGGAGTTCGCGCAAGCGCATACCTCAAGCAGATCGTGCGTGCGTGCGTGTCACCCTCGGGCGATTCCAACCGCATTCGTACACAGATGTGCCGTCTGCGACGCGTCGAAGGAACACATGTGAGACAGCACTGTCTTTTTTACACACACAAACCGTAGTTGTGTGTACATCACAGCAGAGATTTAATGGTGTTTTTTTTTTCCTTCTTCTCTACAAACAACATCGTTCCCCGGGGGGATACGGAAGGAAGTATGTTTTTATTGCATCGTCTAGGATACGGCCTTATTGGTGTTTATTTATATCTTTCTTTCCGTTTTCTATTTCAGCTCTTTCCGGTCGTCACTAAACCCTAACCAGACAAGGAAATGAAAGTCAACAAACCCGCCAGACTGGCGTACGATCGGATGTGTCATCGGAATCATATTTTGCTTTTAAACATGCGAAGAGAAAAGCAGGAATGCACTCTGGAAGAGGATGGAGACAAGGTGATACAAAGTTGGAATGCAATTTCAAAGTTCTACAAAAAAGGGAGAAATCTTTCTCCGGACAGAAATAGCACGCGTCATGTTTAATCATAAAAAAACCTTCTTTATTTTAACTTCGCCAGATCTTGCGTACACATACAAATCCTTATCGATTATATATTAAAAATAAAACAAAAATATTCGTAACTGGATGAACAAACGAGAAAAATTTGAGACAAACAATAATGGTAATATATGATAATATTTATGTCGGATTCAGTAATCCCTAAACAGTAGAGTAAAATCTCACACTGGAAACATACAGGAAAGGGCCACTGCTTTTGGGTATGAGAAAAAGTTTCCCTTGTGTTGTTAGAAACACAGTTTTGTTTGGTTGTGAGTGTTTTAATTCTATTGAAAAAAAAAAACAAGATGACGTTGATTGGGAGGAATTTCAGCTATAATGTTCATGACATGTGTAATACTGCTGCACAATTTCATAGTAGAACAAAGTTCCTGATACCTGTGTCGTCCATTTTTTTTTGTTCTCCGAGGGTTCCCTTTTCTCATACCCTAAGTACCTTGAGTTGAGTGGCGTACCTTTGACATGGAGTGAATGAAGTTTCCGTTGTTCACACACACACACAGACACACACACTGAAACAATCATACATATAACACTGACATTAAATAGCCTGCAAGCGTTACGAGATTAGAGCGAGTAATTAAACAACAAAACGCCTTCTTCGGCGCGAAATGCGACCTTGGTTAGAAACTCTTGGACGAATGCGGGGAAGATGAAGGGAAAAACAAAATACACACACGCACACGGAACAAGGAAGTCTATCGCATCGAACACCTGTACACGAGCACTGATCTGCTGTCCCGTGTTTGAATTGTAACCGATTATTGCAGTGGATCTTTCTTGTTTTCCATCCGTTTTGCTGGCTTAGGAAGGACTGGTTTAGCAGCTGCGCTAGTGAACGGCACGTGTGATGAAGGACTGGGCGACAGACGTCCACACCTTTAGATACCCCGGTAGGAACGCTGAGCGAGCAGTGCGCTGAAGAGGTAGAGTGCGGACACGATCAGTCCAAGGATCTGTAGCAAAACGGAAACACATCGTACTGAGACATAGAGGCAAACGCGTCATCCCTTTTGGTGAGGGATCGTTGCTTACCGCGGCGGCCATGTACGCATCCTTGAGGGTGTGATAGTATCGCCCGTTGGTGACATCAACCAGCAGCATGATCGATGCGATCAGGTAGAGCAGGAATGCGATCGTGTGATAGACGAGTTCGTAGATTGTCTTCGAAATGATACCGCCGGTGCTGAGCGACACGAGACAGGAGGCAAGCAAACAGAACGTCCCGATCAGGAATGCGACCGCCATGAGCAGGAAGAAGAACTCGGCACTCGCTGGCAGACCCGAGGTTGGGTAGCGCCGAATGTAGTACGCAACCAGCCCGACATTCACTGCGCCGATAAGCTGTGGAGGGTACGAATGGTGTTCAGATTATCGTGTGCTTCTCCGTGTCGTCCATATAGTGGACACGGTAAATCGGTGGTTTTTGCCACCATGCTCGTCTGAGGATAATATCTCATCGGAGACGTGTTTTGTTGTAACACATATAAAAGGTAGTTGGAGAAATATTACATCCACACAAACATACCAGTTGTGCGAGCTTTAGTAGGCCAGGCGTTGTACGGAGATAACCTGTGTTGAGCACTACATGTGACGTGCTGGTGGTGGTGGTGGTTGTACGCGTTATAACGACCGAGTGCGACATCTTGCGGCAAAAACTCTAGATCTTCCCTTCACGAAGTGGTTTATGTCTTCGCTACGCTTAAAAGCTTTAAAAATGAAGAAAACAAAATCATTTAGAAAACAAATTATTTCAAATCGGCGTCGTAAGGTTAGCAAGAAACAGGTAAACTATTATTAGAATTGAAATTATTTCTAACACTCATATTTGATGTTTAAAGATTGTCTGATTGATGGAAACCACTATGATGAAGTACACACAAATACACACTTGCCCGTCACAATATTTCCGTGGTCGAACTGGAACAATCAAACTGTGGTAGGTGTGGAAGAAATAAATATAGCTAGACGAACATCTACCCCGTTTACGGTAACACAGCAGCGCGAACAAGCGAATGCACTCAACTGACAGCTTGAAAGCCGAATGAATGGGGGATGCGCGTGTGGGTGTTGTGATGCGTGTAAAAAAAAACACACGATGATGTCGTTTCGGGTAGAATGTAATGGGCAAGCCGTGTCAGTGAACAGGGCACAACACCCCGCTCGCTACACCCACACACTATCCACATGATCAGGCAACTCCATTCAGTAACATCCTATGCATCGTTTTTCCGCTTCGTGATGCGTGATCGGCTGGATGTCATGAGGGGAAAACTATTTAGGTCAAACAAGACAAACACACCCCAAAATGTGCAAAAGAAAAAAATTACTCCCAATCACAAGAATACCATCAACCGAATCAGAGTTGTTGGGATATTTTCGTGACACAGTAGCAGGCAGTAGTAGGGGAAGTTTTCTAGCCCCAGAAGAATACTGGATGGATTTTGCAATCTTGCAAATGATAAGACAAAGTGTAAAGATAAGCGCTCGCAACGCTCTCAAACAACGTGTTTGCCAATTGGAACGAATGTCTGATTCATCGATGATGCATCGTATGATGTCAGACATACTGCGTGCTTCGACCGGAAGCATACCTCATGAATGGAGGTTACTTGATCGCATACAACCTAAACCCGCCCGGAGGTCTCTCAAAAGTGGAAGTCCTTCGAAACCTTCGCGCTAAAAGAGCAAGAGTGATGATGGTACCTTTAGTATTTGGGTGGCACGATTGTGTGTACGTGTCCGTGAGGGAATCGAAGGAGTAGTATATCGCGTGAACGCACGGACAGATTTCCTTATAAGGATAACCGTGTCAAGGGTGCGTGTTGCGATAGCTTCCCAGACCCGTCAACAATGGCCGCTTGTGTCGTAGCTTTGGACACACCGTGCAGCACTCGCAATCTGTTGCTACGAATGTTTTCTTCGGGCACCGGTAGCCCTTTGTCGAGCGATACAAGTGAACCATTCCAACAGGGACCCGATCAAATAACAACGAACGTCCCAGTTTTGGACCACCGTGTATTGTGTCGGTTGTTTTTGGGGGATATAGAACAAAAAATCACCCTACCCTTCATGATTTATACCTCCGGCGGATCACTGCAACAACGCGCGGAGTTTAAAAATAAAACTCCAACACCCCAGTAGTGCCCAGTGGCTGACATCATCGCCGTGAGAGATGGGGAGGCTAAAAAATACAAACAACATTCTGCGTTGCACAGCATGCTGTGGTGGTTGCTCACAGCGTTGAAAGAACTTGATTTTCCCTTTCGTGCGTCGGTGAGGAGACGAAGATCTATAGGTGGTCTGCCGGAGACCCCATTTTTGAAAAGCGGGAGTTCCAATAATGGACCGTTACCATATTTGTTCACGGATATAACGCTAATTCTATTCTAAACTCCACCGCACTTTTTAATTCAAGAAAAAAAAACCTTTCGGACGACTTTGCATTTGACATCCAACAGGTTGCTTCAATAAATTGCTCTAACTAAAAGCACACTGGATCTGCACGTCTGATACAAAAGAAGCTGAGTGGTTGGTTTTGATTGATACGCTACCGGTGTTGATCGATGGGAAATGTGAACACGCTCGACCTAGTGGCACTACGCGACTTGACCGTACGCAAACCAAACAAAAAACAACACAACTACGGCAGTAAACACGCACCAGTGGGCAACAGCAGTGTCCAAAAACTTCCACACGGGCGAAGCGTACAACGACGACTGAGCGCTGCGAGGCCGTCTGGATGAAGTCGCATGCAACGCAGCGGTTACTACGCGGCTGCTCGCTGTGTGTGAGCATGATGTGCGGCGGGAGAATTTAAACGAGAGTGAAAATGGCTATTCCACTTACAAGATTCCGTGGTCCCGTATAGTTGAATGGATGGAAAACCTGCTGCACACTCTGTAGCGTAAAAAAAAAAAACTTAGGACAGGAATGGGGAGTAGGGCAATGTTTATCAATAAGTTTTCTCCGTATTGGATGCGAAAGAGGGACAATAATGAATAGCCTGGTAACAACTTGTTGTATTTTAGGACGCGTGTTTTGTGCGGACTTTTATGACCGGAGACAGGTGACTAGAATGTATTTCCTTTGCAAACAACTGTGTTTGTTTTCTGTACAAAATATCGACTCATTTTCTTACTCATCAGCACACCCAATTTTCGTTTCATGTGCAATTTGTCCAGAAACACTGCCCGGTTTGTCCCAATGTTGATAAACTGACTTCCATCTCCACTCACATGCAAGAATGCACCCCACTCGAGAGTGATATCATGCACGCTACTGCCGAAGCATGATGCGAGGTAATCGATGACGCATCAGCTCTTGAAGGAATGCGTAGATCTGCTGTTTACATTCCAATCGAATTCGGTAATTCACTTTGCGAGAAACCGGGCAGAACCGAGAGACCCGACACCGCTTTCTTCCAACAGCTTTTCCGTACCAAGCGGCATGAGATTCCCAAGGGCAGTTTGGAGTTGACCGAAAGGCGTGCCGTAAAGGTGTGTCCTCGCAGTTACGCTTCACTCAATGGTTCACCGTCACGGTCGCTGCCCATCGGATAGCTCTGAGATGGTGCGTTAGCGTGCAACGGAAGGTAACAAAGTGACCAAGACCGGTGCTAGAGTTCTTTCTTCTGTGTTTTGTGGAAGCAAACCCCTCCTGCTCTGGTTAATATCCTGGGTGACTTTCCCGGCAACAGGCTGTCGCGCCGTCTAGTCTAACTCCTACTCCAAACTGTTACGTCTCCTTTTCTTTCAGTTACCCGCCCCCAAACACTTGTTTGGAAGTTTACAGCAGAAGTAATAAACCTCTGGTTCGTTGTTGTACGCTTGCTCACACCAATGGTTGCTATTTTCGTTTTGTAGTTGCTTCAAGTGTGGCGGTGCATTTTGTCTCACGCAAATGCATTGAATATTCTACCGTCACTCCGGTGCTTTGCGCTGTAGTTTGAGCTCGCCGCTGCTGGAAGTTAAATTTAGCTTCGATCGGAGATAGCTGGTAGTAGTCGAAGATTCATGAATGTGGTGTTTGGGGTTATTATGGAAACAAGTATTTCTAAGGCATCTGGTTTGTTGAGGAATATTATGCACTATTTTCAGCACCATTTTACGCTAGACTGCCATCACGTTCCACAAATGAAACAAAAACACATGGGATCAAACACAAATAATGAATACAATATATTTTTTGCTTTAAGCACACTGATGGCGATGTTTATATACTTTACCGTTAGATGGCGGTACGATGCCAGTGTGGATGAAAGCTTGCGTGAAACTTTACCGACTGAATCGGTACAACTGGTGTAACCGTATCGAACTCTGGCATTGCTGTGTGGGTGTGTATGCGCTTTCTTCTGCTTTGGTTCAGCCAGTTTTTTTTTATTTTACCACCAAACAAAGCAACTAATGGCGTTGTACCGGGATCGAACGGCCATCGTAGATGTCACGAAGCTGTACCCAGGTTTCGCCACCGTAAACCAGTGCGGTCAACAGTGACATGATGGTAGAAACCCAGTTACAGGTTGCATACCCACTGTACCCTTTGTGGGCAAACATGAGTCCGTACGAGAGCACGTACAGGATCAGTGCCACACCGCCGGTATATACAAGTTCTAGCCGGCGCCAGTTTACCAGGGGCAGTTGGCTCCGAACGATGGTTCCACAGCAGCGTCGGTCCCAGAACAGTACGAACGAAATCACGAACGAATGACAAAGCACAAACAGAGTGATCCATTGGAATCCATCGTTATACTGCGGACGGATGAAAGCCAATGCACCGATCGACAGCAGCTGTTTCGATGGAAAAATTCGCATCAGTTCACGACCTCTACCACTACACACGAACGCTTATCATACCAATTGTACTAGTCGCATGCGGTTCCGGATGGCACCACGGTTCATATTGCACAGGCCGGTACAGGCCGCACGCAAACGTTCCGGGACGCTGGTCGGTTCTGGCGTACCGATGACCGGTACATCCACTACATGGGCGTCCGTTGCTGGTGGTTTCGTTCCCGATTCCAACCCGGGCGAAAGTTGGGCAAATATTCCCGTCATTCCGTACAAAATGGTCGAATGTGTATGACGCTTTGATTGCTAGCACAGCAGAACCACTACTAACGCTTTATACAACGACGCAACTGAACGCTACACCCGACTTGCGTGTACACGATGCTTGCTTCGGTACTTTCGTATTCTGTGCGCTCGGGACTGATGGACAGTGCGTACCAGAAAACAAAACCCAGTCCAGTGTAGCGCTATTTGAAACAAAATCCAAAACAGCTCTTTTTCAAATATTACTGCTTAGAGACTAATCCCAACTAACAAGTATTTTAATAGCAAAAAGCGAATTACTATTCATCAAACTTGTCTTCAAATTAATCTTTATTATCTTCAAAAACTCTAACCTGTTTAAAAGTGCCAGATGAATCGTTTTCATTATCAGAGAATTCATTCTTCTCATAAAAAAATATCCATTACATATCCAATGTCCAAACTTCATGAACAGTTTGATGACGATCTCGGTTTTGACCTCACTCTACGATCTGAAATAGTGGAGCCTTTGTGTAAGATGCATCTCTGATTTCGGAGGACAAATTTCGTAAATAGGTTCATCTTATACATGGGAAAAAGGATTAGTAATTTGCCCGCTGCAGTACACCTGAATTTTTGCCGTAGAGGAGCACAGCGAGCTCGATGGCTGGATCAAGTGGTGTCCAACCTGAGGGAGATCGGATGCGGCGGAGTTTCCTAGAAACGGATTGGAAACCAGGCCATGTCTCTTAGACGTGCCCGATAGGGCAGGCCAACCAAGAAGAAGCAAAACTACTAGGCCATCAATACAGAAATAGATAAAAAAAAAGTTTCGTTTGACCCCTTCTGGTTTCACCTTTAAAACAACGCCTCAAAATTAGAGGGAAACGACACATGTCAATAGAGAACAGTTAGTTGGCGAATAGCCCCATAAACAGGAAAGTTTATATCCGAAAGTATTGAATAGTCATATTCTTCCGATTGAAAACGTTTTGTGGGCATGACTGTGAAAAACGGGGTATTTATTCGTATTGTGTATTGCACTAATTATTTTTAGATAGCATCACCTTTGCTCTGTTAGGGAAATAATGGATTTGACGATCGAGATAATGATACGTTCGAGATATCACCGAGAGCTTCGGGCAGTGAGTTCGGCATGTGTAAAACGTGGGTTCTGCTTTATGTTATGAAAGGACTTCGTGATCCAGATAACCGAACGTAGGCGAATTCTAATCCGCGATTGTGGAATGAACATACATCGTTTATTATTGATGTGGCGGCGAATTATGAATGCATGAACGTTAAATCCAACAGCTCAGCAAATGTAACACTCTCCACTCAAGGGTGGACCCGTGTGATGTGATTATTTCGCGTTTGTTTTTATTCATACGTCAGCTGTTTGGCACCATCCGCTTTCTTCGAACGTGGTAATGTTGCAGTCGCTGCACTTCAGCCGAATCTCAATGCACTACACTACTGCAGATGAAACAGGAGCACCACGAACGACACTAATGGAACCTCGATATGCCGGAGTAGAAATCGATAAACATATTGTGGACAATAGTGTGCATGAGGGAACATCGATGAAAGCATGATCATTTTGTGACGACACTCCGCCATCATCATTATCATCATCGTGAGCGTCAGCTTCGACCAGTGTGCGCGATGATGCGCCATGTTTATCGCGGGTCATTTGTGTAATATTTACCCCACTCGCCCCTCTTCAGTGCGACAGCCACCACCCACCACCATACCGACATCCGGCGCACTATAATGACAACAAAATAAAAGTGCACTTGAAAGCGGTGCAGCCACATTCCAGATGCGTTCGCATCGATCGTACCCGTGCGAAGGGTGAGGCAAACTCATGTGGCCGTGAAACTTTTGGGTTGGGTCCGAGTTGAGTTTGCCATCCCGTCATGCATCCAGCACGGGAGCTATCCGCAGCTCATCCGCCTTCCCGGTGGAATGTCTTCCCTTTCAATGAAAAAAAGTTTGTTTTTATCTTCACAATAAACCTTGTTGGTTTCTTTTACGGCTGCGGCATAATGTGTTTTTGGGGACCGGGTTTCAACATCTACAGCAATAGATTCACATGATTGTTGGGGGATCGACAACCGAAAACCAATAGTACTATTGCCATGCCTCAACATGGCGTGTTTGAACTTTGCTTAAAAATATGATAAGTAAAGCGTGATAAAATAAGCAAACCCGTTGGGAGTAAATGTTTGAGTAGAAAATGGATATGAACTTTCGATATATCATATCTCTCTATATCAAACAGTCCTGACGTAAGATGACGATAAGGATTCGCATTGTGATAAGATTAGTTGAGTAGTTATGATTGTGTAATTAACCATAAAGGTATAAATTACGTCTTTTCGGGATAAAAAGCTTTTCGGTATAAGAATAATAAAGTAATTGAAAAAAAAGTTAGTCTAAACACTGTAACATAAAATTATTATTGACTGTGCACACACACAAACACACACACAGGCATCGTACAGCGTAACGCGCCCTCCTGCATTTTCATCCCGCTCGTTTCGAAGAACGTTCGCGGGAGAAACATAAAACCTCTAGCGATTAAGGGTGGTTCGTCTCCGGTGCATATAGATATTAGGTGTGTCGGTACTTTTAATGCTTCATTTCATCGTTCCCCCTCGGACGTTGATGATCGACTTTACCCTTCCCGTTTCCCGTCGGCCGTTGAGGTGGGTATGCTTTCTTCCATTATTTCTTTTCTTTAAATACACTTCGAATGAATTGTGTTCATCGCACCATTAAGACTGTTAGTTACCAGCGCTTGCACGCTTAGTGTAAGCTTGTTTTCTCTCTCTCTCTCTCTCTCTCTCTCTCTCTTCTCTTTTCGTCCCTGTCTTACATTCTAATACCGTTTTGGCCGATGCAGAATATGATTTACAAAATTACAGAAGTTTCGATGTCATGCGTGAAGGGTGGAACTATTTCTGGAATCATTTCAAGTTATTGTGGAATGTGTGTAATTGGAGATGTGGAATTTTTCCTATTTTATGTAATTTCTGCGTAAAAGATACTCGATTGACATGTCATGACCACAACTTGTTCTGAACACTTTTCAAATAGAGCTTGAATATCCCTAGCTTTCTCGACTAACACACTGAAAGCATTGTACATATTTCTATGCACCACTTTTAGTTTTGTGAGTCCAGTAAGGTTTAGGCAGAACCAGTTTCGTTTCGCATAACATCCAGCAGAAGTGAAGAAATACAATTTCATTTTTTTTGTCAAGTGTAAACTAGCTCCAGAACGTCGTCAAATATGTCCCAAACTCCTGTAATTTACATTCACCTTACAAATGATCTACAGAGGTGGGAAAAATACACATCTACGTCCACATATTCCACCACAACTTGAAAAGCTTGAAGAAATGGGTGAAACTGTATCACGCTATCGGAAAAACCCTGCAACGAGGACACGGTGGCTGTGAACGGTTATGCTTAAACGTAACACAACACAAAAATATTTAATTCCTTTTCTCCCCTTCGCCACGCTGCCATTCCCCAGTGATCTGTATGCTTTTTTTTTTTGCATAGATTGAAAAGCCATAGCTTTCGTGTAAGTGGAAAACGAATTAAAAAAAAACATAATAAACAATACGTTAAAAAACACAAAACCGGATTGGCGCGATCGAATGAAGGGCTTTTAATTAATAGCTCATTATATTATTTTTACTACAACGATTGTTTGCCGACGTTTGTGTTTTAACAGTTTTATCTTTTCTCCGGCAGCGGTTAGGTGGGGGGGGAGAGAGAGAGAGAGAGAGAGAGAGGTTGGAGCAGATTAAACGAAAATCGAAAGCGAATCACACCGAAACCGTTGCGTCTGTTTGATGCCGATTAAAAGCCCTCCGGGGCGGTGCGGTTTTTGTTTTGGTTTTGATCGAGTACTTTCGTTTTTGTTTTCGCTCCCGCTTTCGATCTATCCGCATCCGCTTCCGCCGTGTAAATTGGCCGTCCGCGGAAGCGGCATCACCCGCAAAACGATTTCACACCCAGAGGCTGTAACGATTAATTTTAGTCTATTTTCAAATGCATCGTTGTTTTTTTGTGGAGGGTGGGGGGGAGGTGAGGAGGGGGGGGGGGTTTCTTGTTGTGTTGCGCTCGTTGTGCGATGAGTGTCCACCGGTTTCCATTTCCGGCCGCTTGGTAATGTCAACTTCTTTGAGAGAGTGGGGAAAATTTCGGGAAGGCAAACGTCGGAATTAGGGTGCGAAATTATTACTAAAGACGCAAATGGTCCGCCGTTAACGAATACATTATATAACCTGCCTGCTGCAAGGCGTACATAACGGGCAATAGATAAATAATTTAAAATTCGCCAAAGTAATGCAGGAAGAGCCGGAACCCGGTGATGGGGCATTGGGGGTAAATTAACGAATTAACCACAGTACGAAGACAAATGCATCCATGGTCGTTTATGATAAAGTACGCACCGATGCGCAAGAATGTAGGGAAAGAATCGTAAGCGAAAACAATAACAAAACACATCTCTACCGTGTAATGAGTGCTTTTTCTTTTTAAAAGCAGGATTTTCCATTTTGATTGCCACGTACGTATCCTGGATGGGTCGATTGTTTTGTATGACGCGGTGTTGCTATTACAGCAAGGTATTAGTATCAAACAAAGGAAATCTGTTTTTGTTTTCTACATTTTAATAAAAGCTGGAAGATAAATGCCTAAACAGAAATGGAAACGAACACAAGCGGAAATGACGCTAGCAACAATCGCTAAGAGGGCACAACAAATTGGAAGAGGAAAAGAAATGGAAATAAACAATCGCCGATACGTGAATGTGTGCCTTAGGCAAAACTTATACGCGTTTTGGGTAAGAAAGGAAAACTACAACTTCGATGCAAGTGTAAATGAAAGTGAAACAAACAACCTGTACCGCACGTGCCCCGGTTCCGTTTACACTCTCGGCAACGCTTCTTTTTCCCTGTTCACTCTCGTGCCAGTGTTGCTTTTGTTTTGTCTATGTGTGAGTTCAATTTTTTTTTATCATTAAGAAAATGCCCCAGCCGTTGGTATCTTCTTCCAAAACTGTACCTCTCCCCTACGGACTCCCGTGTCTCAACGGTTAGTTTACAAGTACATCTTACACACATAAAAATACTAAAAATATATTTATATACGCGCACAGTTTTGTGTGACTGGGTCTCGAATTCTCCATTTGCGTTATTTCGTTTTGTTTGTTTGTTTTTGTTTTCGCTGACTACTTCGTGATGCCGCTAAGCGCGACCCATCTCCAGTGAGCCTCACGAGGCGAAGCACCGGAACAATCTACTTATCTACCGACCTCCCATCCGCGATCTGGGTGGGATCGGTGTGAGTGTGGAACGCAGCGGAACAAGTGCCATCGGGCGGGTCTGCACGATGACGCGTCGCGATGACAACCCCGAACAGGGCAGGGTTTACACACCGGCCGATCGGTGCTCAACGTACAGGAAGTACGTGCCGGCCGCGTATGCGAGAAAGTTGAACAAACCAAACACCTGAGTGTGTGAAAGAGAGAGAGAGAAGGGAGAGGTTGTGTGAGACATGGATGAAGGGGAGTTTTTTTTTTTGAGGGAAAGACTTACGCCGGCGGCAATGTTCGAGCCACGTCCACGTCCGTACAGGTTCGACCAGGAGGCCAGCTGGACGATGAACGCGATGAAATAGAGTAGTGTCGCGATCGCCGTGTTGATCAACTCCTAGATAGTAACAAAAGAATCCGAAAGAAATGCGAATCATTAAGTGTTAGATGATGCCTACGGTGATGAGCGTACTAACCGTCAATATCCAGTTGATGGGTAGGTTGAGGACTTCGCGAATGCCGAGCAGGTAGACGAACGTCCAGAGCAGGGTGGCGATGAAGAAGGTGACGACAGCAAATAGGAAGAAGTGTGTGCCACCAATTAATGCTGGTGAGGCGCATGCCATGCAGATGATACCGAAAACCTTGAAGAGATGATTGGAGAGATGTGAAGAGATAAGAGTGTTCGATTACATCATCCATATACATGGGGTTACTCTCCAATAAAACTAATATACTACTCTACAGCGAGAATCAAGGTAAAGGTCTCAGCATCTCGTTATTCGTTTGTACCTATGTCCTCCAACACATGTTGCTCATAGTCTTGGCATGTAGATACCGCCTAAATAAGCTGTGCATCCCAAATGTCACCAAAAGTCAATTGCCGCTCTGCTCCCTATGTTAAGCGAAGCATTTGTGTGTTTTCCAAATTCCTGCGCTTCATAGTTACGGCACTAATTGAGACGCCTGGGTACGGTGATGAAGTCAGCGCGCACATGTGCGCGAACTCAACCTCCACACTGTGCACTCGGTTACTAGCCATCGTAGATGGACGGTGGCGTCAGCAAAAAAAAACCCGTACCCAACCTACGACGATCACCGATTCTTGCGAAGGTGTCTGAGCACACTACGTAAAAGAAGACGGGACGATCATTGAGTAACCTCCTCTCCGAATGCATCTCCATGGTACGGGGAAGAGTTACATCTAGCTCAATAATGCAAATATGTTGTTCTTGGAGCACACATTAGTTCCGCATTGCGAAACTCTACAAATAATGGTCATCCCACTGCACTGCATTTTGCATTCTGCACCCGTGTGTGATCCGTCACACCGTAATGTTGGGAAGCGGCAGGTTAGTCATCATGTCCACAAACGGTACAACCAAACCGCAAGCTAAACCGAAACAAATACGGACATAAATTATCGCCTTTCTGTTTGGTTACGGGCAAGGTGTTCGATGCTGATGGTCGAAAGGGAATGTGCGTGTGTGTGTGTGTGTAAAGTGTCTAATTGGCAGGCAGAGTACACTGGACCGGAGCGAGAGTTCCCAACAAGGTGCTAACTATGCCGTCGACAAAACTATCGGGGTTCCCGTAGAACCACCCGGACGATCCAGCGGGGAGTCGTAGACGTTGACGTCTTCGTTTGAACCGTCACGCCTGACGTGTGCGAACGCATTACCAAATCGGGGTCCGACCGATTCGGGATCAGTTGATAACGTTCCAGGAAACAAGGTGTCAAAAGCGAACTCCGCACACCCACCTCATACGCATCCACCTCGGTAGTTCCGATCAATCATCAGCTTTATGGGAGTGACAGCACTCATAAATCGTAGTACAAAATGGGACGAAGACGCGCATCGCACTGACAGGTGGATGGCACTCAGCCCCCGTATGCATTTGCATCGTGTGTCACCGCGGACAGGGACGTTTGCCGGGCGAGATAGAAATAGGACGCAAGTGACTCCATTCGAGGGGTAGAATTTATTATTTTACCCACAGAGTTCTACGTCCCAAAAACAGAACCACTAACACCCACCCACACGGAATGCAACGATATCTGTTTTGCCACAAAGGGGTAGCTGCGTGCGTGTGCTGGCTGGACACTGTTGCGCAAGGGAATGACTAACCACGTCGAATGCCCATTGAGCGTGGAACGTTTTCTCACGATGGTTTGTTTCAGTACGCGGTGTTCGTAGATATACCGCAGGCAGTTTAATTTGAGTCAGTTGCGTTCTTTGTTGCTTTGGAGTTTAGAATTCTAAAATTATTGAGCATGTAACTGGTTGGGCACGTGCTTGTTCTGCAAATTACCCAACCGAATTTCCGCTATGGTTCGGTTGGGGATATACATTAGAAATTGGTTAGGAGGAAGTCATCGTCACTTGCGACGATTCTGTACGTGACGAGGTTCGTCAAACGATATAGTACTGTATAAGCTAGCGTTTTGTGGAGAATTAGAAGCAACTTTTTACGTTAAGGTTTTGAGTTGCAGACGAGTTACAGCTCGAATTGTTTTCAACTTAATTTTTGGACAACAAGATGCAATAAGTCTTATGTTTGATAGAAAAGGATGTCATGAAGGTCACAAGGCTTCATGTCTGGTGTCATTGGTAAGATATGTTCACAAATAAAGGAGTTTCCCTTTACGTAAATGTACGAACATTATTCAATGGGTCATGGGGCGTGTTCCAAGGCACGGAGCAGATCGCTTTTATCAGTAACATTTTTTTCCCCTGCAACTCCTATTAACTGACCCGACCCTATCTGATCGATCGCAGTCGAGTGTCTTCATTTACAGGATGGCAGTTTTTGCGTGCGAAAAGAATTTGTGTAGCTCGCTGCTTTCCCTCACCCTTAAACCGCTGTGCTTCCGCTCAAAAGATGCAGCTCACTGTTCAGAAGATGCAGCAATTGGGACGCTTTACGGTATTACGGGACCCGACCGGCGGGTGGGTTCGAACCTTCAACAAACCGCCATCGCAATCTTGTCGCGCTCATCAGCTGCGTACCGACAGGAGAGAAGGGAACGAGGAAGGGAGCGAGAGTGAGAGAGAGAGAGAGAGAGAGGGAGAAAGTTTTCCCTTGCTTTGTGTCGTGCAGCACGCTTCACTTCCCTGTACAGCGTCTCGCAACATGTACACCGACCTGGTTCCCTTTGGAAGGCTTTGGTGCCGCAAAAAACCGTTTAGCCCACTTTCCTGCAGTCCGGGTGGGAACGGGTGCGAGTGGGCACCGGAGGCATAGGGGACGTACCATCATAAAAAGAAAACCAGAGTCCAGATCCGGAGCCGGTCGGTCGGGTAGGAAGGAAAAGGTCCACACAAACATAAAGACGTTTGTGGCGATGGATTTAAGACAACAATCGCGTAGACAACATCCTCTCTGCGGTGGGTGTCCGGGAGGTAAAAACTTGGCAAAAAAAAAAAATGTTTTAACATGTTTCCATCTCGTCATTCGGTGCGTTTGTGTGTGCCCATGGGTTTTGTTTTGATGGGTTGTTGGGTGTTTTTCGCTTTTTTTTTTGTTCGTTGTGTTCGCTCATTCTTCACCATTTTCTTCCTATGCAGCGTATGCAACGATGCCTGAAATCAAGTGAATGCCCGAATGTGTGATACAGGAGTGCGGGAGGATTGGATGGTAGTGGTGGTAGTCGTAGTCACACCTGTGTGACAAAATGCGATAAGGCGATGTGTAAGCGCACAAACGAGTCGCCTGGGAAAGGGTTGGGAATAGATAAATGATAATAATAAAAAAAAACAGTATATGTATCCCCTTAAACTCCGTGCCGGGAATGGGTGTGGGAAGCTCAAGAAGACGACGGCCCACAACGCTAGCACGCATGCACAGTATGATTACCATAGAGAAACCTCATAAGACCCGCTCGCTGTGCCCATCCAGCTATTTTCTTATGCGTTTCTTACACGATTTCCCCTTTTACCACCGGGATGAGAGGAACCGAATGTCTCCTAGCATGCGCAACGGCATCGGAACGGGGGGAAAAACGGAGGATAGCATGAGTAGCATACCATAATTTCTTCCATCAGCACCCAGAATCGAAAACCTAACCCGTGTGACACTCAAAGCACAACAACAAAAAAATCATTAGGAAAAAAAAACAGGCAAAAGCAACCCCTGAGTAGGGGGTGCAAGAAAGATAGACGGAAAAAAAAACTGGAAACCTGTTTCTAGCCTGACAGTGTCTGTGTGCGTGTGTGTGTGTGTGTATGTGAGTTTTTTTTCTCCTTCCTCCAACAGATACGATTCTTGTTCTCAATTCCATCGGGGGTTTCTCCTGGTTCTCCTGGTGCACGCTACCTAGATGGGTGTACTAGCGTCTACCACCCGGTTTCCGATAGGGCTCTGGTCTGGTTTGGAATAGGGTCACATCGGCTCTATTACCCGCGGTCCCGTTACAACAACTCCAACACCAGCAGAAGCTAACCTTTGCCGAGCTGCCGATACGAAAGTATCTGACGAGATGCGTTAGACATAATACGACAGGCGACAAGTGCGAAATACACTGAGACGCATCCAATTTTATTGGACGTAGGAGTCGACACTGCACTTTGCAGGAGTTGTAGCATAGATTTGATGTACAAGGTTTTTTAAATAAATACCAGTAAGAACTCTGGATAAACCATGTTCAGCTAGCAGGTGCACCTTTCAGAAGTCATTCGTCTGTACATAAATTTTTAGGTGTTTGCTAGCGTTAAAAACTTACAGAGATCAACCATAAACGGTCCCAGTTTATGTTCTGAAACTCCAACCAACAAGACAACCGAAAGTTTACGGCCGTTCACAAATGATTTTGCTCGGCAAGAATGAAACCAAGAACTGTAGGAGTCACTCCACGATCACCACATTTACCAGAATTGCAAAGGGGGGGAAAAAAGCAGCAAATCCCGAGTGTTTGGGTTTATGGAGCGGAACGGTTCACTGGCAGCATGATGGCCGTTTGCGAGTCTATGGCCCGAACAAGGCCACTCAACCTCCGCTTGCGAGCGCACTCCGTGGCGTGATCGTAGCGAACAGGCGACAGCATTAGAACATCTGCGATTTCAAGCCATACAACCTCTCGGCTTGCTGCGTTCCAGGCTGTGTGGGAGTGGGATTTTGGATCATGGACTTCAACTGCACTGCCGGATGTTTTCGTACCGCTAGCACTGCGAACTGTAAATATTGATGGGTTGATGGATGTTGTTGGTAACGAAATAGCATGCGAAGGGAGTGCCCCCAACGACATGCATCTGTGCTTGGTTCTACCTTCAGAGTTTAAAAAGCGAAGTAGCGAAACACAAACACAAACATCGGTGTAATATTCCTATGCATTCCTGGATGTCAAGCTGTGGTGCTCGGGTACTGCAAATGACCGCAAGCGAAGATCGAAATCAAAACAAAAAAGGCTCAAAACACAGTTTCCGAAGAGAAAGCCACCATTCAATGGAAATGGGATGGCATGTGTGTGTGTGTTACGACTAGTGGTGAATGGGATAATTTATCGCAACAAGTCCCTGGCATGCATTGCAAAGAGGCTGCTCCGGGCAGGCTACAGGGCAGTAGAAAAGGTTTCACCCGTATAGCAGAAGAAGCTATCCGCTAAGGCTCCCTTAACATACACAAACACACATGGGTGTGATGGCGCGGACGGTGAGATTTATCTCGAGGGGAAAAGCGATCGGAGCGTGATACGCCGTATCGTGCCCGTATCGATCGGATCGGAAACGCAAGGCAAGGAAGAAAACCGACCCAAACTGCCCCGATTGCACGGGTGAGCGAAAGGAAAGAGAAACGGAATGGCTAGGCACGGGACAGAATGTTGCATGACCAGTTTGGGAACGGGGCATACGCAGCCGGTATGAGGTTAATGGGTTTTAGATAGTTGGAAGCCATGTCCAGTGGAAGCAGCGCTAGCCACCGTCCCTTTTCCACCGTCTGTTTGTAGATCGTTTGCTCTACGTATACCCGTCAGGATCTTGGGGTCGTATACGCACTTTTTTGTTAATTTTTATTCTTAAATATGTTGATTTACCAAGATTGTAGAACTTTTACAAATTTCAGAGTTGTGTTGCGTCGAATAGCACAGATGGGTAAGCGAAGTGAAGGCGTAGTGAAGTTAGCTACCTTGCTCATGTATACTCTTATACCTCAAAATAAAAAAAAATCTAAGAAAATGGTCAAAAAAACGTTTAACTTGAGGATATGAGCAATAAAATAAGAATATGAAAAAGTTGAGGGTGTAGGAACGATCCTATGTATCGTTCGTTGAAATCCCTGTTGGTTGAGTAAAACATTTAGTGATTTCCGACTAAAATATATATCTTCCCAAAGACTGTCTGCTTCGTTAACGACTTCAAGAGATCTTGCCGTAGAGACTGTTACGATCAGACGACCGGACTCCCATAGCAAAATCCCATTCGAACCGTACTCCCATACTTATTGTTGTGGGTTAACACAAGTCAATAGAAGCTAAGACCTCTTAAGGTTGCAGTACCACGTAAGGAGAGAAAATGAGGTATACTTTCCATATCATTCTACTTCTCACATTCTACCCGTCGTACTCCAATGCTTAATAGCATAGGAATCTCAGTAGAACCTCGAGGTTTTAAACATCTCACAGTATGATAGTATCAGTAGTATGACACTAGAACAGTAAGATAAGTACACGAGAGTAGCCTCTTTCCGATGAAGCTTTCTTGGTGGCAGACTTCCTGAAACGTGTCGATTTTGCAGGAATTCCTATCTATTGCCAATGAAGATTCCAATGAAGAGGAAGATATGATTCCATCCATTACTCTCCAATGCTGGATGGTATTTTGTTTCAACTGAAGAACTTTACTAACATACTACAAGCACGCTGAATCACCGGTAATTTGTCTGAGCTAGTAGCATATGCACATGTCCCTACCGTGGACTCACTTGTTCGTTCCACGAAATTGTGTTTTTTTTTTATCCACGCATGAAATGATAGGTGTGGAGAGCTGTCTGTTGTCAGCGAAACACATCAATTAGAATGGATGTGACAATTCACGGGTGTAGTGTAGCTGAGAATGTGTCGTGGAATGCTCGATAGTTTCTTATTATCTAGTAGTAGCATTGAAGAGCTGCGATAAGCTCTAGTGTAGGTCAACATTGCACCAACATCTTCCGGTTGTTCGTGTATCGATATCAGCTGGGTTATCGAAAACACACCGTTGGACTTTTTGAAGTAGCTGAGCTATTTGTTTGGAGCTTTAACTGCATCAGTCAGGCGTCGTTAATAAGGTGCTCTTTCATACATATAAATTATTATTTTTGGTCTTGGAGAATGTAAATCGATAACGTAGTCTACACCGCTGCAAACTCGATCTAATCCAGCATCTGAGATTGTTTCTACCCTATGATCCCAGTCGTGCAAGAATGTGCAGTGACAGCATTCCATTGCGCACCCCGTGGTAACTCAGTCGAAACCACCCCAAAACTCGAATTCTTGTCCAAGCAACCTGCTAAGCGAGCGGTGCAGTTGCACATTCCCAACCTTCGGCGTGTTCCGAGCGCTCTCGGTAGGTACAGCGTAATTTTGCGTAATCGGACTAACGTACTGGCGGGCTTAAAGGAAAGGGTCGCCAGCCACCGTGCTAGTGGGAGCATTCGACTGCGGAGGTTGGCCGGCGGTTGGTGCAATGTGGCACAATTAGATACTGTGAGTGTGGGTGCCCACATTGCGGGAACAGACAGTAAACAGGCTGTTCCTTCCAAAAGGTGGGTGGGGGGTGCTTTGGAATTGCGACTACCAGTGCAGCGAAGTGAGCAGCACAAGTAATAGCATTTGTGCCGGGGTGGAAGAAGCAGAGGCGCGGGGGCGTAATCAAAATCGTCCATTATATTGCGTAAAAACCGCAAAACCGCAAACTCACACAGGAACACCTTCACCAAATGATTCAAACCGAAAAAAATCAACTTCCCGAACGTTCCCCTTTCTGGGGACGGTGGGTTCGTTTTTATCTAATCTTATCGTCCGGGGGTCGCTGAGCTTGCCGCCGCGCCGACGAAAATCTTCTCCGGGTGTTTTGGGGGTATTGCTTTGTCAACGGAGACACCTGAGCAGGAGATATCGGCAGTCGGTACTTACCACCTGTACGATCTTCAGAATACCCGGGATGGTGATGAAGTACTGTGTGTTGAACTTCAGCCAGTTGAGATTGGATTCCGGCTTGGCCTGCGTTTGGCCCGCCGCCGGTGTCGCCGCCGGTGTGCCAGCGTTGCGGTTCGGCGTCTCCACCGTCACAACCGTTTCGGCCATCATTTTGGTGGTTCTTTGATTACGCTATTTGCTTCCGCACTGTCGGATGAGGTTGCCTGGTCGCCTCACTGGGAACACCCTTGTAGCAACGAGCAATGGCAGGTTTCTATTTTTGACGCACACTTTTCACGCAGTTGTTCCGCTCACCGCTCACCTTCCGCTGACGGCCCCAAAAATCACAAAAAAAAAAAACTGTCGCGCAAAGCAATATGGATTAATAGCCCACGCCGGTGAAAGTTTGGGAACTCGATCACCCAAGCAGCAGTGCACGATTGCGCGCACCCACTATCCGCACCGAATGTATCGCAAACAACAAGTATCAAACACTGCACAGAAGGTGTTTGGGTTTCGATGAACCTTGCTGCTTCCGGCAACAGTGACCCGGGACACCACAGACAATTCGTTGATGGATTGAGACTGATTGAAGGCACCGGAGGGCACCCAGAGAGACACGCTTCGTAGCGAGCGTGCTGACTCGGCTGATTGCAGACTGGTGAGTTTACGATAGCGTACACCTCAACAAGCACCCCTAATCAATGGCGAGATCCTACCACGTTCCCGTATCCGTTGCAATTCAAATATCCGATCAAAGATCGCACCAACACTGCAGCTGCGAACGCAAACACAACTGTTCGCCGAGACTTTATGCGTTGGAATAAGGGTTGCTGATGAACCGGTGGGAGCGCAACTCGCTCACCGCGGCTATGCAGGCTAGGCGGACGTTTCTTACTCTCCATTGCTCTCGGTTGCTTGATTGTCAGTGGTGAGCAATGCGCGACCTGTTCGCCTCGATGTTCGACGTTTTAAGCTCATAATAAGAGATGCGGATTTGGCTTCATCGTAAAAAAAGCCTCTAATGTCATAAAGAAGAAGCTTCAGCAAAGAGTTTTACGAAAGGTAATAACATTTTATAGAAAAATATAATTATTATTACTGTGCCAGCCCCTGACTCTCCTTTTTCCACTTTATTGACAAATGTATGTCGCAGCCATTTAAGCCGCTGAGTATTAGCTCTCTCACGCTTTATTTTTTGTGTGTGATTCGGAAGTGATCTTACGCACACCAGCGGGCAGTGTACAACAAGCGAATCTTACGCGTAGAGTTAGTGGCTGCGTTACTGTTTGGAAACGTACGCAGCCGCAAGCTTAAAAGCTGTTACAAGAAAGCTTTAACGCGCATGACCCATGCGACAACCTGCTTAAAAGCTGAATAACAAGCTGTTGAGATACACAAATGTGTGCTTTACATTTTTTGCAATAGTTGACTAACACCTGCCACGACGGCCGAAGATGGAATCACTAAACTACCGCTTTTCTCAAGAAAACACTTTTTTAAACTATTTTTGTACTCGTAGTAGTAATATTACTTTACATTGGCAGTGTTTATGCGATACATACATCAATAGAATCGAAGAACCATCTTCATATTCACTTTTCCTTGTATTATTTATCACATTTTCATGAAAACATAATAACATAGAAAGCAAATATTTTATAGAACAATATAGTTTATAATGGCTATTATGATAAGAGACATTTCTATTGCTTACTTTTCAAGTGATCCTTAATAAGCGCGGGCTCGGAAGTAAACTGTGTCAGATTCATATTCAGGTTCATTGTAAGCCGCAAAGGTTTCATAATAACATTAAAAACTATTGGCTGACATATGTTGCCTTACTAATGTAAATAAATAAATAATAACTATTGGCTAATCTTACTGAAATCATAACTAACTACAAAGAATTCAGAATAATGTCGCGAGATTAAATAATATAAAGTAAATAGAAAGGGATGGAAATAATCTTAAAAAATTATTTAAAAAAAGGTTAATTAATTGAAATACAGGAACACCTCATTTTATAACTAAGCTATGCAATGTACATGGTGGCACTATTTTCAGCTCTGATTGCATACTTTGAGAAGTATGAGTACTTTCCCATGGAAAAACATTTAAAGTGTAATTGTTTATTTATTTATTTATTTATTTATTCATTTATTTATTTGTAATTTTTTATGTTTAAACATGATTGTTATGGTTTTACCTCAAATAGACAAAAAAAAGAAACAAATGATAATTGACGTCAGCTGGGAAAACAAAACAATTTAACGGTTAAAAGCTTTTTTTCTTGCACATTATAGTAGCGCCATCTATGGTATGCTTGCAAGTTTATGGAAATGATTTTTTTTATTTGTTTGATAGACTTTGGATTGGTACGTTTACAATCGTCTTTTATAACTGAGTCAATGAATATATAAAACTGGGTGTTACATGTTACGATATTTCCATCAAACAATAAGTTGATCGTCTAACAAAAAAGTCTGCTAAGCCCAATATGGCCATCATACATGACCAAGCAAATCGTTACACTTAGTAAAGAACAAAACAAAACGAAAAACAATCAGATCTCATGTTCTGCTCAGTGCAACTTAATACAGCATGTCTTCCGATGTCGCTAAAACTATTCGAGTAACTTTTCCACGATAAGTATTACAAGAAATAGTAAAGGACGTGACATTTTCTCGCCAAACTTTTTCCGCGGGAAAAAGTCAACGAAACAAAGAAAACGTAGGAAAGAAAAACAAACGCTAAACAATTTTATGGTGTTGATTTTCATTTCCAAAGTTCCCTCCCGTTCCGGTGTTATGATTTTGCCGAAGTGTTCACATTTATGCATATCTATCGGTAGGTGGGTTGCTCCGATCCTGAAGTGCTTATCCGTTTGGGAAACTTTTGCCTCGCCTATGTGACTGTTTAGGGAGGTAGAGGTGTGGTTGAGAGCGTGCAACGGGAAAAAATGATCGCGACAAGTTGTCACAAGTGTAGCAGGCAGGGTTGGACATAATGTATGTAAAGAAGAGTTTTTTTTCTGCCAACCATTGCTGTTTGTTCTTCGCGTAATGACAACCAGACGCTACCGGGAAAGGAAGTTGTAAAAAATGGAAAAAAAGAAAAGATAAACATAACAAAAACTATCCTGGCACATAAAACGGAATAAACACGGGCAAAGTTTGTTGTGCACAGTTTTCCATTGCTTCTTCTGTCGATACCACTTAAAATTGTACCTTTTCACGCAATCGATGGTTTGCTTCGGGTCTAATGATAAAGCTGCGGTGCTCAATACAAACGGGCGATAATGTGGTGCAGGGTTACTCTCCGGTTATCAGATCTTAGAACCCGAAATCGATTCATTAGGAAAATTGCATTTTCTTTCAACATTCTTTTAAAAAAGAATCGACTCTCTTAAGCTTAATGATTGTGTAGAGCTCTTAAGCGATTGAATGAATAAACAAAATTACAACCTTTAACACTTATATGGTATGTAGATTTACATAATTGAGAAAAAATGGAGATGAAATTTTTGAAAGAATAAACCCCAACCACTCGGGACTAAACGATTGGCTAAAATTAAATTTCAAAATAAACGCCACTACCGAACAGAAATCACCCTATTCCGATTGATGGAATCTCTATTGGAGTTTGGAGCTTTGGAATACTCTATCGCCAGTTCTAGGCGGGTTGTTTCGAAGGGCATACCATGAATGTTATACTATGCACTGACGAGAAACTGTTATTATTCTTGGAGTATTATCAAAGTGTGCAAAATAAGTGTGCACTTTTCATAGTTCATACAGTGTGAGCACGTTTAGAATGCTTTAATGCAACAGATAACAATCACGATTTCTTACCGCAATCATAACATTTATTAACAATTCTCGATCCAGTTCTTCCAAAACGAAATGAACTGAGGACTGACTATCCAACTACGTGGTATCAATAAGTCTAGTAAGCCAGAAATGGCAGGCATGACCGAGTAGTGAGTATTTACGCCAAAAAAAGAAGAAAAAAAGAAGAATTACTCTGACCGCCTCTAGCGTCCAAACGATGACTGGATGGTGAATGTCTTTATTCTACCTTTCTACTTAACAAGCTACATGAGAACCCCTGTTAAAAGTGGCTGCAAGGTAAAAGTGCAGGTGTAGTGAAAAAAAGTTTCTTTCCTTTCGCTTAAAGTAAACAGCGAATAAGCGAAGAAAAGCTGGCTGTGAAAGTCAACTATGGGTCAAATTTTCTTCATTCTACGCTACTCCCCACACCTCCCCCCCTCTCCACCACCATTGCTTCATTGCCACCCGGCTTGCTAGCATTGCTAGCGACGAGCATTGTTTTATTCTAACGAGCCGGCTTGAAACAGGGCGAGCGTGGTTCATGATTATTACTTTTTTTTTGTAGTCCCTTCTGCTTTGGCGCTTTGCTACCGACCTCGATTGGTTGGTATTGAACAAGCGAGAAGAGAAGTTTTTTTCATTGCTTTCTTGCCCTTTGTATTGAGGTTTTAGGTGTGTTAGAGGACCGGGTTGCATAAGTGCTTTGAATATTTAAACACCATAGTGCAACGATGCAACAAAGTACCGAAGGCCACGAAGAGTTGTTCTTGCCGCAGTGACAACAGCACTGATGAAAGGTTTAACGTATTTCTACGTTAAAGCATGGGAAGGCATGGGAAAACATTGCAAATGGAAAGGAAAGCGTAAAAGGAAAAAAGGAGCAATTAAATATGAAGCAAATTACACATGGACAAACTGAGGGCTGAAAGAGCATTTTAATAGAAATGGCAAACTTAAAAGTGAAGTGGAGCATTAAAGTCTAACGTTTTTAATTTTTTCTCAAACTTCTGAGAACCTTGGTTTTATAGTGTTAAGAAAAATTAAAAATGTAATGAAATAACCATAGGGTTGGTATATTATTTGCTATGAATAATAAAACATTGATATTCGATCTGCTCTACGTTAGATCGGGGAACAGCAAAACTGTGTTGTGATTTGTTTGGTGGCCCTCTTTTCTTTGATTATGTTTTTCTAGTTGCCGAAATATCAAGAGCATGTTTTTGGAAAAATTACTCATCCCGATAGTTTCATTCACGTTTAGTGAACCAACTTCGTAAGTTGAGCAAAATTGACACACATTATGTAGATAGTTGTGTGATTTTATTTAAAAAAATATTTGATTAAAAATTGATACTTCAATTATTCGTACATACGTGCAGAAAATCGAAAGTCGGAAAAAAGGAAATTTTACAAAAAAAATTGTAAAAAAGTTCAAATATGGTTCACTCAGGTGTATTGGCATAATGTTGCTTTCCCCACTCGAAACTGCTGGTCCCCGTAGCAGTACGGGATGCGAAACGGGGGGATGCCACACAAACCAGGGGACGCTGTTCAAGCGTTTGGTCGAGTATGAATTTATTATGCGATTTTGATGAAAATATCTGCCCGGCATAATAAATAGGCACGGACACGAATTTTGACCTGGATCGGCGACATCCTTGCTATATCAATTCATACACACCCAGCCATCCTGCTGTATCACCCAGAGCTGAAGACGCAGGTTGGTGAGCGGGGAGAAGAAAGGGGAAGTGAAAGGTGTTTGGGTGGTTGGTAGCTCATTTTCGATTTATCGCCAATGTGTGAAGTGAGCGCGTGTGGAGTAGTAGAAAATGCATATGAAAATGAGGCAGGAGAGAGAAGGCAGCGGGAATCGAATCATAACCGACGAGGGGAGGGGGTTAGGAAGGCTGGGAGAATGCAAAAGAGAAAGAGAAAGAGAGAGGGAGAGATCGTACTATTTGCTACAAAGTGAGGTGCGACAGAACACAACTTGTTAGAATTGCATCGTCGTGCAAAACAAGCGTACCGTGGCCACCCGTCACTAGAACCGTTGGAAAAATGGGCCTTTGTCGGGAAATTGCGGACTGCTGGGTTGGAGCGGGGAAGGGGAAAGGAGCGTATAAGGTTGACAGGGAAATTTCAATTAAATTCCATCACCGACCAATATCGAATTCCGATGCCTCGATGTGCAAAGCGGGAAGTGGTCGGTGAAACGAGCTAACAAGTTGAAAAGCTTAACGGGCTTGCCCGGCTAGGAGAAACATGGCGTATGAAATTTACATACAAACGCTGATAGCGTGACACCTCTTCACCTTCCCGGGTTATGAAGCTAGAAGGCTGTGTGTGTGTTCGTGCGGGAGTTTTTTTTTGTGTCATTCAATTTCGCTCCAATAAAGGCGATAGAGCCGAACGAGTGGAATACGATCCACCGTTAGCAATCAGTTCTTCATTTTTTTGTGGCCTCAATTTGTACGGTGACAATTATTTTGTGATATGAGCAGCTACTGGATAATGGGAATGATAACTGCTGTAATAGAAATTATCAACGACCAAGTGGTTGGTACAACTGTGACTCCCATCGGCGAAGAGTAGTTATTACAGGTGGTATCGTAAAGTTGTATGACAGGACGGTTTTGTGGAACGAAATGCATAATGTTGTGCGTGCTAACGAAGTATCTTAATAAAGTAAACCAGTTTTATAATAAAATGCCAATTGAAGTAACCCATAGTGGATCATTGTCGGAGTTTAAAAAAATCTGAGCTCAGTTCGCCTGACTCGCCAATTCCACCTCAGTTTGAAGATATCACGCCTCCTCTGTATATGTGGACAGCCTCAAAAGATTTTACGTGCTGAGTCTCCAAGTGTCATTCGCGTGACATGACCCATCGAAACTCAGGAAGTCTCTATCCCTGTAATTCGTCATACAACTCATAGATCTCGTCATTTGAGCGATTCCTCCATTGCCTTTCCACACTTTTGGGGCCAATTTCGTTGGCACTAGAGTAACCATAAATGTCAACTTCGCTGATGATGATTTTACTTTGGTATTACTGCTCTTCAAAGTTTGATACAAGCATTAGTGTTAGAAAACATAGTTAGATACATGAAACAACAGGCAATTGAGACTCGCACGTGGGTTGCACATTTCGCAAACCAAAAAAAAAAAACGATACGAAAAGTGTTGAGGACTTGAAGGGGAACGGGCCGGGTCGACATCTTGTTTTGAAGCATTTTACTAGACGGCAGCTTTAATGCTTCCTCTTTACTTCTTTTTTGGCGTAACGACCGGTACTCGGTCATCATGCCTGCCCATTTCTGGCTTACTAGATTTACACTGTCTTACCACGTAGTTGGATAGACAGTCATCACTACGGAGGAACGCTCCGGGTAGGATTCGCTATCTCCTTAGCCACCGGACTCCAAGGAAACGGATGGGGAAAAAGAAATCGATTGTTTAAACAAAAATAGTCTTCAAAAATCAATTATTGTTCTGAGTAGTAGCTCATTTTTTTGTGGTAGAACGGCCGGGCCATATATCTAGAGTAGTAGTTCATATCCCAACAGGAAAAGAACCCAAATAGTATAATTTCTTCTATACATTAAAGCTTCGAAGTGCTAAGGGCGGAATCACACATTACTGTATCTGGTGGGCAAAATTCTGGTGTTTGCGTACAACAACGTGTGGGGACACCAGGAATTCCCCGACAATTTTGAGATTCAATGATTGACCTAAGAGTAGCATCTGCCAGAAACATTTTTATTGTTGGAAGTACCCTCATGTTCTTATGGTCAAAACTCTGATGGAGGTCTGAAAGTTGGTGAAGCGTCCAGTGTTATCCAAATTACTGAAATCTATGTAGGTATTGCGCTTGATGCTTGAAGTCTATGAAATCGGTTCCTATATTTGAGGATGTGTAACAAAGGATGCATCGTGATTGCAACGAATCTAAAATGTAAAAAACTGATATTTGTACTGCGCCGTACTGCAGCAGGAATTCTTGAACGAAAACTATGGAGCCTAATCGAGTCGACTAACGGAAGGGAGTATACACGTAGCCTACTTTGAAGTTGTTGAAGAAGAAGGCAACATAAAAGTGTTAGATGACGAAGACGTAGAAAAAGTAATCGTTCAAAATTCTGACGGGTAACTATATGTAACTGTGACGACTCAACGACTCAATGGCTTCAAAGTAACATCTGCCAATAATACTCCTTTTTTGTAGAACCCGGTTTAACTCTGGTAGGGAACTGAGAACAATAACAAGCTAGGAAAATCTACATGCGGACATACGTTTCAGGTGTTTGGTAACATCATCAGACGTGCCAGAGTACGTGACATTGATTGCCGCTGGGACTGAAGAGTTGACGAAAATCTAACGAGGACCTAAATAACAAGAGGTATTATAACGATATCTATGAACGCCATTTAAATTGAATCTAAGGCGTCGTCCATAAATTACGCAACGCTCGAAGGGGGTTCGCTCTAGCGTTACGATTTGTTACATAGCGTTACGATTGTTACAAAAAACTCGCGTTCCGTGTACCTTGCATCTGGTGTATATTTGAGCAATTCAATTTTGTACCGAGAACGTGCGCGACCAGTCAGATTTATTCTCTTCGATGTTCTGGCAATTAACATTCGCTTAAGGTTAATATTACAAACAAATTTGTTCCCCTCTGATTGTGGCCAGGCTAGTTAGCACTGTGGCATACGAAAACACAATAAAATCGGGAGCCGCTGCGTATTGGCGCAGGCCACAGGATCGGCTGTCATTGCGTTACTATTGCATCAAATTGTTAACATTCTTTTTGTTACGTTTAACTTAAAGAACTGGAAAAATACAATCACATAATAACGCCCATTGGAAAAAAATCGTACCTGAACACAAAGCTTTCTCAAAACTATCAAATAAAAATTGATTCGAAAATTCGCAGTTAATATGAAATCAGCCTTTCTCAAAGAAATAACTTATTACAACAACATTAACATAACATTGCATCCATAGAAAAGCACTGCAACAATTTTTTATACGAAACACAAACGATTCTTGTCTCAGTTTTAGTTTTTATGTGAGTAATTTCTATAGTGAAATTGCAAACTGATGTATTCCTAACAACATATTATTGTGTTTGTGTATTTGTTACGGTCGTCTGACGGCTTAAATTAGGTAAACAAAATACCGTCACAGGAAGTATTTGAGTCGTTATCAATGTTTAACAAAAAGCTTGGGAAAATGTAACATTTTAAATTAGAATTGTTGTGTTTTGTACTCCTCATTTTGCAATCAACTACATTAGTGTTGGTTTAGTAAATTTGAATTATTTGTATAACTGTATAATTTTATAATTAGGGGCGGCCCGGTGATTTTGTGGCATCGGCGCTGCTCTCTTACACGACAGACCGGGGCCAAAATCACATCCGGACCGCTCCCCCGTAGCAGTGATTGACTATCCTGCTACGTGGTAAACTAAGTCTAATACGGCCAGGCCGTCATACAATAGCAAAAAAAAAAATATAATTGTTTGTGAAACACTGTTAAATATTTCAATCATTTAACATAAGAAATTTAGCATTGGACTCATTTTCCTGCAAACGAATTGGTGACTAGACCATGTCATTTAGACGCCAATTAGAGCAGGCCAATCGTTTTTATATAAAAAAAGAAAAAAAAAGAAGAAAGAAAGACGAATCACAGATGGTCTTGCAAAAATGCTACACTTATCAATGGATTAAAACCTTTAAATCCTTTATATCCTTTGAGTTTGTTCACTCAACAATATACTTCACGACCAGGCTTACTTGTTGTCTGCAAGCTATTTAATATTTTATAATAAGAAGCTATAAGTTTTTGTTTCATTTTATTAAATAAATCCTTAGGGAGGGGGGGCGGCGAGAGGAGGTCGGTCTAGCGTTACGTAATATTTGAGGCGGGGTTTCTTTCAGTATTACGTTTTGTTACAATAGGAGGGAGGGGGTCTAAAAATCCCAGTTTTAGCGTTACATCATTTAAGGACCATGCCTCCTGGAAGAAATATAGTGTAAAATTAAATTTAACAGGTCGGCTGATAAATGTTTGGCCTAACACATAGATGGTGCTGGTAGACTTAAATCTATATTTTTTTACTTTTACAAACATTGAAACGAGTTCTGCCAAATTTGACAGCACTCGGACAATAACCTAGAGAGCTAGAGTATGTTGTGTGACGCAAGTTTTGTGTTTTGGAAAATCATGGAAAAGAAGGAATTTCGCGTGATGATAAAGTATTGCTTTTTGAAGGGAAAAATACAGTGGAAGCCAAAAATTGGCGTAATGAAAAGTTTTTGTACACTGCTCCACCAAAATCAACCATCGAATATTGGAATGCTAAATTTAAACGGGGTGAAATGAGCGCTGTGGCCAGTGAACACAGTGGACGACCAAAAGAGGTTATTACAGATGAAAACATTTAAATAATCCACAAAATTATTAAAAACAACCGTAATGTGAAGTTGATTGCGATAGCTGACACCCTGAAGATATCTAAGGAACGTGTTGGACATATCGGTCACGAGTATTTGGATATGACAAAGCTCTGTGCAAAATGGGTGCCGCGCGAGCTCACAATTCACCAAAAAATCAACGAGTTGATTATTCGAAGCAGTGTTTGGAGCTGTTTGAGCGAAATAAATTCGAGTTTTTGCGTCGGTTTGTTACCATGCATAGAATTTGGCTTCACCACTACACTCCAAAGTCCAATAGACAGTCATCCGAGAGGACTGGACGCGATGAACCTGCTCCAAAGTAGGGAAAAACGCAACAATCAGCTGGCAAGGTTATGTCGTCAGGTTTTAGGGATTTGCAAGGAATAATCTTCATCGACTGTGTTGAGAGAGGAAAGACCATAAACAGCGACTACTACATCAAGTTATTGGAGCGTTTGAAGGACGAAATCGCTAAAAAACGACCACATTTGAAGAAAAAACAAGTTTTGTTTCATCAAGACAACGCACCGTGCCACAAATCAGTAAAAACAATGGCAAAAATCATGAATTAGGCTATGAATTGCTTTCCCACTCACCGTATTCCCCAGATCTGGCTCCCATAAACTATTTCCTTTTTTCAAATCTCAAAAGGATGCTCGCTGGGAAGAAATTTTCGTCGGATGACGAAGTAATTGCCGAAACGGAGGCCTTTTTTCAGGCAAAGGACAAATGTTACTATAAAAATGGTTTAGAAAAATTTAAAGACCGCTATAATCGATGTATCTCTCTTGAAGGGATGTATGTTGAATAAAAGAGAAAATAAAAATGGAAAACAAATTGTGGTTTACTATCATAAGCCAATTATTTATAAGCCCACCTGTAAGTTAGCCAATTCATTATCAACCACCTGAAATAGTTTTTTAAAATTTCATTATCATTTATGAGCATGGCGGCTTTTGCTGTATTGTCTGAAGCGGAAAAGATTTTAATTTTTTTTCTTTAAAAATGTATAGTTATATTGCTTTGAATTTGCCTTAACCTTGGAAAACTTGCAGCTTACTTGGAAAACACCTTTTGGTAGGCAATTTTGCTAACGCTGTAAAATTCCTGCCGGAGTCCAAACTCTAGTTTCAATCCGATCGATCCATCTGGCATTGTGAAGAATGTGTGAAACGAGCAACATTACCACCTGCTGCTGTCAATAGGGCATGACCCGAGCACGCGGACCGACTTGCCGTAACTTTCCAGGTATCTCACGACATCATCCGACTCGACGAAGCTCATCGTTTATGCATGAAGATTTTTAAACTCTGTACGGTTTGATACGATGTTGGGCGTTGGGAGTGTTTTCACCGCCCGGTCGCCAAAACTCGCCCGTGTTCTTGTTGATGTGTCTCGCATGTTGCCCATCGCCCCCGAGACGAGTCATCGTAGACTGTTGCATTTGGCGGGCACAGTATCCGCAGGTTCTTGGGTATGAATATTGGATCAATCCAATTACTGGCGACTTGCAAGTGACCGTGGTGTGTCCATTCGCTTTCGTTGGGACTTGCGGCTTTTTAAACTTTCATGCGGCCTTTCGAAGTTGTGCTCCGGTGCCGTACTTCCCAGACGGCGTCTCGCCTTACCCGCCCCTGCTGGATGGCGTTGCCGCGAACAGCTTTTCGGTTTGTTGTAGTCTACTTATTACAAAACTGATGAAACCGTAAGCCAGGGTCTGCGGTTTGTTTGTTTGTTTCTTTTTTCCGCGCTTTGCCAAACGTCCAAGATTAACGAGACACGAACAACCGATTTGGCCCACGGTATGTCAGCGCGAGCAGTGAAGCTGGTGGGTGCGAAGGATGGAAAAAAAGTCCCCAAAGCCGTTCGTCGGATCTGCAAACCTAGATCGCGCTGCAGCTAGACGAGTCCGGCCCGAACCTTGCTGTAAGTAACGAGTTAACTAGGACCCTTTGCTGCAACCAAGCGGCCCCAGGAGAATGGGTGAAAGAAAAGTAAAACTTTTAATTGAATACCTTTCTTCCGGTGCCGACTTGCGGCACGTGAATTCTTAGGGAGTTTTCTCTATTTTCCACCCCATACCAACCCGCAACGTAAGGCTTCCTTGCTAGCGTGTTTTCCATCGGCAATTGTGCTCCCGTAGCATTGCTTTTCTTTACGCCACCGGCACGATACGCTTCGACGGAAAATATGAAAAGAACTCCCAAGGATGGAAAGAAAAACGACGATGAAATTATGCGCAAACGAAAGCAGGGTAGATGTACGAGCTGGCATCACCAGCCATTGCGCCCACCCGGAAGGACAGACCGGCATGGATATAGGGCGGGAAAGATTATTTAAACTTCAGCTCAAAATTGCAATCCAGAACGCGTGAAGGGGGCGTTTGGGGGGAGGGGGAGGGGAAGCTGGATGGTCCGGGGGGAAACGAGGTGGATGAAATAAAAACGAGCGACTCTTCCGGGGGTGTAGTTCTAATAGCAATAATGAGAATGATGATGTTGAAAAAGAAACCAGCACCATTATGCCATACACACTATTGCCCGTGCATCGTTTTTTTTTTCAACCCCTTTGCGACAGCTCCAGCAACAGAAATTTTACTGGCTCTTTGCAGCTGTTTTTCGCGTGCAATTTGTTTTGCATTTGGCATCGTTTCCGCTTTTTCGGTCGTCGGGGCGCAAACATAGTTTATCTTTTACATCGATACTTTCGTCGCGGGTGTTCCAGAGTCAGTTGGTGCTTTACGGCGCGAGTTTTCTTCGTGTGGTGTTTTCGGGTAAGCAAAACCTTCCCTATCCCCACCGCTTTCCACTTGTTCATTTCCCAGGAGACTGAAGTTTTTTTTTCCACCGGAATGAGCGTATGAATAAAACAAACTCTAAATAAGATTTCTGACGGTAATTTGTGGTGAAGATTTTATTTCTTTAGATGGTTTGTTGTCAAGTCATACTCATCCCGTATTCACTGTACGCCCTAGTGATGGGAAAACCCACTGCCAATCCGTTCGGAAAGCTTCTTTGCTTTTTTTATCCAAACAATACTATATTCATATATATCTTTATACTATGAACTTTACAATGCTTGTACTTAATTCATATTCTAACTATATTATCATTTGCCTTAATTGGTGTTTGCTAATGCTGTTATAATCTGCTATTTCATTGTTATTGATTATTGACGTATAATTTATGAAAGCTGACATCATCGTTATTCTATTTTTCTTTTGTATGTTACTTAAACTGGTTTATTAATATCTGCGGAGGTAAAGGAGGTAAACAAATATTATTCTCTATCATTATTTCACAAAATAACTTCCATGAATTTTCAATAAACTTACAGTTTTTGTGTTCAATGGTTTCAATAATTCCACATTCCTGGCAGTGTGGGTTTGGACTTTAACCAGATTTATGTTTGGACTCTCGCGTGAATTTTTTTTTCGTTCACTAATAAACAATATTGGCTTCTTTGTGTGGAATCTGGTTTGGTATAGTTGCTGTTTCTCCACAACTTTTTCCAATTTAATGCGCTATTCGTAGTTTGAACGTGTGGTGTAGGCAGTATTTCAAGTACAGATTTACATATTGCTTTTGCAGATAACTGTTCTACAGTGGCTTTGTTGAGATAAGATATTTCGATTCTTATTGTTTTTAAACACGTATGAAATGATGGAATGTCTGAAGTGTTGGGATAATAATTATCTTATTTAGTATAGCTATTGCTGAGTTTGCTCTGCTAATAGGGTAGGATCCGAGACCCTGTAAAGGGTTACATAGGCTC
>KB663710.1:592105-605721 GCA_000349025.1 Anopheles minimus
GCCCATATAAATGATCCTAACAGCAATGTTATACGCCCTAATAACTGTTTATGAATTGATACTATTGACCCTAAATACCACAATTTCGACGTAAGATAAGTGTTTGCCAATATTACTTTTTGCTGAATGTTTAGTTCCCTTGTTTTGTGCTGCCTTATTATTTGCGCAAATTTGTGGGTTGTCGTTTCCCAGTTTAGTTTTCTAGTTAGTCTAAGACAATTGGTGAAAAATATATCGAGGATTTCAGTTTTGTATGAATTTTCCCACCAATCAACAACGATTCTGTTTCTGTCAGAAATTTTCCCTATTTCTAATAGTTAAGGATTTAGAAAAGTTTAATTTGGCCCCTGATGCTAATCCAAATTCGTTAAATGCGTTTCTGATAAGTTCTATTATTTCTATTTCGGTAGAGATTACCGAAATATCATCTGTATATGCATTAACTAAGTCATTTTCCCTATTGCATATATCTTCAAAGTAAGAGAGGTTGTAGAAATATACAGAATAAGTGCATTGCGATTTGATCGCCTTGTCCAACCGATCGTTCCACTACTATTGGAGGTAGCAGGGCACCATTAAGACTCTTGAATGCGCATTTGCATTTAGATTTTTAATGAGTAAGATTATTTTCTCGTTAAAACCTATTGCAAACAAGACTCTATGCAGAAACGTATGATCCACTCTGTTAAACACCTTTTCCATATCACTAGCTTCACTGTGATGATTTGGTGCTTACTGTTCATAATCTTGTCTTTAATCGATCGCAGAGCTTGACAAATGTTTCTATATTTGTTACTACATTTTTGTGATTTAGTAAAAAGGTGTTTTTTCTATTATAGCTTATATTCTTAGTTTTATTATTTTGCTAAATGATTTATAGTGACAGTTAAGTAATGTGATGGGTCGAAGATATTCTAAACATTCATTGTTTTTGCTATAGTTTTTAGCAACTAACACGATTATCCCATTAACAAATGGGAATACGCTGGTATTTGTAAATCGAATACTTCGTTAAATATAAAATTTAGTTCTTTATGTAAAATATCAAAGAATGTGGGCGGCCCGGTAGGGTATTGGTATCGGCGCGAATGTGTCATAGAATTCATAAGGTAATCCGTCTTTTCCTGGAATACGATTCTTGGATGGTGTTCTTATGGCTTCGTATATTACCTTTGTTTACCTCTCGTGATTAAAAGTTCTATTTAATTCACAGTCATCTGCAATTTTTGCTTTACAATGACGTTCATGTTCATTTTGAATAATGCTATCATCATGTCTAATTTTCTTGACAAAAATTCGTTTTTTCCTCTGATAGGCTTGGTTTTATTTACATCAGAAAAATAATATGTTTTTAGTATAATTGTTGAGAAACAGCGAAGGTTCTTCGTCAGTTTGGAGTTATAAACACTTGGGTTTATTAATATTATTATTTTATTATTCGATATTGTTTGCCTCAAGGGTTTTACAATAGCTAGCGTCAAGTGAAAAAAAAGACGAGACACATTAGGATGCGGTAGATAGAACACGGGAACGGAAGACAGCAAAGGATACATTGTGGTCAAACAGATCACCCACGGAATTGAATTCCAATAGCGCCCGCACCCAAGGATCATTTTGATCCTTGGTTTCTTCGTGTAATAGCTTCACGTACTTAATTACTCGTCTTAGGGTTTGCACTTTTGTACTTTAACTTCAATTGATTTGCTGTGATTATTTTAGACAGATTTTTGGTTCCTTTTACATGAAAATAATTCATTATCCTTATGGGCGTATTTAGCTTTCTTGCTTATGTATGCGCTTTAACATTTACTATCTTATTCTAACTACATCAACACGTCTACATGATATTTAGGGCGGTCCGGTGGCCGAGGAGATAAGCGGCGCCGGTCGTAAACGGCAGGACCGGGGTTCAAATCCCATCCGGACCGTTCCCCCGTAGTGAGGACTGACTATCCAACTACGAGGTATTAGTAAGTCTCGTAAGCCAGAAATGGTAGGCATGACCGAGTAGTTCGTTAGGCCAAAGAAGAAGAAGACATGATATTTCACATTTTATTCAATGACCTTTATTGCTAGAAATGTATTTCGGAACGATTCTATAAAATTTCCTCATAACACACGGTTTTCGGTTTGAAAGTATTTTCCATTTTTATCAAAATAAAATAATAATAAGGTAAAATATATTTCTGTTAAGTGTATCTGATACCTTACTTTGAAAGTGTTCAAATTTCTGTTTTCACAATACAAAAATTGATTTAGATCGGTTCGGAGTGTTCTCGATTTGAGTCACTTCCAGAAAGCAAGCTAGGAATAGGAATTCTTCAACTGTCACAGAAAAATATCGGACACACGGAATTGCTATTTCGAATATGCTGAAACACTTTTCCGTAAGACATAGTACTATCTAATGTGTCTTGGCTAAAGCAATGTATGTTTCTCATTTCTTTGTAAAAATATGTTGTTTGTAGATATACTCAAGTAAAACTTGAATAAAACTCATTTTTCTTCTTCCATGGCAGTACAACCTCGCGAGATCTTGGTCTGGCTTCCATGACTTGAATCTCCCCGAATATTTGATTAAAATAAATAAATAAATCTACAGTTAAATTGTGCCTAATTACATTATTACCAATCGAGGATTTTAATTCTGACATCTCGGGTGATCGCGATCCTGATTTTTGTTTCAGACCTCAATCCGGATCCGGACCTTGATTCGGGAACCAGAAGATCCAAGATTTGAGCTTGAATCCGGATTGTTCCGATCCGGTATCCAGTCCTAGAATCCGATCCGAATCCCATTGCCCAACGCTAGTACGTACTGTGCGTTTTGCGAATATTATACGCCTGGAAGGTATGCAATGCGTACGACAAATATGTTTTATTATGGCATGCGAATTAGTCCCACAAATAGCATCATATATTCGTCTTAATCCCTGCCACACAATGATTAAAAAATCTTCCCTTTGCTTTAGGAGAACAGAAAAAAGGAAAAGATTTTCTTAAGGTATTTTCTCTTCCGATAGGCACGGTGGTGAATACCGATTTCGTGATATTTAATTTACCCTGTAAGTGGGCTTGTTTAGGGCGGACGTTTTTGTGGTACATGACGGTAAATAAAGCACATAATCGAATACCTTTGACGTTGAACGGACAGGCGGGCGACAGGGCGGCAGGAAGCATGACAGTATAAAGCGATTAAGAAGAAAAGGGCTGGGAAGCGGAAGCAAACAGTGACGAGACGATTAAAATGACATAAATAAAATTATAGATAGGGCTTTGCTGGTAAGCTGTTTTGGAAGTTTTGGCTGCCAGCCGCGAAGATGAGATGAGCGATCCCAACGGAGTGGTGTCAAGGTTTTTCACCAAGGCCAAGGTTTGATCTCTCTCTTTTTCTTTCTCTCTCTTTCTCTCTCCCGGCTGGGTTCCGGGTGTGGGGCAGGAAAATTGTTCATCTCATCATAATCACGTCCCACGCGCGATAAGGCGTCAATATTCGCTGAGAAACCAGGCCCGTACCCTCGCTTAAGTTTGGAAGGAAAAGTTTTACTCAGCCTCACCTCTCCCTCAAGTTCTCTCTTTTTCAAAAACTCTCCTCCTCATTTCTGCCCACACCATCACACCCCCCCCCCCCCCCCCCCCCAGCAAAACAAAAAAGGTTCAATTCATTGCCGTGGCTACACTGCGTGACAGTCATTTGTTCCGCAAATTGCGCGGCGACCGAAAACTGCGACTCATCTCCGACATTTCCAGGCCCCAAACCCCAAGGGAGAAAGGCTTCCACGGGAAGGGATTCTCTTCGTACCGCTTACTCTGCTCCTCCGTCCTCAGAATCGAAGAAAGTTGAAGTTTAGAGTTTGGACATCATCATGCCGTCCGTTTGTTGGCAACAGTTTATCGTTTCTATTTTTCGTCGCACGTCAAGCGTACTCAATGCTTCATGTTCCATTTCTTCTCTCCCACCCCAGAATGGATCCCCCCTTTCTCTTCATCTATCTTCATCTTGTTTTTTCCTTTTCTCCCCAGAAAAAAAAAACACAGACGAACGTTGTTTTGGTCGTTTTAAAAATTAAGATCATTGTTTACCGGCGGAAAAGGAAAAGCCGCAAGTCATCATCTCACCCGTCGCTATCTGGTGGGTTCCGCTCCATTTTCTCTCGCACACACTAATATACAATTGGAAACAGAAAGCAAGCTAGGAATAGGAATTCTTCAACTGTCACAGAAAAATATCGGACACACATTCACCTCGCGGGTTGATATCCTTCGGTGGGATGCAAAACTTCGAGTCACCCGTACGAGTAACTTCCGTATGGATTAATACGTAGTCCGATTGCAGACTTTGTGGTGCATCGTGGTTGGATTCTTCCCAATTGCTTTTCCATGTTAGCCCAACGCTTCACACCAAACCAGTGACAGTTCCAGTGATGGCCGCAGTTATCGTCGAGGATGAGAGATACTCGTTCCCGTTAGGTGGGCATCACTGGTCCTTGGTTGGTGCCGCACTCGGGACGCAGCTGAACGCAGAACCATTAATCATGGGACCCCGGGTCCAGCGAGTATCTTCAAGCTACCTCCATGCGCCATTTTTTTTTATTACCCCGGGCGCTATCATTTTGTCATTATTTCACTTTTGGGTCACATTTTTAGCGCAGTTTCAATCACTTTTAATTAAACCAAAAAAGGTCATAAAGAAGTGCAAAATACGAGTGGCCGATACAAAGCTCAGCGTTTTTGGTGGTTTAAATATTGAAACGTTTATTCAAGTAAGAATGATATTCGGAAAGCAAAATTTCTAAATCTAACACGCATTTCTTCCTCAGAAACGTCACTTGTACTAGATGACGGACATTTATTCGGCTGACAGCTAATCATCAAAATTGAAGAAAAGAAAGCATCCAACTAAAAGCGGAAGGATGGAAATGTATTGCTGCAGTACTTATAGGGGGGTGAGTTGTGATTGTATTTTTTTTTGTGTAGTGGCTTTTCCTCGCAAACACATTCAAACCACCTACATCAAGCTGCAGTGAATAAAGATGATTAAAAAAAAGCACTTTTGCTTCGGCCATTGATCACACGTCCGTTGGTCCATCCCAATCTCCCATCACTGCTGGGCACATTCAATTCACTGAGCAACGAGAGTGAAAAAAAAAACCGCCATCCCAGTACGGTCTTCAATCAAATTTATTTCGTACACCCAGCCTCGAGTTGCCAGAGAAGAGTTTTATTGTACTCTGCGCGTCTCGTTGGTCGTGCCCTTCTCATCTCTTTGTTTATCAATTTTCACGGGAAAGAAAAATCACCATCGGGTGGAATGGTTGGTGGTTGAAGGAACCAAACAAAAAAAAAAAAACAAATAGCCAAAGCTGCAAAGCCACCGTGGTGGAAATAATAAGCCATAATTGGGAAGCTCATTTTCACCTCCGCAGGATCCGCATATTTTTTTTCATTCTTTCCAACCCCAACACTTCCCATTCAGTTGCAGTTTTTTTAACAGCCGCAGCGCGTGAAAATCCCAGTCGAATGGGTGTGAACGGGGGCGCATATTTCATATCGCCAAGGGTGGGTATTTATAAATCCCACCTCCAAACCCTAACCAACCGTTCCTCCCCGTTCCGAACCGGGTCTTTATGGCCTATTATCCTTCCGCGGTGATTGCGGGTGGGCAATTGTTTGGATTACTGTTTAGCTCCCAAGTCCTGCCGAACGGTTTTCCCATTTGTGGTCGATTCGGGCATTTCTTCCGCTGGCCCGGTAAAGATCCCTTTTCTAGTGCCGCATCACACGCAGGCACGCTGCTGTACGCCCCGTCCCCCCTGTAAAGGTGCCTGCGCGTCGAGGTTCGGTCACATTTATCATTCGTACTCGTAGAAAATGGCTTTGATGGGGATGGAGTAAGTTTTTTGCCCTGTGTGTCTATGTGTGTGTGTTCTCAATTCCAAAGACTGTTCTCAATGCCCTGGAACGGCTGGTCCCTTGTGGCGACCTCGGCGACTCGGAGGTTGCAAAGTGTCATTAAAATAGGATCGACCGCTTCCCGTTCCACGTCCCATCACGCACCCGGCAAACTTCAGATTGAGCAATCGGAGAAGGCGCAGATGATAAATCATTCATTCCTCCGTTGTCGAACCTCACCCCACGCGACGTCCAAGAATTGTGTGCCTGTACGGCAAACTTGGTGACCTGTTGGTGAAAGTTTTGCACCCGTATCCAGCATTACGAGCACTCTTCCCAGTGCTTCGTCTACATCCGGAGACATGTGAGTACTTTTCCCGCAGGACGCGACCAATGACGTCCAATCGTGAAATCACGCCGTAACTCATTGAAACCGCCGCAACCCGCAAAGGAACCCGAATCCGTTAGGCATTCGACCATCAATCCGTCAACTATGTCACGACTTCCGAAACGTGCCGGGAGTTGGTTGGTTAAAGATGCAAAAACCCACCTGTTGCTGAGGAGCGGTTGCTGAACAGCGCTAGGAATAGATCTCGCGCTGCTGTAAATACTCCCCGCTAAAAACCCACCGGTGCGAAACTACTGGACACAGTGTGGAGCAGATCAGGTAATGAGTTGGCAACATCGAAAAGCTGCACTCAATTAGCTGATGTGGCGTGTTACACACGCAAAGCACACCGGGGGATTTTCGGAGGTCGATGATGCTGATGAACTTGCGAGAAGTTTGCACAATGGAAGCGTATTACGTGGGCGAGGGTGCAGTGAGTGAAGCTAATGGCTAAAATGGTCGGATTATGTAGTGATGGAGGTCCGGCCCAGGGTTCGGCGAATGCAGTGGAGCAGCAGGTTAGCTATAAGCTGACCCGGATTATCTACCAACACTACCAGCATGCACGGCTGCACACTAAGTCTCAATTTGGAGACGGCAAGTCATCGGTCAGGTACTTCCCAACATCCGGATGTGATTTGCCTCAGGTAATCTTTGATTGGAGCTTGATGTTTTACTACTTAGTTTACGCACTGTCGTACGACTCGAAATAGTACGGATATCGTTTCAATCTAAAACCAAACGAATCGTGACATATTTAGATCACTTTCGAGTCTCTCGACTCGTTTTGTTCCATTGTCCTGTTTCGATTCGATCAGCTGCTTTTGCCGAGTGTGCGCACTGGTGTGCACGGTACACGTTGCACTGGGAAGTCACCGTTGAAGATTCGCTGACTCCCCCAGTGGTTTGCTGGTTGTTGATATGTCCGGGCCATCGACTACCTACCAACTTTGTATGTTTCCCCGCTGGAATGTGACCTCCTTCGCGTTCGGCTGATCGATTTAGGTAGCGGCCGTCATCTGTCAGTCTCGATACATGTCCCGAAACATTATTCTTCTCCGTATCCATCCTTGCACGTATGCACATCGTTCCACATGTCTCGCTAGACAACGCGCCTCTAATCCGGTCGTAAGTCTCCATCGATTACGCCGGGTAAAGTGTCCGCTTGTCAAGTTTCGCTTACCCCCACACTCGTCAATCGACTTCCAACGGGACAGGGAAGAAGGGCGAAGAAAGCGGATTTAATTAATTTCTACGTGCCATCGCACAATCTCGATGTGCGTTTTTATTTACTTGCGTTGCCGAAAAAAAAACCCTGGTCACATCGGGCGTACCCGACTATTCTTCAATGTGGTCGGAAGCGGAAGCGGGATGGTATTGCAAAGTTTGTTTACTTCTGACGAATTCTTCCCCCGAAATTCAATTTCAAGCCCAACGATGGGTTGTTTTTGATACAAATCGCTTCGAAAACATCTTGGTTGACGGTTCCGCAAAGACCATGTTCAGTTTTTTCTTTTCCTTCATTCGCCCTAGCGCCTAAATGTAGGCTGTAAGAAATGACCACCACACTCGTACGTGGTTAGACGATCCGCCAGCAGCCAGTACACTAGCGCAATCGTTTGATAAAGTTAGCGCCTTAGAAAACGAGCAACTTGTCCACGGGAAAGTTGTTTACCTTTAGCACACTACGTGGTTGCTACCATCACCCTGTCAAACGAGCGTCGTGCAGTTGCCCGTGTGTTCCATCACTCTGCCACTGGGTAGTTTTTTCCATTTAAATCTTGTTTTCCTGCTTACCCGGTCCCCAAGAGGAAAGTTTAGATAACCGGAAGTAACGAGATGCTTTGTTTCTTGACGGGTTTCTTTTCTGTTCCAGCATGCCTCGAGAAGGAACGGTTGCCTTGCCACCGGGAACAGGCAAGACCAGCAGTCACTTCTCCGTTCGTTCGGTGCGTTGCAGGTCGTGCTGTTTGTTTGCACTTGCAACATCCGGTTTGAAAATGTCTTCGGGAACCGGCACTGGATGTAACGACCTTACCTTGAAGCTGACGGTATCAATCTTTCGCTTGGCACTGTATATATAGGCGATTAATCACAGCCGGCACCAATGTTTACAGGAAGTCCAAATGTGTGATCACGTCACAACAAGTCTTACCTTTAAATCTGTTTGCGAATGTTCAGGGATGCGTGATGGGATTTTCTCGGAAGGTGGAGAAAGCTTTCCCGCTTTAATTGGACATGAATTTATTTTAAATAGTGTAAAGAACCATTTGTTTTCCCTTCCAAGGAATTTGCCATATTTCCCTTGGTAACGTTGTAAACATAATAAGTTTGTTTGTAACCCACCCCCTGTTCGTTGCATGTTGTCCGATAGTAACAAGTAGTGGTGAAGATTTTCGTTTCTCTGCTTATCTCCCGGGATGTCTTACGAAGGGGTAAAATTCACATCACCTCTGCGAGCAGCAGGACGTAATGCAATACAGAGAAAAAAGACAAGTACGATAGCTCGTAAAGAACAGTAAGAAAACTAGCAGATTACTTAAGCTCTTTCGGTATTCGTTTTTGATTCTCCTTTTGATAGTACGCAACCGGGCTAGACATTGGTGGTGAATGTTAGCAAAAGTGGATAACGTAGAGAAAGTTGAGTATTATTTTCATCTCTTCTTCTATTTCCATACACCGATGTGTTACTGGTTGGCGAGCTGCAGAAGCGAATCCCGCCACCGCCCTAGATACGCCCTAGCAAGTTGTGCGATTTTAATTAGACTTGTTAGAAGGAAGTTCGCTAGTGTTTTTTTTTTTCTTATCCTTGAACGGGGGGGGGGGGGGGGGGGGGGGGGGGGCTGGCTTTTTTTTTTGGTTCACTACTCCGCGTGTGGCTCGTTGTCTATTCTTGTGCTGCCGTTCGACAAACTTCCTGTGCCCATTGTTCGATGTCGATGCGTTGGCGATGGCTTACATTATCGTTGGCTTTATACAGACACACAGCCACCCGTAGCTCGAGAGAATAGCGAGTAATCCCTGAGTTGCCTCGGTGCAGCTGTTACACATATTTCCGGGCAAGATTCCTTTTCCCTTCCCGACCTGATACGGTGGAGTTTGAGCTGAGCGTGCAAGTACAACAGTTGGCAGAACAGTGGCGTAATTAAACAGATCTTGCGCCATCACTCTCACTTTGCTGCTTTCTTTCTTTCTGGATGGAGCTTCTGTGTGTGTGCGTTACTGTAGCTAGATCCATTATGCCAGGGTAGGTGTGTTTGCGTCCATTAGACATTACGGCATGATTTTACGACCCTGGAACTTGGTGCAGCATCAGGAGGTAACTAACCTTAATAAAACGACATGGTTTTAAAAACAAACACTAGCCATTAGGAGTATGTGCTTGGTAGTAGTTAGGTGGGGTAGACCTACTGTGTTTTTGTATTTTATAGTTTATTAACGGCGGACCGCCTGTTTGCCTCGCATGTTTAATGCGAGCATATTTTCATATTTGTTATTCCTCAATGAAGTAATGTTTGAATGTCGTCTATTGAAAATTAAATTCAAAGTACCTTAAAACCAACTACGGCCAAGCCGTATTAAACTAAGTTTACCACGTACCAGGATGGTTCTCAGTCACTGCTACGGGGAACGCTCCGGATGGGATTTTGGTTCCGGTCCGTCGTGTGAAAGACCGGCGCCGATACCACTATCCCACCGGGTCGCCTTAAATGAAGTCTGTGAAATGTCTATATAAACTGCAATACAAATAGGGATTTTACACAAATGATTGCTACCTAGTCTTTGATCGTTCTTTCATACAGCGAAAAAGCTTTCGATAAAATCTGGCAGGAAGGACTGATACATAAACTAAAAACGTTCAAGTTCCCGATACATTTAATCGAAATTATAGAATCATTCCTTAACGACAGAAAAAAAACATTATTAACATTGATAACTGTAATTCACAATCCTACGCTCCCACCGCAGGAGTACCTTAAGGAAGTACGTAGAAGGGACTCCTTTTTAATATATACATCTGACATACCTTCCATGAAAAACTGTAAAAATTATTTATACGGCCACAATATAGCAATAGCATGCTCAACAAAACATCCCAAAAGTATCATAAAATTGAGAAATTACTTACTTCAAAAATGTTTGAAGTACTGCAAGAAATGGGAACTCAGAATTAACGGATCAAAATCTGAAGCAATATTATTCACCTGGTTCAAAAAAGGTATTAAACTGCCAAATCAAATCAACATTTCAAATCAACACCGAACGCACAGTTTCAAAGTGCGATTTTTTTCTATTTCTATATAGTTTTCTGCACAGTAAATCGAAGCTAAATTTTCACAATGAACTACTACTTTACAAATCGGCAAAACGACCGATAATAAAATATGCTTCATATGATATATTGGACTGTCATTTTTGACAACGGCGGGTAACCTGGTCGTCCTACATACGTTTCATTTCGCCACTCGGGCAAATGCGAAATTGATAGATCAATGTTGCGAGGAAAGACAAAAAAGGTTAATCCGCTATAGGTTCTTCAAAATGCTGAACTTTTTGTATTACTCAAGGTTTTCTGTCTCAAAATAAAAATACTTACTACTACAGTGTTTGATCGTTTTAAATATTGATTAGGGGTTCTATGCCATATAAATGGAATATATATAAAATCTGTGCAATGTCTATATGAACTGCAATACATATAGCGATTTTATATCAATGCTTCAATGTCTTTGGTCGTTTAACATTTTAATCCCAATTAAATATATCGACCATCGGATATTTCTTCGGAAACGTTTATGGAAACAAAATTTTAACATTACCATTTATATTCAGGATATACCTAGCAAGGCGAGGGTGATGTTATACAAGCAGATTTAGTTTAATCCATGACAATTTCCTTTCCCGTTTTCTGTTTGGCCAACTTTGTTGGATGTATATTAGAGAGATGTTCAACCGAGTATACCCGGGATAAGGTGCCCTTTCACGGTTCGGAGAAGGAAATGTCTCCCAACCAATGTGAATTGTATATTACATTAAGTGTAGATTTAAGATAATAGTTATAAGCAAAAAAAAAATTAGATAGATGTTATACACTCAAAAAAATATTATACAGAAAATGAACAGTAAAAGCCCTTTGGTACGCCAGCACTACTAGAGAACTGGCCGAGTAGTTAAATTTTGTGTATCACCTAGGGGCGGTCCGAAGCGATAACGGCGCTGGTCTCACACTGTAAAACCGGGGTTCAAATCCTATCTAGACCGTTCCCCCGTAGTGAGGACTGACTATCCAACTACGTGGTATCATTAAGTCTAGTAAGCCAGAAATGGCAGGCATGACCGAATGGGTCGTTACACCAATGAAGAAGAAGAAGAATTATCACCTAGTATGTCAGTAAGGTATGAATAAAGCCATTGCTGTTTTGAGTTTCAGAGGCCACAACATTTGAGGATCTTCAAATGTATCTTAAGACCCGTGCGGCTGCCTAGGATATATAGGACTCCTCGGCAGAAGTTAAATTGATAAAGTCAAACAAAAGGGCAGCGATGACGACGGCGCCGTAATAGTTTAACGGTGGAACGGGTGCTATCGAGTCGCTCCTGACATCGGAGTAGCAGAATAACAGCGGCAGCAGAATTAATACTATTTAATGAGTATCTATTCTCCGTATTTTTAGATTTATATGCATCTTTAACGCCAATGGAAACGACAGGACGTGAAAGCAGCAGCAACTGGGGAACATAAGAGCAGCAACAACCGCAGCAGAGCATCGACGGCAAGGGTGTAGAGAACATACGTCCCTGGAAAGTGTATAATACGTATCTCAGCGCATCGAAAGGTTCAATATCAGGTCGAGGAGTGGTTTAGCGTGATGTCACCGGACGTTCGTTCTTTTCTTCCCTGAACCTGCAAATTAGTGAATTCCGTGAATTCAATGAGTTCAAAGGAGTACGGTGGAATGCAACAGCTGAATAGCAACCGCAGCCATAGCCAATGTAAGAAATTTGATGATTAAAAACTGTCGAATATCCGAGCGTTCGTTTACTATATTATGGAATAATGCAGTATCTCAAAGATTTGTTTATGTTCCCTTCGAATCTTTTGCTAGGTTAATATAACAAACGGCCGTTACTTTTCCGGTGCTACAATCTAGAGATGAGAATAACAACTCCTTTCAAAGAGTTTATTCACTCTTACTCCTTCCTCATTGGGATTTAAATCTTTTAGCAGCTCTTTCGGTAGTTGTTTCAATTAATCCCATTCTGAGGGGATTGTTAGTCGGCACAGAGATTTAAATCCCAAAGAGTTGAAACAACTCTTTTAGGATTTAAATCCCAAAGAATTGAAACAACTCTTTTAGGATTTAAATCCCAAAGAATTGAAACAACTCTTTTAGGATTTAAATCCCAAGGAATTGAAACAACTCTTTTAGGATTTAAATCCCAAAGAGTTGAAACATCTCTTTCGAGAGTTGTTAGTCGCCGCAGAGATTTAAATCCCAAAGAGTTGAAACAATTCCTGTGGGATTTAAATCCTAAAAGAGTTTATTCAATTCATTCTTCTGAAAGATTTAAATCTTTTATTCAATCTTACTCTTTTCGCACATCACTACTACAATCGTTCCGCGGTCTTAACCTCAGTCCTTAGAAATCTTTGAAATCGCTCATAGTCGAGCGCTTTCGTCTGCCTTCATGGCGGACGCATTAACTCCGTTACTATACCTCAGTTTGGGCCTACCACGCCTCCTCTGTCCATGTGGACGGCCTAAAAGGATTTAACGGGCTGGGTCGTTCTGTGTCATTCGCATGACATGAACCACTGGAGTATGACTAGTCAACTTCGTTGCACGTTGGTAAGATCATCGTACAGGGCTCATCATTAGTTCATTGTCCTTCGGCACATACGAAGTCAAAAATCTTCATTATAATTATCATCATAAATAATTGAGTAAATAAATAATGGTCAGTCGAAATAGGGTTACCACTTTACCAATAGCAGTACATATACATAATATATATAGCATGTTTAATATGTATGTAAAGAACGAAACACCGACACGTCTGATCACCTCCGCGTTATCGCGATCAATCCTTTATTTGCTCAATGTGATCGTTTTTATACTGCTCTCACAATCCTTCCGCTCTCGCTCTCTCCTTCCGCTATGCGCTCTTTGTACCGCGGTACGAGTACAGCGGTACCCCAATAAATTCAATCTTACATGTATAGCAACTGACCGAAAGTATTTGGTTCCTTTAAAATTTTGTTATTTAATTTTCTAGACCGTTTTTCACTGTCCTTGTCACATTTTACCTTTTTCCCCATGTTAGTGATGCTTCT
>KB663710.1:611050-675364 GCA_000349025.1 Anopheles minimus
ATGTAAAGAACGAAACACCGACACGTCTGATCACCTCCGCGTTATCGCGATCAATCCTTTATTTGCTCAATGTGATCGTTTTTATACTGCTCTCACAATCCTTCCGCTCTCGCTCTCTCCTTCCGCTATGCGCTCTTTGTACCGCGGTACGAGTACAGCGGTACCCCAATAAATTCAATCTTACATGTATAGCAACTGACCGAAAGTATTTGGTTCCTTTAAAATTTTGTTATTTAATTTTCTAGACCGTTTTTCACTGTCCTTGTCACATTTTACCTTTTTCCCCATGTTAGTGATGCTTCTGCTATCATTTCAGACTTTTTACTACCATCTGATATACTTATTTAGAATGGTAAATTTATAACAAACTATCCAACTACGTGATCAATAAGTCTAGTAAACCAGAAATGGCTGGCATGACCGAGTAGCTCGTTCCGCCAAAAGAAGAAGAAAAAGCTGCATAAAAGATTTAAAAAAAAATAAGATCACATTTTTTTCATTCTAAAAGTGATCAAGACCATGTTAAAATATTAACTTCATATTAAGTATGCGTTAAAAAATCGTTACAAATATATTGTGGTGTAAAAATACTGATATAATATTGCGGTAATTTTTTAAGATTTTTTTTTCATTATTTATTGTGAAAACAAGAATTGTCCAAAGTGTTCATATGGATATGTTAGAGCGTTTAAAAAAAATCAAATATGAATGTTATTATCGACGTAAAAATATGCAAAAAACCTGAAAACGTTAAATTTTATTTCACACAAATCATATAAGCAATGCATCCATCTCTTAAGGGTTTTAAGTAAATAAAAAACAGGTGCCCATATCGTTGTGGTACGCGCTATAGTACCATAGAATAAGACGCAAAGTACACACATTCCACGGATTCCAGCAATCTTGAAAAAAATGTATCTCATTTGCGCATTTTTAAGCATTTCCTGCCGAATCTAATCGCCCGATAAAGCTGACAAGCGTTGAATTACATAAGCGTGCGAGGAAAAGTATGCATGCTGCCAGTGCTATATCCTCACTTACTCCTCCGCATTTTGTTTTTGAAAATTAGTTGTACACAATAGAGAAAATTTCCCTTGCAATGAAAATAACATACGTCGTTGTATACTTATGTAGGACTGCTAGGATCAAAATCGCTGTTATTTTAAAATGAGCGTCGATCTTATAGGCAATGGACGAGATTTAGCATGCCCAAGATTGTGTTGCGATAACTTTACTGATGTCTTTATCGGTACAAACCATTCAACCATTATTTTATTAAAATTCTTCTTCGAAATCCATTCAAATTAAAAACATAAATGTCTTAATTTTCAATTCATTTTTCATTTTAACATTGTTCAACTATTTTTGATATGGAAGGTTTTTCGTTTTTGCGGGAGTTCTAAGCACGAGGAAGTGTAAAATTATCCAACAAAGTGGAATTTCGTGGAGACTCAATTTTTCCAAGAATTTGTCATCTCCATTACATCAAATACTAGATCTAGCTGAAATGAGCATTGAGTAACGTGTTCTTTCTCGTTGTGTTTGAAGAACACATTTAACTGTCTACATGTAGTCTCTATATAGCTCAAATTCGCGTACGTCATAATGCATTATTTGCAGACATTCCTGTGCTGGTGCGTTGGACTGGCATCGCTAAACATCCCACCGATACGTAGGGAATGCATGCGAGGAAAAAACAAACGGAAGGCAGATGGGAGGGAGTCGTCCAATAATAATAAATATGCAACCGTCATGCGCAAATGTACGGTGTATGCATCCACATACCGCATGCTCTTCACATTGACCGTCAAGGATGGGTTGCGAACGGACCACATGCACTCAGTACTTTTGCTCACCTTGTACTTCGCCCCACCCCGAACGTCCCAGCATAACACTGCGCTGTCTGTATTCTGGATCCTGCGCGCTTATTTTCACCTCCGGTGTGTCTGCGGAGGAGTTTCCGAAAAGGAATTTGTGCTTATTTATCTGCAACCGGCAACATTGTTATGTCCCGGCACGTACGTCACGCGTCTTGCGCAGCTCGCGCATCCCGCAAGACTCATCTCCGTCCCTGTCTGGCGTCTCGTTGCCAATCGCGCGGTCCTGCTTCAACCTGACCTGGGGCGATTTTTTCGCGTACCGCGTGCGTCGTATCGGGGGCCTCAGTCGTTAAATCGAACGTGCCGTGTACGGTAAAAGGCCCGTCCCGTTCTGCGCTGTCCAGGTGCGGCTGTGAGGCTTTCCGACGTGGAGCGCTTAGTGCGGGTACGAGCCTAACGCTGTTGCTGATGGTGTTGGTAGTGATGGTGAACCGTGAAAATCCGCAAAAGATCCTGGTGGATGCGTTCGGAATCTGTTCCGTCTTAGGGTGTTGACGTGATCATTAGCTGACCGAGATAGACGACCTCGTCTACATTCCATGTCAGCAATCAACAGAGCAGCAGAGCAGTAACACTAAACAACACATCGATTGCGAACGGAACCTCGTGCAATGCAAATGCGTCCAATGATGCGTCCGACCCGATCCGACCAGCGTGCAGTGGTCTGCGTTTTTAATGTTGTTTTGGGGTAAAAATAGTTGCCCACTAACCACGGTACGGGGCGCTGATACAGGGCACCGGCAAGAAGAGCACGCGATAGCAAAATTTTAAATTGTTTCAAACGGCATGTACTGTGCCGTCGCATCTTCGTCGTACCAAGATGAATGAAATGTGGCAGGAAGTTACTGTTGCTAACGGATCTCGGTGGCGTTACTACCTCTACGGATCTGAGCAGTACCTGAGTAATGACGACAGTGCATAAAGTATGTGCGTCGCCCTGTGTCGGAATACTCCACACTCGGGAAAGTGAAGGTTTAAAATAATAATTCACCAGTTTATTTTTGGTACACCGTCGGTCCAGGTGACGGAGTCAACGATGGGTACGGTTGACACACGTAAGGATGGCCCTAGTGTGACAAGGTGATGGCCTCGTGAATGCCATCGCACAAGTACAGGGCTTGGTAGAAATATGAATGACCTTGGGAAGATGTCAGTTTTTGGGATATGGGGTTTCCGCTCTCTATCTCTCTCTCACTCTCTCTCTCTCTCCCCTCACAAATAGGCCGTTTCACGGGTTGGCGTTTGTCAGTGAAGTCCGATTAGAATATGCGTTGGCCTTCTCGCCTTGCTTATATTGTTTACTTGGGAGCCGAAACGGTGCTTCTAGATGTTTATCTGTCATCGATATATATACTACCTTTCGCGTTTACTGACGTCCGAAAAGTGGCATTTGTTTCGATTGATGGCTGTTGACACGTTTAGTCCAAACAGTTCGTTTGCAATATTGTTCGCTTTCGGCACCAATTTCCCTTGACTCTGCGAGAGAAAAAAAAGATTACATCAGAGCTGTTGCATACGTTTCTTGACCTGGAGTCTGTTTTTGTAGATAGAAAATAATCAATAATTATCATACGATCGAGGTAATCCACGACCTTGTTCAGATTTTTGAGCAAGTAGACGAACACGAACACACGTGCTAGCCATGCTTTGAAGTTCCCGCTCTGGTACGGTGAGATGTGGAATCTTCAATCCCGCCACGGACACATTTCTCATCAACCTCACTAAGAGACAACAACAGACATCTGTGACGACGTCATGCGGCACACTGACCGTCGTTCGTCACTCTCGCTTTCGTCGCATCATGTTCCTAAGCCACGCGGTCAAGCTATTTTTGGCCAGTGTCTTCGCACAAGCGGGTCGCACAAATAGCGTTGGACGTGGTGTGTTTGAAATAGACAAAGCAACCTGTAGCAGCCAGCTGGCGCATTCGGTCGTGTGATCGGTGCTGCTCGTAAAAGTATAACGACCTATAATGGAGGATCACGTTGCACGCAGGCTGCGCCCGGCGATTATACAACACTCACTGGGTGGTTTCTGACACGATCGACGAAGACGAACAGATTCCAAACGACAATCACTTAAACCGCGCGAATTATTGCCGCCTTCTAGGGTGGAGTGTAATGTGCAGTGTTTATCTCATCCGGCAGCATATGTTGGTGATGCATCTACAACCTCTATGTTGAAGTGGCTAACGGAACACTTCGCGACCGGAAGGACTTTGGATAGGATGATGTCGTACCGACACAGCATTGCTACCACCACTAGTGAAGAGGGGTCTTGCGATGTAAACAACAATAATCTGCTAAGCACAGACAATATGCTTCGGTTGGCGCTGAAAAAACCAAAGAGCTGGAAGTGGGAGCTCACCACGTCCAGTTCTTCCCCCAACATAAGCTTTCCAAAGATACAGCTCTTCGATAGCATCAGCGGGGAGCTAATGGTGGAAGTTGATCGGCCAGACTGTGTCATCCGTTCGGACTGCTCCGAAGTTGGGCGAGGGCCCGTCGAGCAACCAACACTGATGCAGAGTAGTAGCAGCTCCAGAGAACTAGACTCGCGACAGGGACGCTATACGCGGTCACGTACATCCTTGGTGAAGGAGAAGCTATCTACAACCGGTGATTCGTTAGCCGACATCTTCAATCAACTGCAAAATAAAGGCCTTGGACACAAGCTGTCCACAACCGGGTCACAGTACAGACTGACCAATGGTGAGATGGAGGACGTTCGGGGGTCACTGCAGAAGAGTAAGTCGGCCAACGCTATCGGTGTGCCGGACGCTACACCAATCATCCGACGTAGATCACGCCGCTCGTTGGCGAGTCGGTCCAGTTCCATTTTGGAACGTATCAGTGAGTTCTACGGCCGTAGCTCCACTGAGGAAGAAGAATGTCGAGATCTACAGCTGGTGCTACCGCCCGTTCCACAGCTCGTACTGCCAGCAGCAAGAGATGACTCTCCGGCACAGCCTGAGACTGATGGTGTCACCATCGAAGAGATTCCCGTCGATCCATCAACCGCTCCAATCAAACCACGTCCCAAAATCTACAAACTGGTGCGCAGTAACATCGGTACACTGATGGTACGTGAGGAAAGCTTCCACACCCAGCGCAGCTTAAGAAGACGACAGCGAGAAAACGATGAGCTACCGTCGATGCATCAAGACTCGGAACGGTTGGTCGAGTTAGACGAGCGGACTGATCAACCACGACCGATCGACAATGGTGAGGTGGAGCGTTTTAGATACGAGCGAGAAATAAACCACATCGATGGACTCCTTTCGAGGGTTATGCTTTCGCACGATCTGCAAACGGAGGAAGAACGCCAGGATGCACCGAGCATACGAATATCGGAACCACCGGAGCTGGTAACAACGATCAATGGTTCCACTGGACATCAGAGTAGCACAACTCCTCGGAAGCGCCGTTCAAGGCGTAGTGTAAGTGTTGGAGGTAGCATTAACTTCCCACACCGTCGATCGCTCTCGTCCGGACGTAACAACTCACCTACAAATCCTTCCCGCTACGCGCAACACAACGGCCGAAGGTCGTCATCCAGCTCCTCTACGTCGGACGCGGAGACGGGTCCTAGAAAAGGCGAACAACGAAATGGAAGTTCATCACGATCCGGTTCGCAGAAGCGCCGTGGCCGGACGCGTCATCGCGGTGGACAACCGAACGACACTCCAGAAACCAGCCCACGTGCAGCGATCGCTAACGGTAAGTGTTGCCGTACTAGTTAAGTTGTCAATTGTACATATGTGTAGCATACTTCGTGGATGGCTCGTGTCGTGACTAATGCGTTGCGCTGTAAAAAAGCTTCTTGTGGGAACGTGTATATGCCGTACCTGGGAGTTGGCAGTTGCGGGCGAAAAAGGGGATAATTAAGACTGTTACAGAAGGTTCCTTAAAAGAAAGACCGGGAGGGTGTATGTTGCTATTCTTCTATGACGAAGGGTGCACGTGGGCTGGTGTATATCCAGCCAACCGGTTGGAATGGAAATCGGTATTTTGTTCACCTCTCAGAATGCCGTTTGATGTAGCACGGTTGATCACCCAAGCGTTACCGGCCTCCCGTTACAAACAAGCGGCAGCAGCGTGATAGCGGAAGCGATACCATATTGTGCGGTTTGTGCTGACGGTCATACCTCTTGCATTATGTCTTATAGCTCACTAGGTTGAGTCACACGAGAGTATTTTTCATGTTGGTAAGCTAGCTCACGAGCTACCGCTCAGTGGAAACTTTAATCACTTTCGAAAAGAGAAGAATGATCAGCATCTAAACCGCATTCAGTTTCTGTCTCTGACTCTGTCAAAGACTCTGTCATTTGAGAACGAGTCATTTTCTGATTTCTAACACTAAGAGGGAGTTAGAGATGTGCATACAGAGCGAATTGTATTTCCCCACAAGTGAGTTTATAAAGAGTTGTAACAACTCTTATGCCATAAAACTCACTTGCAGTGATTCGAATAATGAAAATTCGCTCCCCGTATTTGAAGGATTCCTTCATATGTTTGAAAGACACCCAAAAAATCTACATTTGTTCATAATTTCTTATTGCTCGTGAAAATGTCATTGGCCTTATTTGCGAGTAAGTGGATAATCGCATGAAACGAGCAAAAAAAAAAGATGGAAGTTCCAAAGATAAGAAAATTCCCATGAAGGAATACTTATATGATGTACAAGAATAGCTATTTCATCCTTATTTGCTTATATTTGTTTATAATGACTTCATTAAATATACACAAACTATTTTGATGCATGATTTAAGCATTTTCTAGATGTTATGTAACACGAGACTTATAGAATAGCTATGAAATGTGAGTCAAACCTTTCGTTCACTGTCGAACTCCGGTGAGCAGAGTGTTCGAGCTAGCTCAGCAGCCCATAACAAACCACCACCCAGGGATAAGGTGCGTCCGTTCTTCAACGTGCTGATTTACCTTCATTCCCATTTCCGGCACAGGTGGCAGCAACACAGGGATGGTGGTTAGCTCGTGAAATAGAGTAACGATTTTTTAAATGGAAACCCCGTATGCGATGTCGAAGTATAGGGGTAGATTCCAACCTTGCGTGCTGTTCATTGCCTACAACGAGAACCTGTTCATTACAGGACAAAACGAAAACGCACATACGGACATGGATACAATGTAGAGGGCAGGTTTGAATTTCGCGGTGCCGCCGTATAGCGCGTAACACCCCGCAACTCAGCGCGGTATGGCGATTGTTTATCGAGCCGTTTTGTTTTGATTCTACCATTCGTTGGGCTCGGCACGGTCGACCGGAAATACCGACCGGGGGTTTTTTTTTATCTAGACGCCTGCGCACCAGCCCCAGACAGTAAGGAGCGCGGTTCCGCACGGTACTACCAGAAACAGGTCTAAAGCCGATCGAAAGCGATCTAAAACAACGCAACAGCGGAAGCCGTACCGGGTGCGGGCAGGTGCGAAAACGGGAAAACGGTTCTGTGTCACCCACATGCTGCTTGCGAAAGGGGAACCATTCACTGTCTCGCTCGCGTGCGCACACACATACTGAACGCGGTGGCAAACCTCATGGTCGTCGTGACGGGACGGTTCGGTTCATGGTTCGGTTTTGGGCCGTTTGTGGCTGTGTTGACGCGTGTGTTGCAAAACACGAGCCCGACAGCCGCTCGATTGGGCTCCGCAGACGGCGTGAAGCGTCAGTTTGTTTCTAGCCGTCAGGTGCCGCATTTTGGGACTGTCCCGGTCGCTCCCGTCGGGCAGGGCTTCCGGTCGGGCGTGTGTCGTTCCGTTCTAGACGACTTTCCAGTTGAAGAAAGCAAAAACAAAACAAAAAATCGTGTTACGCGTGTGCCATTTGCCGACAACTGTGGAAGTGGACTGCAAAAGCAGACGCTTTTCTGTGTTTAGAGTGTGTTTTTTTTCTCTCTTGTGTGCGTGAGGGAATTTGTGCATGTGTATAAAGTCAGTGTCTCTTCAGTAAAATTGCATCGATGCATGCAAATCAATGATTATTGTAGCCAATATGGTGTTTGGAAGTTTTCACCCTGCTTGCGTCTTAACATCATTGCTGGCCTGGGGCGCGTTATCTGTCACGCATGCGGCTATCCGTGCTATCATTCCAGTTGATCTGATCGGATTCTGCCGGAGCGCATATCTGCACTTGCTAATGTGATCGTCGTGTCGTGCCGCTATGGTGCGTTTGTTTGTTTGTTTGCGCATCGTTCTGTAAACAGTGTGCGGGGTATATCGCTAATGAAGAAGCGCTAATTGCAAATCTCCGAAAGGTGCGTGTGACTTGGTATGGGTTTTAATTAATGGTACGCGTTCGAAAGAAACGAAATCACATAGTCATCAACCGCAGACTCGGGGTCGCATGTAGAACGTTGTCCCTCATCCATCAAACAAAAGCATCTAGCAAACACACAGACACATCTTTGCGCTATCTGTTCCGGCGACCATCAACTGCACGTAACGGCCGCATTAAAGAGCTTCAGGAGAAGATAAGTGAGGTAGCTAACCGTAGGTTTAAATTCAATGCAATCGTAACATCTGTTTCATCTTGTCACCGGAAAGTGACGTAAATAATGTTTCTTAATTAACGTTTTAATCGATTTCAATAACAACTATCAATTCATTTGATTGTGCTTGAATATTGGCCGGACTAGTAATTGGTTTTGGACACAGTTCGATGTCCAACCAAACGGGCTTCTGTCACCTTGAACGACTTTGCCTACTGTAAGCTGTCGACATTTTAATCACATTGCTTTAGTTTGAGTTTTTTTTTAATAAAATCATTCCGGCAAATGCATTACCTGTAAAGCTACTGCTCTGTTATTGGTGAGAGTTCAATTATGTTCTGCCAGCCGAAGAACGAAGCCGAACAAAAGAGCTGATGGGATGTAGTGCTGTAAAAATGACATGTAATTTAAATATCAATTACATCCCTGGTCCCATTCCCTTCCGTACGATGCGGGATGATGTAAATTATGTTAGTTCAATTTCTTACTCTTGACGGCCGGTGTGAACTTTAAAGGTTTCAGATCACATCATCAAATGTAATTTTCTTTACTAGGAGATAAGCGGGTACACGTCAATTTTTATTTTTAAAGGACAGTTATTCCTATATGAGACATGAATAAATAGATATGCATTAGTAAATCAACATGTTTTATTGTTGCGATTATTTCGGACTGATAATTAACTACTTCAAACAGTAATTCAGTTGAATCGTAATTAAAATTTGTCGTAAAATTAAGGGAAAAGCATAACATTAATTATACACCTTTTGATCGTTGAGTAACGCATAATGTCCCACAGCTTTGTTTGCGTACGGGAAAATAATTTGAAACCGCTTGTAAAATAATATTTCCATGTTTTCCAGCAAGATGAAAAGGATTTGCCCGTTGCCAGGTTAACACCTTCTCTATTAGCGTTGCTTACTGATGTGGTGGTTCAACTTGCACGGAACCGTATCACACACAAAAAAAAAACCACTAACCACTACATTCAGTTTATAATCTACCACATGGAACCTTCACGATTTTTTCTGTATCATTTTATCGCTTTTGCACTGTCAGCGACGGATCCATCTCGCCAGGCAGCAATCGGATTGAGGAGTGGGAAACATTTGTTGCAATTGAAATAGCTAATTTCGAAATTACTCCCACCCGGTCGCAACTATTTCACCCGTTTGCCGTCCCACTCTTTCAACCCTTCACGCACTAGACGCGTTTGACGCAGCGAAATTTGATACTATTTTGCCATAATTTTCCCGCAAAACCTTGCAACTTAATACACACACGCAGATCTACGACACACACACACACAAACACACACACTTGTGTGACCGATTTGTCATCATCATTTCCGCTCGCAACCTCTCGCGTTCGCCGGGATAATCTGAAGAGTAGATGAAGCTACTGAACAGTAGCATGTTATATTCGCTCTCAGCCATTTTGGTTTTTTAGCTTTGGTGTTTTTTTTATATCGCACAGTTTTTTTCCATATTTTTTTATTCAAATAGCACCTTTTTCATGCATAAAGGGCAGCTAGACCGTATTGCTTTCAAATTTCACCTTCATTGCGAACAAATAAAAGAAAAAAAATTAAAATTTGAGCTCCTGGTCTGGAAATATGTTAGTACAGTAACGGGCAAAAAAACTGCTAGTTGCAACTGGTTGTAATAATTTAGGTATGAGATAAATCAATACATAAATTGTAGGTTATTTAACGTGTTCAACTAAAACTTTGGAAAACGACCACTGCGTGACAGTGACAGCGATTACGTACTATGTTGGCGTTCATAATTCTTAAAAAAAATCATAATTCTTTATTGGAATTATTAAACATTAGGACTAAATATATTTAATATTGATGGTACTTGTTAACTTAGTGAACAACAATATTATTAGATTGTGCATTAATTAATTAAATTAAATAATAAGGAGCAGCTCGGTGACAGAGGAGATAGCGGCACCGGTCTCACACGGCAGAACTGGGGATCGAAACCAATTCATGTCGTTCCTCCGTACGTAGGATTGACTATCCTGCTGCGGGTAAATTCAAGTCACGGAAGCCAGGAATGGCAGGCCAAGTCCTCTCGAGGTTGTAGTGTCATAGAAGAAGATTAAATATTAAAGTAATAATATTTTAAATTTTTTGTTTATTTTCATCTTTTCCATGAATGTGTTTTATAACATTTATCATTTCTGATATATTTTGATTAATTGAAGAAACATTTGATTGATAATAGATACGATTAATTTTAAAACCTTTCATCATTTCCATTGTATGATAGTTAATTATTATTTATTCGTTGTTTTATGGTAGTTGGATTCTTATTATAAGTTTCAACAAAGAAGGAATGGAAGACACGGCAAAGAAGGATTGGGTCTTCTGGTGACATTTACATTACATGACGGCCCACCGAAGTCTGGTGAAGCTAATGGTTGAAACTACAATGGTAGGATGCTAAGTTCATCGCACAACTTTCAGAGCTCGTGAAAATAATGGCTTTTCCATTGCCCATCTCCACATACGTGGCCAAAAATTCTCCGAGTATTTTCTGGAGCAACTTGTGTTCTGGAACTATGAAGATAGCATATAGAGAAACGTATAGAGTCTCAGCTTCAACCATCATGACTAAAATAAGTGGTATTGTGAACGACTTCAGTACAATTACCACGACATCTACGGTCTAGACCAACATTTATTAGCAGGGTCAATGGTGGTCCCACCATCTTTTTGTTTTTAGCTTCGAGAGTTATGCATCCTCCATCACCTGGTAAAAGTTGGGAGGAGTGTTGATGACTTCTACGGCTACTCCATTACGCTCGCCACTGCCTGGCAAGTGATGTGAGTCAATGTCATTCTTTCAATTCTGTCAATACGATATACCGGTATACGATACTTTTAAAGTATGCTAGAGTATTATGTTGTTTATTTCATTTCCTGTCTTTCCTATGCTGAAATCTTGTACAATTTTCTCTCGAAGTTTACTTCCCAATTACAGTTCTTGTTATCATTTAATCGAAATTGTTGGCCTCTAAGGCTGTACAATAGATTACTTATATAAAACGAGCTATACAAATTACAGCAAGAGTACTCAATAGCCCAGGAACAGAAAACTAAGGAAAATAGGAAGATAAACTGGGTAAAGAGGAAGCTTAAAACAAACAGGATATAAAAGAAAAATTAATTTAGTGTCAGTTCGGTTCTAATAGACAAAAACTATGTAATCGAATGAATCAAACATTTAACAAAATTTTCAAAAATTGAATTACAATTTGAATTATTTTTATTTTATTTTAATTTTATTTATTTTAACAACATTTCTTTTCGATGAGAACGGAGTCTAAACCTAAACAGGTATTTTCGTTCATTGATCCTACGTGTGGCACTTATTTTGTTCAATGCTGTAATTGAAAATTAACACCTCCTCGTCGTGAATGTATCGATCGGTTGACAGTACACATTTTTTTTTATTTGCGATTCGTGCTCCATATTTTTTCACCCCTTGTTTCATTTTCCTCCCACACGTTACAAACTTTCCAGCAAATGCGTTATAATGAGCCGCATTGTTTGAACGTAACAAATGCGATAATTTCATTAATGTCACAAATTTAAACCATTTTTTGGCCTTGCCCTTCCACCGCTACAATTTTGTAAAGGATGCTTTACCGTGTGCACTTGTGCAGTTGCAACTTGTTACTGAGTGTTTCGTTTTGTTTGTTAATTAAAAATTAAACCCTGTCCGTGAAATCAATACCACTGATGAAGTGGTAGTGTAGTTTGAAGTCGTTTGATTAATGTTAAACGGTCAACCACCATCCTGCCAACATTGCCCACTCTCGCCCATTGGCACCCTTATTTTTACCCCTCTAAGAACGGTGCAAGTGCGGCAATGCATGACATCAGACGTACGGAAAATGTTTGCGGCCCTTCAGATAGAAGCAAATTTCTGACAGCTCTCTGCAAATATATGTGATTTCGGTTTTGTGAAACCAAAACACAAATTTATAAAAAAGGGCTGAAAATGTTAAACATGTTTTTATCACCGTGGCAAGTGTGTAAATTGCCGTGGTGTATCATAAATATTCACATTTATAACGCTCACGGACTGCAGGGAATGCAAAACGTTTCGTAGAAAATCAAAGAAAACTTAATCCAACGATCAAAATCTCTTCCATAAACAAACAAGCACACCCGGCCCCGGAAGGCAAAGAAAGTGCATCATCTTTTACCCAAACGATGCGCAGCACAATAACGCCGACCGGCGTAATGATGCGAGAAGAAGTGAGAGAGAATCTAAGAAAAATGCATTAACACTATGATCATAATCCGAAACCGCACAGCAAACATGGCCGGAGGCGTTAATAATTCCGTTTCCATTGCTTCAGCCCCTAAAGCGGTGCAACAGGGTGAATACGGTGGTGGTTTGAGTGTGAGTGTGTTTGGTACAACAAAACCAACAAAAAAAAAATACAAAACGAAAACATTAGCTAAACAAAATAAAAATTAAACAACATTCGGCGCAAAGGGCGGTCAGCTGTTTACTCAAACGTAAGCATTTATTGCACACTTTCGCGGAGTTGCAGCGCCGTTGCACATTCCAGAGTGCATCGCAAGTGGGTGCTAATTTTGCGCGTTTTCCGCATCAAATCCTTGCACCAAACATCTGTATCCTAAGCTATGAAGGAAGAGAGAGAGAGAGAGAGAGAGAGAGAGAGAGAGAGAGAGAGAGAGAGAGAGAAAGTGAGGGTTGTTGTGTAGAAGGAAGGGATTGACATCTTTGCTCATCGTTGCGTGGAGATGGGAAGAGCGATCAGAGCACAGTGCTTCTAAATTATTTGATTGATTTATAAGACGGTTAGAACGTGCGGAAACGCGATTTCGCTGTTTCCCCGTTCGAAATATATTAACTTTTGAATTTTTGATGGTATGAATAATTTAATCGTTTTGCGCTTGAATATTGAACGAGGAGATTAAATTTATTTCTTTTTCTTTAATTCTTCCAAAAATTAAGAGCTCAGGAATACCTGGTATAACGATTCGATCAATCGTAAATAGACGATATATAGCACAAACAGATTCAAACACGTAATTCTCAGTAACAACGGTTTGAAAATCGGTATCTACAATTTCTCGCAAAAAAGAAATGATTGATTTGAAATTTTCGTCAGGTAGTGCAATCATAATTTTCCAGTTCTAGGTGAATCAGAGTCAATGAATGGATCCGAATGAATCTTATTTTTCATTTCTTATAGGGTATTTTTGAACCCTTGGACGTGTTCTGAAGACTTTAACCAGATTCTCGGAAGATTTACAATTTGGTGCATTTTGAGGCTTTAGTTACTGCAATAATCTTTCTTTATATTTAATGACTAACTCACATTTGACCTCGAAGGCATCAGCTAATATTCTGCTCTGGTCTATAAACTAGGAAACTTGCTTGGGCGATGCGAAGCTTGGGTTTTGGTGGTAACAACACCGATATTTCATACGATAGGATCGGTACCAAATTCCATCTGGACCAACTCTTCCATGCACTGTATATCCTAATACATATTAAGAAAATTTCATTACAAACTTCAAAACCTGGAACTCAAGGATAACCGGGAATTGGAGGTCAAGACAACTTAAAGTAGTCACGCCACAGAAGAAGGAGATAGTTGCATAAGCAGAACATGTTAACTGCATTGAGCTATTCTATCGAAGGCTATCAGTACTTTAGACTTTATGCTATTAGGAAATTTTCTGAGGGTGAAAAGTCTGAAGACTAACTTTGAAGAGACCAGTAATAGAGAGGAAATAAAACCGTGGATGTTGATTGGATACGTGATTATGTAGAAATATCTTAGACTTACACCCCATGTAGGGCACAATCCACTTTTTTTAGAGTCTTTTCATTCCGCTTGACGTGAAATATGAACTTTAGGGGATTCAGTTATCTTTGGAGAGCCTACTCCTCTACACGAATGAATCTTAATAGAACTTTGAAAGGCATTTATCTTCACGAAACACTGATGAAGTGTAATTTGCAATGACTTTATGGAAGTTTTTTAAACTAAAATATGAAATCCGCCATGTTTCATTGGTTTAAATGTTCAATATCCGACTGTTAAAGTTTTAAGAGTCGATTTTATAAAGTATTTTGAAGTAAGTGAATTTTGACGGTTTTTGACATTATGCCAATGGTTACCTGGCCAATGGTCAAATTTGTTTGCAACTCTCCAAGATCCAGGACGGATAGCTTTAATGGTGTTGTTTTAGCATTGCTTTCTCGTAATCCTAAATGTGTGTACTTTCTCGTGAAACAAATGCTAATCCAATTGTAGAGGTAGTCGTCCTTGAAAAACCAACCCCGTAAAAGACGTTTTCTCATACTGCTGTGTGTATATCGCCCTATAAAAGACGCTCACGCTTGAAAACAATACAATAACCAAACCATAATTATCAAAGCATACCAAGTGAAAAGTATAAATACTCTCGAATGTTACTTTTGTTGTACTTAATTCGCAGCAAATGCTTTCTATTTTGGCGATTGTGTATTTGTGTGGGAGAGAAATACTAACGCTTGTTTTGGGTGATTCTTTTCTCGCATCGACCTGCATGGGTGACTTTGCTTGTGCATGAACAAATCAAATAAGTCTGCCATTCGGTGGTGGATTTTTCAGTGCTGAGTAATGTAATGGCTAACAGATGGGTTCTGATTGTGCATGAAAAATAATTAATCCAGCTGGCGAAAGTGTTCAAACCTATGCCGACTGATGTTGAGGTGTGAAGTGGTATTTAAATAATTTGCGTAGATTGCATCTTGTTCATCTTGTAGGAGACATATTGTTTCATCAATTCCATTATCTCTTTTTTCTTCCGTTTAACCATTCCTAAAAGCATAATAATTGGATAAATTCCTTTCCTTGAGCGTGGCATGTGAACAAATGTTCCTTTTATTTGGTTTGTACCTTTGTTTCTCTTTCTTTCTTTTCACACCCTCGACAAAAATGCTTCCGCCAACTATGTCCCCCTTCACATCCTGTTGTTTGCTTGCAACGCTGTGCGTCCCATTCCTTCATCTGGCAGCATCATCGTCAAACCATTCCTGTACCACCCGGCAAGTACACTGCCCGCGGCAACTTTTTCCGTCACGGATCCGGCGCTGTTCGGCGGAAAGCGATGGTCTGGATACGCTTGCGCTCGAACACTTCCGAGCGTCACTGCAACAGCGGGTCCGCGGACCAGCGGTGGTCCAATCGCGCGATGGAACATCTGAGTTGACCATTGACGTGCCGACGATCGACGCGAGTGCATCAACACCACTCCAGCGCGCAATCAACGAGTCGCCCTTCGAGAGCAACCATCAACCGACGCGTACTCTCAACCCCGAAAGCACATCGTCCGGCAGTTCTACCGGAACACTTTCCACTTTGTCACCGTGGACATCCGGATCGGAAGGTAGCACGCACGTGGTGATCCCATTGGGAAGATCGATATCGGTACCGAGCAGTGATCGTGCTCCAGCGAATCCTGCGTACGAGCGTACTAGCTTTTTGGACAACTTCTGCACCTCGCTGTTACCCATGTCTGGTGATGCGCTAAAGCAACGCTACATGATGGAGGATCCTGGGCGGGATAATTCCCAACACGGCGCACCATCAGCGTCTGGTCAGGGTGAGGCGATGAGACGAAGTACACTCGGTCGTCGTAATCTGGTCACCATGTCCAGTGTGGTGGAGCAAGTGGTGTACACAAACTCGACAGGCACTCAGAGCAAACCACCGACAGGCAAACGTCCGTGCACTGGGTCAGAGGACGTGGCGGCGAAGATGTCCACAGTACCGCATACATCCTCGAACGCGCCGACACAACAGGGTGCGCCGTCTGGTGGTGAGGGAGAATTGGACGACCAGCCGCCGATATCCTCGGAACTGGCAAACACGATCGAGCCACCGTTCCAGGGTCGTCGCACCTTGAAGTATTACTCCCGTCGCTATCGCTCGTCCATCAACTACGACTCCTAGACAGAGGAGGTCACTCGACATATCGATCCGAACAGTGCAAAACACCTATATTCATCTTTTTTGTGTTGGTGTGTGTGTGTGTGTGTGTTGCTGTGTGTGCTTTTGTTTGACTGTGTATGTGAATTTGCACTCGCCGGCAATGATATCTGCGAGACCCTAAATCGCTTTTGGTGAGGGGGATGGAAAAGGAACATCAGCGAATGGGGAAGGTCGTAGTTATGGACGTTGCAACAGCTTCTCACTCACGCCTCTAAACGCGCTCGTTCTGTCGGCATCCGTCCATATCTAAAACGCCAGGTGTACTACGGGAGAATTCCTAGTTCCCGGCCCACTCAACAGCAGCTTGGTGTACATTAGTGGCAGACCCAGTTTCGAGTAGCGAAACGCTTGCGTGAATGTTATTAATCATCAGCCAGTATAGACATCGTGTCTGCCGGCCTCACTATCGGAAGGGGGCCAAAGTCGTTGCAAATCTAATTAAAAAATGTAACCTTCTTTAACGAGTGGAGTTAGTATGCGGGAAGGTTGAAAAAAAAATGCCTCAATTTACAGACACCGGATGACTTTTTGATAAGCGGCATATGTCCAGCATGCTCTGGAACAGATTTTGAAGAACGAACTCCTCCAAACTTCACAGAGAACGTGTGTCCCTGGTTTTTGGGAGGTTTGGTAATGGAAAGTCAAAATTAAATTACGCTAAACTTAATTAAACCTCCTTGCGGAGAAGGCCGAATGAGCGTTGAGCCGAGCAAAAGAGGTTTGAGTAATAGTAATGAGCATGAATGTGCCCGATGTCCGGAAAACCGATTATCAGTGCAGGCTGTACAGGGCTAGGTCAGAAGTGCTAGGGCTAACCATCGGTTATCGGCGATCGGGCAGATAGGGTCGTCAGTTAGTTTTGCGAAGAAGATTCTCCAAAACACACACACACACGTGCGGGGGTGTCCATGCGAAAAAGTAAAAGAAAACAATGGCAACCTAGCATATATAATCTGCACTCCTTTCTAGGGAGAAGTGCTTCGCCAGGAATTTGCATGGGTCCCCGTGTGTGTGTGTGTGTGTGTGGGTGTTTGTAAATGGGGGGGGCGCTTGTACGTTATTATCCCTTTCTCACTAACTCATAAAATCTTCCGAACGGTTGTAATGGACTGGTCAAAAATAAAGTTTGCTAATAACCATCATCATCAATGTCCCTGTTTTGTCCTGGTGCTGTACCGGAATCGGTGCAGGATTCCGTTCTATTTTCGGGAGTGAATTTTGTCGACCGTGTGGTTCTTGTGCCTTCCCTGCACAGTTCTATCGAGCATCGAATAGTTTCCTTCATCACTTGGAACTCAGTGGCGCGCCGTGATTACCGCGGGGAGGTGGGTACAGTGTGGCACACTTTCACACCCTCACCACTTACCAGTTACTATCGAACCGGTCTTGAGAGCGCCAGCAGTATCTAGTCTACCATTCGCTCCACACAAAGCAGGCGCAAAAAAAAAAACAGAACAAACTATTTTTATGTATGACGAAGCCTACAACCGACTCCACTGTTGTCGCCGTAAATATCTCAACTTAATTTGCCTGCCGTGAAGCTCGGTGCAAGAAATTTTTGGGGCAACGGTTGCAGGTTCTCGCACGTCTCGGAAGCCGTACGGTATGCATTCGTTCGGGCCAAGGGGTCACCGTGGCGACTCGTAAAAACTCCATTCGTATGAGAATGGTCGTCCTGCTGCGACGTTCCAGTGGTGATACGGAGCGTTGTTGTTTTTAGTTTTAGCTTTCGGTTACTCCTCACCCTACCGATCCCCTTCCAAAGGGTGGAAAAGCTTCTCGATGTCCGGAAGGGAGAAGCGGGCAATCGGATACAGTGATGAACGCAATACCCCGGCTAGGTTTCGGGTTTTTTTTGCTGAGGACGATTTAGTTTTGGTTTAATGTTGTGATGTTATGCAATTCGCATTTTATCTGCTTTGCAGTATTTCTAATGCTGAAACGTTTGCACATTTGAATAACTATGGAGTTGGAGAGTTTCTTTCGGGCTACATCCTTACAAGTGTTTCCGATTTGATGGGAATTTAACAATATTTAAAAATTTGAGTATTTATGAAGATGCTTGATATTGGGTCTATGAAGTCCTAAGTCGGGTTTTTATGTGTATTGAAGTTTGGTGGCTAAAATGCGGTTAGCTCTTCATACAAACTTCATACAAAGCAGGCGGAACATTAGTTTTTCTTCCTAAAAAAAAAATATGAAAAATTAGATTCGAGTAGATGCTCGAAAACAAACCAAAATAATCGTTTTTTTGTTCAAGCTGGTTTGTTAATGTTAATTCATGTTTTACGTGAGCAATGATGGCAAATATAACGACTGAGTAATCGAATAAATCTACCATAGTAATTAGAGAAATCGTCAATTTTATATTTTCATGCTACGATTAAGAACATTTTACATAACCATATATTTTCATACATGGTGCTAAATTCAACCATGGTTCAATGTTTAAATAATTTTTGTTTCTTATTCGTTTTTCCTCTTAAAATTGCTGTAGCTAATTTTTGGTCAGATGTTATCCTATGCGGACACATTGGCATTAGATCAGGCTCCATTTTTATTTTCAAGATTGTCATGCAAATTTTCCATGCAGTTTTATAATTCTTTGAAACTGCAACTTAATATTATTTTAAAATTTCCATGGTACGATAAGGTACTGATCAATTCGTGATAAAACCTTAATGTTCATCAACTCGCTGACAGCCTTACAAAAGCGTTGCTGAATTAGTCTGTCTGTTTCGTGCTGTTACTTTTGAGCAAGCAGAATTAATTAGATCATATTTATTTGTATTAGAATAGAAATATGGAAAAGCCAAACGTTGCAATGAAAAATCAAAGGAAGCTTTCATAAAACATCCATGATATTTCCATAGCTCCTAAATTCCTAATTTCTGTTCTTAGACTGCTGACAAAACCAGACTAAAAATGAGGTCTATTTCGTTTCGAGGCTAAAATAGTCCAAGCTTTTCATGCAAACTGACGAGCAAAACCAGCCCCCGACGTGACCATTTAATTTTTTTCTAGCCAAAATTTAAAATTAGATTTTAGCAAACGTCAAAACAAACTATTGTTCAAGGTTGTTTGGTAAGGTTGGCCCATGGTCAACTGGTCCAACATTTAAGAACGTATTGCTCACAGATAACCAACTTATATCTAAACTAAAACTAGTATGCAATTCACATTGGTTTAAAGATATTTCTTTCTCCAAACCATGAAAGGGCACCTTATCCCGGGTGTACCCGGTATTTGTTTTTGTTTCTTGTTTCTAAAAAAATTAAAGCTATAATGATAAGTCGAGGCTCGATGAGATGTTTATTGATTGGATGTTCGCACCAAAAGAGGTTGTTCCTAGCGATTCACGATTGCACTTCCTGGTTTTAGGGACACATGCGCTTCAACGTGTCGTCCGTTTGTAGTGTGTAGTTCTCTTTTGTGTCCTAGAATCGCATTTCAAGCAGTTACTAAGCATTATAAAGTAATTTCAAAATGAATTTACCTGTATTGGTGCGAACGTTTTATTTTGACAGAAGCAGGCTAAACCTTTTCTGATTTTCTAGCTTAAGTCATCAAAGACCCCACAGTTAATATGATATACTAATTGCATACCTTTAGGCGTTGTGTGAATGAAATTGAGTTTTCACTCAGCATCGCAGGATTTGTCCTCCAGTGTGCAAAATACTCCACAAAACGCTAAGACTTTGAAGGTTGCTGGTCATTTCAACCACTACTGAAAAGCGCTAGCGTATCATGCGTGCGTCACTGTTAGCTGACCAAAGTACTGCACCATACTTAGCACTAGCCCCAAAACCTTCTAACGAGGTTGGGATGGTGTTTGTTCCATTCGTTTTCTTTCAATGTTCACCTTCATCTTCATTTAAAGGACCATTTACCCGTGCCCGAGAGTGTTATGTGTGCTTGTTCTGGCTCGATTGTGTGCTTTTTTCTGTTTTGTTTAGTTATTTCTCTCTTTCTGTCATCAAAAAAAGGGTTAGATGTGTTTCTTATCTCACCATTCGCCTGTTCCGCCATGGTTGGCAGTGCTTATCGCGCTCGGAACGGCTGGCTTTCTCCAGGTTTTTGCGATACCAGGTGCGCGTTCCGGGGTCGGTACGCTTCGCTGTACGCCGTAAGCCTCCGGTCGTACACCAGGCTAACACTTAGGCATTTCCCCTGTCTCTAGGTAGGCCGTTTGTGATAAATGGTGCTCGTCAGCGGCCGCGGCTCTCGAAGAACAGTTTCGTTCGGACCGCTTCTTCACTTTGTTTTTTTTGCGTGTTTTGGTCTGGTTTTTGTTTCGCTTCCATTCCAATTCCAAAAGGAAATTAAACGACACCGGCGGTGGTGGAGTGCGTTGTGTTTTCTTTGGAAGATTGCTCGCGCTGAACGAAGACGGATCATTCACCGTGGGCTAACACTTTTGCATTCCCCACTCCGATGGAACGTGTTTTGTTTTTTAGAACAGTGAGCATCCCACAACGTACCAGGTTGACTGCGTAGGTGTCAAACAGCCTCAAGGATGGGTGGAATTTGAGTTGAAAACGAACGTTGGATTTGGGATGTCCCGTGTGTACCTAAGTCATTTGTCAAAAGTGCCGAAATGCCAGCTAGAAACAACCGATACCAATATTGGAAAATGATATTCGACGAATAAAAACAAAAAAGGCAACGGAAAAACAAGCAGAGAAAAAAACACGGCAGCGTACAGCTTCGCGGCGGTTTAGGAAAAGCGCAGATAAACGGTTAGCAATAAATGGCACTCGTGGGCGTGGGTGGGAACTGGGTACGCGCCAAATGTAAACAAAAAAACCGTTTTCTTCCACAGCGTAAGCGTTTGCGAGCAGTATCTCAAGGTGTGACATCATGCGCCCTACATGTTTAGTGCAGGGTTGTACTGGTTGGAAGATTTAGACGATTAGTTTTGTGCGGGATAATATTCTTCAATATGGATTGAGCAGTTCTGAAACATTTTTTTTCTAATGGAGTTTATGCTAGTCTTATGTTATAAATCATCATTCTTAAGATGGTATCCGTCAAACAATCGAGCAAATATCGATTGGTAAAGTGAGAGCAGGTTGTATTCATATGTATGAAAAGCAATTGTAATTTCTTGAAGAATTTTGACGAATGTTTAATTTGTATTTCAATCATTTCTGAAATTAAAATAAGTTTGATTTAGACCCATTTATCCAAAAAAATTCTTGAAAAAAGCAATGTTTTTACATTTTAAATTTATCGAGTAGCTGATCGCAGCTTTCATCAGAAAGTCTCTCTGAACCCAAACTCTCATGCTAACGATTTTATGGAAAGCTATCAGAGTTTTAGCCTTTAAATGTGACCATGCATACCATAACACTAGATCAAGACCCCAATATTCTCCAAAAACCAAAAATTTGATTGCATACTATTAGGCACACCTAACCCTAGACACCACCAATAAGAATTAATGTCTCGAATTCGTAATGAGTCGTAGCAAGATCCACACTGTCAGGTCGTCTTGGGAGGAAATCCCCTGCAGGACGATTATTTTTCGAGTACTGCTGGGACATTCCACTCTGTTGAAGTTTCACACCTATTTGCTACCACTTTCTCCCTCCTTAAGAAGGGATTTAATCACATACATCGCTAGCCGATCAAATACCAGCGCTGGTGCCGTCGTACACTGGCCGGTAGGCTTGTTTGTCTGCAACACGATACGGGAGACCACGTGTCCCATCGCAAAGCAAAAGTTATTACTCACAGCACACGGCCAGGCATGGTGAAGTGCTGCCTGCAAAAGTAAAACTCTGGTGGAAATATAAAAACGCACTGTTTTGTTGCTTTCTCCACGCCCGGTGCAAGATGGTGGTTTTATTTTTACGGTTCAAGGTGGCCTTTATGTTTCGGATTTATTTGGCAACCGTATGGGTTGGTCTCACGTGCTGTGCCAACATGTTTCAAGTACACACCAACTCACCCGTGGCGAAATTGAGCGGTACCGAACGGTTGAACTAATGCAAACACGTACCTACGCAACTGTCGTTCGGTCAAAATGTTTTGTGTGAGGATGCGAAGTGTGGCAATTGAGTGGGGGTGTTGCAAGTGTTTTATCTTCCGCAGGACATTTTACGCGCCAGCTCACGTTGGGATGATTTTTGAACAAATTTCGCGATAAAATTATGTTTTGGAAATCTGAGCAGTGATGTGAAAAAAAAAGTTTTGTAAAATTCAAAACTATATCATCTGGTGGCGTTCAATAAAATAGTTTTTAACGAAGTTTCGGGATGATTTACCACTTCCAGTAGTTATTTTACAAAGAACGAAAATATCTAGTTGTTTGTTTGTGGATTTTAATGGTTTATGTAACCTGATCGCACTTTTGATATCCGATAATAGTTTTTTATTATATAAATGAATATAAATTCCTTTGTAGATTAGACAATTGTAATTGATATTGATTAAACTATATTGATTGAATTATTGTAATTAACTGATATTAATTAAACTTCTTCTTCTTTGGCCTAACGACCTACTCGGTCATGCCTGTCATTTCTGGCTTACCAGACTTATTGATATCACGTAGTTGGATAGTCAGTCCTCACTACGGGGGAACGGTCCAGATGGGATTTGAACCCCGGTCCTGCCGTATGAGACCGGCGCCGCTTATCTCCTCGGCCACCGGACCCCCCCTATTAATTAAACTATAATGATTGAATTATTGCAATTCTAATACGGCCAGACCGTCATACAAAAAAAATATTGTAATTGTATCACTTTTATCGTCCGAATCTTTTTTTATGACACTATCAAGAACCTGTGCAGTACTTTGCTTGCATTTTCTGAGTTTAATGACTTACATTTACCCGACTCAGGTTTATCATTACTGCGCATGGGATACTCCACTGAGACGATTATATGAACTGATAGACTGATTGATAATAAAAGTTGTAAGTCTTCCTCGTTTGTCCCGATTTCTGCTCGTAGATTTAAGAGAATTTAATTTCATACCTTCTGCTTTGATTCAATTGATCAAATATGCATTTCTACAATATTTACTAATCAAAAATAAATCAAGAAGCTAACGAGCAGAGACTAGGTTTAACAGAAAGACTTTCGAAAGTCTTGAAACGTTTGAAACGATAGCTCGGAATTGGAATTAATTTCTGCATATATTTTAAGCCGTTTCACTTGTTCCTCTTCAATTCATTATTATATATTATAAACATACATGATATATGCAACAGAAATTTCAAAAAATGTACCGTTCAATAAAATAAGGAAAATGTTGAAGTTTTCTATTTCTAACAAAACTTTATAGTCAAAAGAATTTTTACAAAATCAAAAATCAAATGGAGACACCACCTACCTAGCATTTTTTCCTAGGAAAAACGGGAAAGTTTCTATAAATTTCGCGAATGCCAAGATTATATATGAGAGGGTACCACTCAACACCTGTCCCATAACAAAAATAAAATAAATAAATAAATGAGCTAAATATTACCTCGCCTTTTCAAATGTTTATCAAAACATCTAATCTAATTGGCGATTGCGACAAATATGCAAATGGTTTTAATTTTTTTATTAGAATGCTGTTTTTGCGAAATGTTATGTGTTAGTTTATTTATAATTGGTTATAACTTTTCAACATAAATAAATTCTCCACAGTTTGAATATTTCTAAGGTCAGTTATGAATACTTATATTTCACATTTTGTCTGGACTGGAAAACTGGTCGTTTTTGACAATATTTCGATAAATGCCCAACGTAAAGTCTAGTACTTAGCACTCACTTTTACGGTTTCATACCATCTATTGGAAATGTCAAGGAACTTGTAGGTACAGTGAATAACGTGTTATTTTAAGAATTGTCGGAACCTTTGAATTTGAAATTTAATCCATTAGTCGTTATCTTGCCGTACTTCTCATATTTGTATAACATATTCGAAAGTGCTTATTGTATTTCAGATACGTGGAAGTTGGAAGCTTTGTATTCAGAACCCTAAATCATATTTTTGTAGAAACAAACAGTCTGAACAGTATATAGTTCCGTTGCTGACATTTTTGAAACTCCACCACTCCCAACTAGATGATGCAGTTAAACCAGTTTCAAGTAATCGCTATATGTTTTCTTGATCAAGTACGGACCTGATCAAACGCCATCTTGTGTTGGCCTGAAGACACCGGGATCTGATGTGCCGCTGGTAATGACACGCTTGTTCTGCTCGTGTTTGGAAGGCAATGATAAAGCTGGAAAAGGCAGACAGCCGTAAGCAAAAAAAAACCCATGTACTCCAATAGCAATCACGATGATGGCATTTTTCCTCTCTAGTTCGCTTTCACTGTTTGCTTTATGTCTCTTTCACTTCCTGCCAACTAAATTCTCATTCTTGAAGCTAGTTTTTTCGCTCGTGTTGTACATTTTCTTCAAAAACGGTACTGTTTTTCCCCATCCCCACTATCCCCGGGACCTTACGTCTCCCTTGTTCCATGGTGGCTGGAGCAACGATTCCAAGCTCACAACAAGCTGAGATCTTTCGATCTTGACGACGGTGGAAAACGTTTTCTATTTTCGTTTCACGTCCTTCCGTATTACGTTCAGGCCGGGTTTCGCGTGATTTGGCTGAATTTTTCGCAACTGTATTCACCTTGAGGGGTCTGTCTCTACCGGCGCGAGCGCGCGCGCGTTTGTGTGTGTGTGTTTGTGTTTGTGACTGGAGCATTTAGGGCGACAAACTGGCTAGCTAGAAATCCAGCACGTTTACTACCTCTTAACCCCCTCATTTCGCCCCTTACTCCTGCTCTCTTCGGCGACTCCTTATTCAAACCGCTCGCTTCCCAATAAGCCTTCCTTGCACGGTGCGTGGCTGATTGATTGATGTTTCGGGATTTTCTTGTCGCAATGTCGCGCGCGAATAGCTCGAGGCTATTTTGTTTGTTTGATTTGACTATCCGTACGTGTGCATGTAGGGGTGTACATTTGTTCTCCCTCCTTTTGGAAGGATCGGAGTAAAGGACGCGTAAATGATTCCGATGGATTGTTGAAGCATCTCACTCCATCCTCACACGATGGGATTGAAATTGCCGGCCATGATGGATGCTTCCCCGAACCATCGGATTATTTTCGAGCTTCCGTTCTGTCGGGGGCGTATTTATAAATCCTCCCCCCCCCCCCCCCCCCCTTCCGAAATGGAACAAACTCATCGTCCCTTTCTGCAACCTGCCTCAATCGGGTGGCATAACCCTTCAACGGTGAAATATGCAATTGATGGGCCTTCTTGTTTGTGAAAGAGTTTTGATGGGTCGTAAAATGTTGTGGAATACAACTTTAACCGTGCGCCAAATAAAAAAAAAAACAAAACGAATGGGTACGGTTCCGGTCGGTCTTGGTGGTTGAGCAAATTGGCAAATCTTGACACTTGTATCTTTCCTATCATAAAGCAAAGTGAATGATGTAAAAACACAAAAAAATGTATGTTATAAATTTAATACACTTTTTCACGCAAACAAAAATGTCATGCAAGGTTTATATGTATATATCATTTTTATGTTTTTGTCAGACAGTATTATCTCTAATTTAATCGAACCGTAATGACGTCTTCACTCCAGGCCGCACCATGTCGGGAGAACTCTTACGGAGCTGTTATCCAATATTCTGAAATGCACGCTTGAAAGTGAACCGATATTGGAAAGATGTCACACTGTGCGGAAGAATGTAAAACAGAACAGACATCCACCATGTTCCCGTTCCGGTTCCTCATACCAAAAACCCAATCGCAACAGCTCAAAGTCATCGATCAGTGTTGTGGACGACGGATTCCAATTCCACTCCCTTGCAACTCAGCTTCTAGTGTGGTACCGTAAATGGTGGCAAATAAAAGTAAAGTGTAATAATAATAAAAACCGAACATGTGGCAAGAGGGAAGCCGTGGTGAATGATGGAACTTTGATGGGTAAAATATTTAGCTCTCAGCGGGATCGGGAAGCATCCAGGACCCGGCAAGATGCCGTGTTTGAATAGCTTCGAGCGATACTGTGAGCGTTCCTGTTTTTTTTCTTGCTTTGCTTTTTCGCGCTTGTTTTGTGCGATACAGCTTCTTTTTTTGTGTTGTTCACATCAAGCAAACGATTTTGATGGTGTTCGGTGGTAACAATGATCTCCCGGTACCGGTGTGAAGAACGATTATCATGGTGATTCTGTTGATAAAATTTAAGCGTTCGTATTAACAATGTCAGCAAACACACGCGGGCGGACGTTTATGGATTTTTGTTTTTCCTCCGTTAAACGCCAATCAATATCCAACGACTGTGAACAACCGGATCCAATGCCGGATTAAAAATAATGCGGAGGCATTCGACTGTTGATTGTCACATTTCATACGCATGCGTTTTGTTTTTACTGCCCAACGACAGATTTCGTTATTTACTGCTGTTGATTTGTGAGTTGTGTTTTGTTTTCATTTATTTATAAAGTTCATATTATTACGAAGACTTGAATGAACATGGAATGAAAATAAACTATGAGGAATACCTAGAATAAAGCTTATAGTTGATAAGCATAACTTTTATCTAGGGTACAATTCACAATGATTGAAAATAAAACATTTGGAAAACTTTGGACGTGTTATATCAGATCTGGATATGATCTGATCTGCTGCATCTCTATCGGTATTGAGAGTCTGTTGGCACGATTCACGATACACGCGGTTCTTGAAAGATAAACAAACGAGTGTCAAACAAGACGGGGATAGTTGTCAACTAGTGTTGCTGCACTGCACTGCACACTAGGTGGCGCTAGCCCAGAATCAGGATCGTCGAAGCGAGTCGACCTTCGGGTAACGATCGATCGAGAGATGACCAAATTAGTGCATAAGTTTTAGTTGTGAATTTGACCAAGAGAGAGCAGGTCTAATTTTTGAACCGCGCTCCACCAGCTACGAGGAGTTTCTGTGAACACGAAATTTATAATAATAAAGTGTTGTGCTAGTTACAAGAATGCCTGCGTTTGGATTAAAGTTGATATCGGCCGTAAAGGCCACGTCGGTTGGAAGACCCCGCTAAGTACAGCACTGGTAGTATACGCCTCTCCTCCCCCCCCCGTCTTCTTTAGGGGGAGGGATCTTCTTAGTTAGTTAGGGATCTCTTTTGAAGCCCCTAACCTCCAGAATTTGTTCTTGCTGAACCTGAATATCTTCATTGATTTTTGAGCCGCATACGATAGCATTGCCAGGGTAAAACTATACGACGCAATGAGCTCATTTGGAATCCCGGCCAAGCTTACCAGGCTTGTACGTATGACAATGACCAACATCACATGCCAGGTGAAGGTGGATGGAAAACTCTCAGGGCCCTTTGCTACCACCAAGGGTCTGCGCCAGGGAGACGGGCTTGCTTGTCTCCTATTCAATCTGGCGCTAGAGAGGGCCATCCGAGACTCGGAGGTGGAAACTCCGGGAACCATCTTCTACAAGTCACTCCAGATCTTGGCATACGCTGATGACATCATTGGTTTGAGGCTCTCCTATGTAGCAGATGCCTACCAAAGGATCGAGCATGCGGCACTAAACCTCGGGTTGGAGATCAACGAGGCAAAAACCAAAATGATGGTGGCACCACCAGCGGCCCTGCTAACAAACACCGATTTACGCAGGGGTGATGTACGGATAGGTGATCGCACCTTCGATGTCGTCCAAAACTTCACCTATCTAGGGTAAAAAGCCAGCACCGACAACAACATAGACGTTGAGTTGCGCGCAAGGGTGCTGGCTGCCAACCGATCATACTTCAGCCTGAAGAAACTTCTCCACTCAAAATACCTGTCGCGACGGACGAAGCTGGGACTGTACAAAACCTTTATAGTCCCAGTACTCACATACGGCTATGAGACATGGACCTTGTCCAAAACTGACGAAACCCTCTTAGCCGCGTTCGAGAGGAAGATGCTCAGAAGGATTTTTGGCCCCGTATGTGTGGAAGGACAATGGAGGAGCCGCTACAATGACGAGCTCTATGAGCTGTACGGTGATCTCACAATCGTGCAGCGAATTAGGTTCGCCAGGCTCCGGTGGGCTGGTCACGTCATGAGAATGGCATCGGACGACCCAGCCCGTAAAGTCCTTTTAGGCCGTCCACATGGACAGAGGAGGCTTGGTAGGCCCAAACTGAGATGGAGTGATGGCGTTGACGCGTCCGCCAGAACGGCCGGGATACTTGATTGGCAGACGACGGCGCTAGACCGTGAGCGGTATCGAGGATTGTTGCAGCAGGCCAAGACCGCGAAGCGGTTGTAGCGCCTGATAAGTAAGTAAGTAAGAACGTGAATATTCTCCTTCAAGCACTGATGTTTCCTTCTTCAGATTCTACGTGTGGTGGGCATGGTTCTCCAAAAGGTCTTGATATACGACTGAATACAAGTTTTGTGGATGTACCAAATTGTATCCCCAATATACATATAAACGACGTACAACATATGCAAAGATAAAAATGTGGGACTAAGAAGAAGCTTAGATAGGCTATATCTGAGACCTCCAGCAGACCCCGTACTGGGGTATTCTACTTCTTCTTTTTCTTTGCATAACGACATGTTTGGTCACGTCACTCTTATAATGGCTTACCAGACCTGGTGATAACTAGTAGTTGGATAGTCAGTCCTTCTGGATTACTGCAGGATTTTCTTATAACTCTTAGAATATGATCCAAATTTTAGAATCCGACACCGCCATGTTATATCTTGGATTCCACTTGTCCCATAAGCTGAAGATGTGCATTTAATGCAAAATGACCATAACTAAATCTAGACAACATTCATAGAACGTTGTTAATTAAGTACCTTCCGATCTTTTCCTTCTGACAATTTTAATTCTCTAGAAAACCGCAATGAGAGGGCAGCAAAGGAAGTTATATACGGAATGATTTATCAAACAATTAGTTTTAGACCCTGTGTATTCCTTCAACGGTCGGCGGTCCGAAGGCCGAGGAGATAAGCGGCGCCGGTCTCATACGGCAGGATCGGGGTTCAAATCCCATCTGGACCGTTCCCCCGTAGTGAGGACTGACTATCCAACTACGTGATATCAATAAGTCTGGTAAGCCAGAAATGGCAGGCATGACCGAGTAGGTCGTTAGGCCAAAGAAGAAGTATTCCTTCAACAAAATTGCTTTCCAATCTCAACTAAGTGTCTTCATTGGAAAAAGGACTTCAAATCCTGGTGATTCGACAAGAAAAAAAAACAACGCACAAGAGAAAAAAATATTTGAATAATGTTCGATATGTAGGGAAATTGGAAGGCTATACGTATAACAAGAAGTGCATTTAACACACACACTCGTACACTTATATTTCTACCAACTTTCGCTTCATACACCGCTGATTCGGGCCAAATTCGATTGAATCTCATCGTTCAGATCATCGCCCTGCACTAGCTGATAGCTTTATTGAATATTGGATAATGGAACCGCCGCCATCGCCAACTCCCGACCAGGGTCGACTGAAAGTGCCTGCCAACAAGGAAGTGAGCGGGCGAGTGATTTCCCATGCATACCCATCCCTTCGGGCATTATGTTAGCACCACGCAGCCGTACCGTACAGCCCGATCAAATCAAACCACATCACGTCGCCGAAGTAAATTCCATCGAGACTCGCGCAACCTAATGCGTTAGTTTTGATGCGAAAGGTGCGAAAGAGCACCTTTAAAAAGCACTGCACGGTACCATGGAGCGACTGCGCCCTCTACAACGTTCTCTGCATACGAAGAACAAAACTCAAAAAACCTGTACAATAACAAACAAAAAATTATCCGTACTGTATGATGAAACAGGAAGGCAAAAATTATGCAGGAAAATGGTGCTTCGGGAGTGATGCCGTTGACCAATTATGAATATCTTCCCCATTGCCTTCTCTGTGTGTCTCCCTCCTCTTTTATGTTCTTTCTAAGAATTGCCGAAATAAAAAAAACAACAACAGCAAACCTCACTTGCTGGTAGGCAGCAAAAGATGGCGGCAATTACGATGGCGGTTGGTTGGTCATAACCGCAAAGTGGTGCTTCCGGAGCTAAGCCTCATTTTGCTGGCAGCAAGCAGATAAAGGAAATGGTAATTGGTGTGTTAGTGATGCATTTGTTTCTTTGTGTCCGTGCTGGTAGCGCTCCTCGCATCCATCTCCCGCCATCTCACATGAGGGGGCGGGCGAGGGCTCTGTTTGATGTACGAGTGGGCTTAGCCGCGGGCCGCGACCGTCGGATTAGGGCTACTGGCGAAGGAAGAAAATATGATGGAATAAGCTTTAATGGCAAACAACTTGAGAGAAGTGTGATACGATGATAGGATGGTTTCATTTACTAATGGTCAACCAGGCTGAGTTGGTGCTATAAATTCGTTATGATTATATCAAAATGAAATAAAAACTCATCCAATGCGACTTAACCGCTATACAGCGGGATGATGAATTTAATTCATTATAACTTCATTTACTTATGAATGGTTTTACACGCATCAGCTTTTATTTTTTGCATATATCCGAACTAGTGTGACATACAATTAGTGTTCTTCTTCCTGGGGCTAACATTAAAAGTCATATTGTCTGAAAGATAGTTTCAAATATTTGATTGTTTTCAAATGAATTATTATCATTATTTATTTTTATATGTGTATTGCCATGTAGTCCATGAACATTTTTTAATTAATTTGTTCGCAAAAGCAGCAAAAATAACCATGGATAACACATAAAATCTTAGACATCACAGAACGTATCTGAATTAGTGTGACTTACATTAAGTATTTTTCTATCTTAAACTCAGATAAAATCATCTTCTTCTTCTTTGGCCTAACGACCTACTCGGCCATGCCTGCCATTTCTGGCTTACGAGACTTAATGATACCACGTAGTTGGATAGGCAGCCCTCACTACGGGGGAACGGTCCAGATGGGATTTGAACCCCGGTCCTGCCGTATGAGACCGGCGCCGCTTATCTCCTCGGCCACCGGACCGCCCCAGATAAAATCATACAGGGTCCATCAAACCGTTTTGTTGATAAATTCAAGCTTTTTTATAATCTCTTACGATTTATCATTTTTGTGTGCCATTTGAAGACACGCAAACATTAGATATGATATAAAGGGCTGTAGAATGGCACACCAGCTCATAGTATTGATTTCCTATGATTTTTGGAAGGCTTCTGTCGTCTTATTTGTACAATGCCGGTGCTTGAAGATAAGTTACAGATCTTTGTGAAAGTTTAGACAAGGCTAGACATAACATTCCAAGATGTGGATATCACTGTTGATGCGTGTTGAAATATTCACCAAATCAATCTTATCAGGGCTTACGAAATCATCTTAATAACTAGGACGATAGAAAACTTGTTGCTCAAACTCAACATGTAGTGAGTATAACAATTCGCTCGTTTAAGATTCTTTTTATCTCTCCAAACCATGTAACATACATTTTTATAACATATCCTACACAATACTTGACATTGACAACTTACATTGGCCAACTCATCTCTTGCAACGAATATGTTCAAAATCTAAAATTCCAGTTTTGTAGTATTTTGTGACATAGATTTTATCCATGACTCCCCATAAAAATATCAGGAAATTATTGACACATAAGACCAAATCGTTCTTAGTCCTTGGACAACCTGTAGTTGCAATGCAATCTTAGGAAGATGGCTATAGCTAAGTTTTCTTTCCTTTGAATATTCTGTCTAAAGAAGTCTACCAATAGTTTTAACAAAAGGCAAATCATAAGTAGTCTGATCTAATTCGTCGTCTTGCAAGACTTTGGCCAACTCGCAAAGACTTTCTTTGGAGTACAATGATTTGAGAATCAAAGCTAGAATGTTTGAGTTCCTCCAATTCCTTGGGAATTGATCTTCATGTTAACTACCTTGGGATGTGTAACTTTTCAACTCAACTCCACGTAAGACTCGGTAATGGTATCCACTTCTGCCCTCAACTGCTTCTGGAAGATTTTGGGAATCACAGGATATCCAGGACTTCCATTCATGTAATCTGCTCTATGATAATGTAGTAATGCTACATCCAGATTAATCTTGTATTTTGTTTCTTACATTATAATCGACGCAAACTAACTTGCATCCTTACTATGGTCTAAAATCTGGGAAATCCTCAAGCAGAACACATAAATGTAACAAGTATAAATAGCTCAAATGACATAGCCTCAACCTGATTCCAAGGATTCATTGAAAACTCCAACTACGCCGTAAAAAAGTTTGGAGAAACAATAGCTGTAGGCGACTCCCTTCCGAACAAATATCCTGTGCCTGTGCCTGGTGATCAACAATAAAATAGCTTACACTGCTGAGCTATTTAAAACGCTAAGAATTCGCTCGCCCAAAGTGTGCGTATTGTCCATTGGATGAAACTTTGGAGTATAAGTTCGCGCCGTGTCCTCGGGTTATTCCGGCATGAAGAATGCTACAGCAAAAGTTTCATCCATCGTACCAAACGTTGAAGTGAACTGCTACAATTTAAATATTTTTACAGCTAGCTCAGTAGGAGTTGCGTACAAAAGTATTATAAAGAATTTGTTTGCAAAGTACATCATTTGCAACGTTGGAAACTATGTTCTGGTTTGTTATTTGTTACATAGAACAGTAGAATTATGACGAGTCAGCGTTTTTATTAGCTAATTGCATAGGTTACGTATTTTTTGTTCATTAGTTCAATGTTTACAAAAAATGCTATAATTTTGGCTCCTTTTTATATCATTTTATATTATTTCAGTTGTCTGCCAATGGGCTAAACTTACAATTATTTCCTAAAAACTGTAGCTCAAACGCTTAATTGAATAGCTAGTTTACTAACTTTTATCATAAACTATGTATCACATGTTATCGAATAACGTTATACGCTCGTACACTGTAGGATTAGAGAGTAAGAAGAAAGAAAAGTTTGTAGGCAAAGGAATTAAGTATTAGGAAAAACACCGAACTAGATACAAGGGATCATGGGATGCAACGTTGCAGAGGAGGGCATGAAAAGGTACTAAGCATTAGAGATGTTACTCAAAATGAGGTTAGTGACAAATACTGCTTGAGCCCAAGATCAACATAGGATGGTAGAAGAGTTCTGGAGTGACCTCATAGACATGGCGTTGAACTTTTTCGCTTCTTATTTTCTAAGAATTAGATATGTGATTTCAGACATCCACGCATGCTCTAATAGGGTAGTCACGGAACTATAAGTAGTATAAGACGGTAGCAACTTTCGCTAAACGCTAACTGTCAAAGTACATTTCAGTTGTGAGAAAATAAACTTAACACATGTAAACGCATCGTTAAGATGAAATTTCCATTAACGCCATTAAAATTTCAATTAATAATACCGACTGGTTAAGTATTTCACAACTATTAAATTTTGATGGACAGCTCCATAAAAGTATTTGTCATGCGACGAAAAATATTTAAAATAATCGTTAAAATGAACAGATGCATCAATTATGAGGCTTCAATGTCCTCGACAGACAACTTGTAATTCATGGGCACCCCGAGATTACGAAAAGAATAAAAACGGTTAAGAGTAAATGGAGTGCAATAGACATTTTCAAACATTTATGGAATATTCATCGTTTATGTTTTACTCGGTTATTTAATGAAACTCTATTATTATCTTATTATTTCATTGCATTATACTATCTCAAGGTCATCTGTCTTTTTCGTCCTTAACAACATGTTTTTGTTTTATAAAATGACTAGCTGTACGTACGGACTTCGTTCCGTCCTATATGTACGGAATAATATGATTATAGAACTATAATGTATTTGTGTAGTATAATTATTACTAATGTTTAATGTATTAGTGTAAGCTTAGTTGTAAGTAGTGTTGTAAAATTTCTAATCAGTGCTGTAACTAAATCATTCAATATTGAGATTCGAAAGCGACAGCATCGCTGTACAATATAATTTGTATTTATCGTATGAAATAGCTTGAATTCGATTCACCCACATAAAAAGCATTTTCGATATTTTCGCGCGTTTTTATGATGGAATTGATGGAGCAAGCCTTTTGAAGAAGTATTAGCCTAACCATCTCGCTGAATCTAGAAGTCTGCAATGCACCGGACCGCCCCTTATATTATATAGACGTATATATTACTTAACGACAAAACAAATAATGACAAAAATTATGATGATAATAATAATAGAAAATATTATTCAAGGTTATTATGTTGGCAGGAAGTGTATTGCGGATATGATTGTTTTTTTTTTTAACGATCAAATATCCTCTGCGGCACTTCGTGCATATGTTTAGCAAGCCCGCCTCGGCATATGCACGCATTGTGTCTTAATTTTAAATTAGACAATAAGTGCTACCCTCCACTATCACCTGCACCACGAGGCGAACGTGAGCGTTGAATATTTAATCTTATTTAATACGCTCCCTTGCCCGTTGCATCGGCGTACGCACGGGACATCAATTTGCCGGCAGAGTTGTCACCAGCGCAAAAATGTGATACTGTGTCGAGATGTGTCGATCGATCGTGGTGTGCCGTGGTTCGAATACCGGTTCGAATGTTATAAATTTAAAATTACACCCCTCGCATTCCCAGCAGGCACTCGAACCCAGGCGTAAATGGGAAAATTGGGTTATTGAATTATGATGAATTATTCGTTATGGCCACGGTACCCCCCCAAACACCCTCCACCCTTGAGCGAGTGGAAGTCAGTCCATCACATCGTACCCGGCTGAGATCAAATATCACCCGTTTGTGTGCGTCGCTTCGAGCGGTTCGCGTTTCGCAGGTGGGTTTAAATTATGAGCTGATAACGAGTGGAATCACTCGATGCGATAAAATGCCTAGCGCTGGGAGCAGCAAAACCAAATATTTGGAGGGAAGAAAGGCAACGGAAATGCTTGTACTCGAAGGCAACACTGTTTGCTGCTTGTGTGTGTTGGTTTATTTTTTGTTTAAATGTTTTTGTCGAAGAAGTTAGATTTTTATTAATTTTCCCATCAACTTTTCGTTGGTGAAGGAAATTGACAAGGGTTTTGCATATAGCACCGGCAAGGTGTTGGTGACCCTGGCGAAAAATAAGCGTCGAGAGGTTTTCCCGGAAGCTTTTCAAGCCTTTTTCCCGCTCACCTCCCGAAGATGGTCCCCGCCACTCGCCAACCATGGCCGTTCGTCTGGTAATGGTTTAGAATATTAAATATGCCCGGGCTGCCAACGGTTAGGCAGCAGCGATCTGCAGCCGATAGCCGGCACTGTGCTAGCAGACAACACGACCTCCACCGGCAGTGAACCACGGAACCGGTGGCAAATATTTGCAACCGTCTCAGTTTCGGTGCGATACGAGATAATGGTATGAATCGGAATGTTGCGAAATTATGCATGCGAAAGATAGAAGGCAAATTATGAATTTCCAGCCAACCATCCCACCAGCGGGCGATTATCAGTGCTATCTGGTTGCGGTGGCAAAACAAACAGTCGGCATAACAATACCCGATGCCGGGAAAGTTTCTTCTCGTGCGCGAAGGGCGAAGGAAAAATGTATGAAAATGGTGATTTATTATAGGTAGCTATTTTCCTTCATTCTCTAACACTTGATACCCAATTGCTCAATAGTATTGATTTTTGCTTAAAACTAGTGTTGACCTTAATGAATATTTTGAGTAGAATCATTCATATGAAGCTTCGGTGAAGAGTTATTCGAATCAGGACGTTATAATGATTCGTTGATTATCTTCTTCAATAAAACGTTTCATTCAGTAGAAATTTCTCGAGTTGCTTCCCCTCAGTTGGTTTTCCACCGAGTAGCCTGCTATTAACTGAAGCATTAGGCTCAGTAGAACTTTATGTAATCCGATTCTAACTTCATTGCTTCTGTACATGAAATATTATTGAAGAAGCTGTTTAATTAAAAATTGTAAAATAGCAGGAAGTACTTACGGCTAGCAGGAAGCACCTCGACACATTACATTTGGACTGCAAATATTGAAAGATCCTCAATGAATGTAATCACCTCCGAGTTCACCTGGGATAAGGTGTATCGTATGACAAGGAGAAGGAAATGTTTCCTTATTATTTAGTTATAAGTTTCTTTTTATGAAATTTAATTTTAAAGTATAGCTTTAAGCTATACAGCCCAGCCGTTCTTCAGTGAATAAAAATAAAAATCTGATACAACTGGTACATGGTAGAGGTTCGGATTCATTTATTTGATAAAAAATAAGCAAATACTTGAATCGGAATCAGATTCACCCAAAACCGCCTTAAACACAATCCTTTCGATGCGACTGTGTCACAACCATTTTTCTAGTCAGCACAAAAAAAAACAGAAAAGATAGGAATTTTTATGTTAGCATAGAGAATAATAATTGAACAGTAAACGGTACACCACATCTGCTCGCATTCAAATGCACCCTGAACGATTTTGCAGCATGTGAAAAAAAGAGAGAAAATAAAGCCTCCTGTCAAAGAGCATCTACATAAAAGCCCATAAAAATATGATGCGCTAGAAAAAAATGGGGCGAAAATAAGAGTGAATAAAAATCAAATGAAAATATGCATCCGGTAGACATACGGGGTAGGTTTTGTGGTGTGGTTTCACGTTCGTTCTCCCGGGCGAATGTCAGCTTTGATTACAAAATCCATCAGTAGTGGGGTTTTGTAGGTTAATGTGAATGATTTGATAAAAAAAACAAAAAACTGCCCGTTTTTGTTCACCAGCTTTTTGCCCCCTCTGCAACGTCAGGGGTGAGATTTTGATGGAAATTAATGCTGATGAACTGAACTGACTCGATAGCTACGGTCACCATGCCATTCCCAGGTACGCTTCATTTCTGTGGCGTTGTAGAGATGGGAAAAATTACTCACTAAGTTTTTATTGACTCGGAGTGAATAAGTTGAGTTAAAACACTTATTCTTACAGTGACTTTTCAAAAGTCTTGTAATTTTTTTTTATTAAGGTATTAGGCGTATATCCTGGAATACAGGAGATGTAAACCATCTCATTTCAGAGCTGAGCTGAGCGAAGTTCTTTATTGAGCGAAAAAAGAAAGAAGGCTCCTTTCTGCTCATGAAGCAGTGTCATGATTTGTTTTCAAGCTATCCGATTTTTTTTCGGAAGAAGCTCAGTTGTAAGCTGTGAGTTGCCTCTTTTAAAAGATGCTCAGTTGTGAGCTACCTGTTTTGAAAGAGACTCTTTTGTGAGATATTGCAGAGCAAAGTTAGTGAGGTCTTAACCGCTTATAATGCATTATTACGACACTTCGCGATCATGGTCTATGGCTCACTCATAAATGAATTATATAAGCCATTCACATCTCAAACAAGAGTTTAGCGAGTTGAAAGTCAACGCAAAGAGTTGAAACTCATCAGTAAAAAAAAACTCACACACGAGTTTCATCATTTATGAGTGCTATGAATATCGGTGAGTGAAATACAAAGAAAATGAGTTATATAAATAATAAGAAAGTTCAGTCATTCGCTCCCACTCAGTATGCACATCACTACTGCGTTGCTTTGTTCGTACGATCCACGATCGGGCTGCGCTTCTAACGCGTGAGCAATTTTGTTACCTTCACGACTGAGTTGGCAGGTTGTGGAATAAGTGGTCGAATCGGCATTGTCTTGGTTTGCCCCACGCTATGCAGCGGAAAAATGCACCAACTTGACCGGAAAATATGATGGAATATTAATTTAAAAAAACCTTCTTAAAATGAAGCGTAGTTCTAACCTGGACGACATTATATCGCTCGCGAAGGTGACAGAGTTGACGGAGATAACGTGCCATTGCTACGCACCATATCGTACCGTAACGGTCACATTGCATTAAAATTTTTATGAGAGGGTGAAAGGGCAGAATGAGATGAAAGGGAGGGGTATTTTCTTGAAATCGTTTCACTAAACTGCGAAAAGCGTGCAGGTGGTCGTTTCTCATCGAACTCGGTTCGATTTAAATGAATTTGTTTACCAGCGACCAGGCGTCTCCATCAATGGTTGGGAAAATTATCCATTTTTCTTCTTCCTCTTTCTTACCTATCTGTTATACAATTTTTTCCCCCTTTTTCGAAACAAAACGGAGAAGATTGTGCGGCATTCAACCGTTGGGTTTTGGGTCAATACATTAAATTTTCCTTACCTAAGAATAACTTACAAATGGAAGATGGGGGCATAATTTACAAACAGTGTATCGACTCTTTCTTCCTCTTTCTTTCTACTTACGAATGCAACTGAACAAAAATCGCTATTTTGAGGTTGTGCGCGGTATCAACATTACCCATGCATGATGCATGACAGTTTGCCGACACAAAACCAAATCGAAATGCTGGAAGGAAGAAATAGACCGTTTATTGATCAAACATTGCGAAGCGGCTGTGTTTTTCCCTGCGGTCGGAAGTCAGTAAAACAAACGTCGAATTTTCTTAAATTCCGGCGCACCCCTTTTACCTGTGTGTGTGTGGAGGTTTGACCCGAGGGAATGTAACCGAAGGAAGTGCCCGAAGACGAACGTGTAAACGACGGAATCAACAGTAAATCACAACAATCAGTGGTTGTAACCTTTCCGTCGTTTATACAGACGTTTCCAACTACGAAACGTGTTCCCCTAGTGCGCATTTCAGCCAAGAAAAGTGTAAAAAGTGTGTGTGAGTATTTTTTATTTTCAAAAGGTTTAATCTTCAACGTAACCAGCGCGAGTAAATATTTTCTTTCCTGTTTTTGTCTATGTTTTTTATTGTTGATCTTTCATCTAAATTTCTCCACTAATTTGCATTCCCTCAAGGTAAGACCTCCGGGGAAAAACGTCGCGCAATAGAAGGGAAAGAAATTAGGTTCACGCTTTTTTTAAAGAAACTTCCTGACGATTTGGTGTGCCTTTTTTCAGTGTTTTTTCTCCTCTTGATGTGCTTTCGTTTATTATTTCGTAAACTACTAAACTTGCTCTACGTGGCTTACGGTGTGGCACCCCGGGTACGGTGTAGTATGTTAAATCCGGTCATTGCGAAATTCCCCTTTGTAATGTTGACGGTAATTTTTGCGCCCCATTCCACACGCGCACTCCATATTTTCCATTTGTTTTACTCGATTCCCTGAAATTCTTACGGACGCCTGAGCCGTGTTTCTTGAAGAAATGAAAAGCAAAAAAAAAAATCCGATCCCGGCGGATCGATCCGCAAGAAGTGTCCGGTTCCACATGACAGCCCGGACAAACGAATGCCCTTGAGAGACCGTACCTCGCACGGCACGGATTGTGAGCATCGCCGGGCCCGATTGGCACGTTTCACCGAGTCAGTGTCCTTTGACCTGACACCCTGTCGGCGCATCTTTTGTTCCAGTTTCCTTAGGGTCACTGCTTGCATCACCTGGCTGTGGGGTAAATCGATGATTTCATCGTTTGCGTTTGCCCGTGCGCGTCGTCTACTGCGTTTCGTATGGGAAGGTGTGGAGTTGCATTTGCTGGCACGTTTGTTTGGGCAGTGTCAAATTTCTACATGTTAAAAAGATTATAGGGAATAAGTAAAGAGAAATGTAAAAACATGGCGTGGCAGAAGAAAAATGTATTATGCAAATAATATAATATTAGTTAAGAAATGGACATTTTAGTAAGGGAACATCCATGTAATACGTAACGCTGATAGCAGACGAGGGCTACGATTGGTTATAGAAGAGGAGGCTTTTTGAAACTAATACTACTCGTTCTTTACTACTTTGGTGAATTAACGTACGGTGTGTAGTCAATTATATTAATTAGCTTTTTGATTTATTAATATGTTTATAACGTCCAGGCCGTAATGTTTAAAAAAGACATTTACACATCATCTTAATTTAGGACATAATTTAATTTGTTGGGAATCTTTTCTTGCTCCTTATGATGATGATCCACCTCATATCCATCCGTGAGATTGAGAGAGGACGAAGCAATAGTTGGGACATTAATTTTTCTAAATCGAGTGCATGTTTATCGTGAAGAAATTCTCATTATATTCAATTAATTACTTTAATTTAATTAAATTATTATCATCATCACTTCAACATTGTTGGTTGATGCTGCTTAATAATCAAATAGATTTTCAGAATCAGCACTACATTTACTACAAATTTATACCATATTTATCGTTAAAACATCATTTATACACAATAAAAAATTTTCACAAGAGTCTAGTATTGTTTGGAGGAAACGAGTAGACATTTTTGAATACGTTTAAAATAAAAAAAGACTTCTACACCGGGCCGACAGTAAGTTAGGCATCAATTGCCTAACTCAATTTCCAAATGTGTAACCGAATATTTTATTCGTGTTTGTTTTGATCCTGCGTGAATAATTATTGACTCTTTACATCTTCAGGCAAGCTGCAATTTTCATGCACGGAATTCACAAAATATTTTTATCGCTCACCCTCGCTCCCTCATCTCTTGATGGCTGATAGTTTTCTTATTTTTATAAATATGTTCCATTTATTATTTATATATTTATTATTAGGATCTTCTATAGTGGGTAAAACTATGCATCGTTAATTATATGAATTATCGTGTGCGTTGTTGTTAGATAACTGAAACATTTTATTTTTGCTGCCAGCTCAAGGATGTTCTTACTTTGGATTTAGAAGCAGAAGCTAAATATGAAGATCGAAAACAAATCGACTATCGACCACAAAGTAACGAGAACAGGCCAAATTCCCGAACATGCTTCTTCTGCAGTTGAAGAGTTGCTCTTTCGCTTGGGACTTGCAGTGATCTCCAAGGATATTCTTCGAGGTCACTAAAGTAAAAATGCTAATATGTCTTTGCTAAGGTTATGTATTAGCATAAGTTGGAAATAAAAATTTTACTAAGAAAGAAAGAAAAAGTTTTAATGGTGTTTACTTTATTGAGAGTTACTTAGGATGATGAGGTTTTTTACACTGAAGTAGAGACGTTTGTGAAGGATTTATTCACAAACGATGATAGGATTCAATTACTAGAATTTTTTCACTTCCAGTATGGAAGGCGAGAACGTTCAAATTTATTTTTAATAATCAGAAAGGAGATGCTTCCTGCGTTGCATTTTGTGATAATAGGGAAAAAGGGTGTTGAAAATTCTAACTTTTTTGCGTTACGTAGTAAGTGGATGTACCTCAACCCTTTACCCTGCGACAGTGCACCGAACTGCAACCACACACGTACACACCCCAACCAAATGGTAATGATGTCATGGTTCGGTGAGTGGGTTGCGAGAGTTTTCCGAGTGGCACGTCCACTCGATTGTGAGGTTTTTAAGGGGTGGTTGAAACGGACCTTATCGAGCGAAAGTTCTTGTATTTTATTGCCTCCGTCTAGACGGGTAGCACGCAAAACATCCACACCCGACACCTGGAGGTGCGCTGGGGGAGTCACGTGAAACACAAGCGTGCAAATTTCCACCCCCAAACCACACCAGGTGATGTTCAATATTTCACGAATACGGCTTTTTAGAGCGCTTCGGTGAAATGTGCGGCTATAGAAAAGCAGAGTGGTGTGTGTGTGGTAGGCAACTTATCAGCAATGCCTTCACTACCTAATCAACTATCCCGTCAGCGCATGGTGATCATGATCGATACATCCGGGCCTAAATATTGGGAAAGTTTTTCCCCTTTGCCCCATTTCCCCCATCCGACCGCTAGGGACGTTCGATTTCGGATAGATTTAATTAAATTATTGTGCTTCTGTTTCCTTTTTTTTTGTATCGCATCTAGCACCCGAAACTTGAGCATTTCAAATATTTAAACAGCACGAACTTTCGAAGGGAAAAGTACACCTTGAAGACAAATTTCCCACTCGTGAAATGTGCGATGAGAGGACGAGTGGGATGGATGGTGGGGAAGGAAGAAGAAAAAGTTTAAGCACCACCGCACACGGCAAGACAAATAAAAATGTATGCCAATGTATTGTATCGATGGTTAAGTTCGGAAGGAAATGGTAGGTAGCGACAATGGCGAACCAGGGATGGGCGGCAATGGAAACCGCCCTCAAGATGGAAGAATGAAATTGATAAAGAATTAAGTTTACGAACGCGCAGCCAAAAAGCAGAATGAAAAGTTTAATGACCATCGTTTGTCCGATGACGAGAGTTTTGCATGTTTCGTGTTATATATAGCCGGTACGAAACATTCAGTTCGCACGCCATGCTATGGTTGTGTTATTACGATGTCATTTAGCTTTGGCAAGAAGTACAGTGCCGCTGTGCTTAGCGTATTTTTGTTTGGAAGTATATATTCATCCATGACCCGTTTAAAGTACTGGGCTCACTTATGGACGGTAGTCTACCGTCAGTGAGTAATAAGGTTACCTTTCGGATAACAAGGAAATAATATTTGGATAACAAGGATGATTATTATTCTGGCAACGAATTTCATCACCGGAGTACATTTTCAATCTTCATTTTTTTTCAATATGGCAATGACACTTTGCGACACATCGAATTCAAACCTTTTTTTTAATAATTTTTAAAAAACAGTAGTCATTATCGTAATATTATTGAGATTTTTTTTATATTAGAATTGAGATGCAAGGATATAAATAGTGGATACAAGCATTATGTTGCACACGAAGCCCAGACCTTAAAACATGCTATTCTAAATGTTTTATGTTGATTTTAGTTAGCTCATTATAGATTTATCTAAGCAACTTCGGATAAATTCTTCGTCATACATCAGCTAGTGGGACTTCAGTTTTATTTTGGGAATGATGTCAGTTCCAATGACCTAGAAATCCATAGCAGCTTCCTAGTAGCGGCTATGGACTTCTACTCGGGGACTAGACGATAAATCTTCAGCCATACTCTCAAAATTCTCATTAGTCATGTCATTTGAAATTATGTTATATTGATATTTGGAAGAGTTATAGGGTTAGCTTCGATCATTGAAAACGTTGTCGCATTGAACGCATTGACAACTAACAAGGGATGAATGGGGATTCTATTCGCTAAAAAGGTAGATAAATGAATACATTGTTCACCTGTGCTACGATATATTTTCTGTGGATTTTTATATTGAAACTTTCGGATATCCTGGGAAAACGTTGTTTAGTGTATCAGAAATCTTAGTTTATTTTTTGTTTGTTGCTAAAAAAGATATATTTTTTATTTAAAAAAATGTAAGAACTGCTAAAAAAATGAAGATGTTTGATATTTATACTCTTCGAAACGTGGAAATGGGTATGAGATTCTTTAACACGAAACATAAATGACATTTCAAACGATACTTAATGGAGGTCGATCTCGATTCAGTCCAACACTGGTTCGATTAGATTGATCCGAAGATCCGGGAGATTACTCGGATTGATTGATTTTTAAAGCTTTATGGAAGATTTTGATTACTTTCGACACCAAAATTATTTGAACATTATTATTACTTTATTGGATGGCAGCGGTACCGGTCTCGCACGATTGGATCGGTCCAAAATCCCATTCAGTTCGTTCTTGCTGCTGCGGTTAAATACATCAAGGAATCCAGAAATGACAGGCCAAGACTCTTCCAGATTGTAGTGGCATAGAAGTAGAAGTAGAATAAAGAATAGAAGAAAAAAAGAAGAAAAAATGCAGAATAATTAAAACTTCCCTAACGTTCTTTGTGAGATCGATGTTATGCACCCTCGTGACAATATCTTTCAATTTTTATTGTATCTTAAATGTTTTCGAGCAACCCAGCTATGGTCCGTCGATGAAAACATTAAACATTTTCCACTCGAGGAATAATGGTGCGTATTTGCCGAACTTCATCTTATGGAAACTACTCATCATATTCTTCTTCTTCTTCTTTGGCGTAACGACCTACTCGGTCATGCCTGCCATTTCTGGCTTACGAAACTTCTTATTACCTCGTAGTTGGATAGTCAGTCCTCACTACGGGGGAACGGTCCGGATGGGATTTGAACCCCGGTCTTGCCGTGTGGGACCAGCGCCATTATCGCCTCGGCCACCGGACCGCCCCTAAACTACTCATCTTGAGATAAATGCAAAGCATTGAAGATGCAGAGACTGTCAAAAATGTTCATCTCAGATTTATGAACAAGATATAATATAAATTTTGTACAAAGAATTTTATACCAATTCTACCTAAACCTTCCATTGGGAACCCATTATCAAAACTTGATCTCGTATTCGAAAAATGACAAAGTTGATACCAACTCCCGCATTCCAATCGAGACAAATCCGTATCTCATATCATTAACATATCATGTTTTGAATTTTATTTCCGGATCGCGAAGAAATCCTTTTTGGAATTTTGCGTTTTTTATCTTTGTTATAACATTATTAATTAGTTATTATTATTAACTAAACAATACTATATTTATACCTATCTTAATTCCACTAACTTTACAATGCTTGTACTTAAATCATATTCTAACTCTATATCATTTGCCTTAATTGGTGTTTGTTAATGCTTTTATAATCAGCTATTTCATTTTTATTGAATATTGACATATAATTTATGAAAGCCGACATCATCGTTATTCTATTGTTCTTTTGTATGTTACTTAAAACTGGTTTGATAATATCTGCAAACGGAGGTAAACAAATATTGTTCTCTATCTCAAAAATTAATTTCCATAAATTTTCAATAACCTTACAGTTTTTTAATTTACATTCAATGGTTTCAATAATTCCGCATTCCTGACAGTTTGGGTTTGGACTTAAACCAAATTTATGTTTTAACTCATGCGAGAAAAGTTTATCGTTCACTTGTTACGTTTATTTCTGCGACAGGTGTTTTGAGTGTGAGCGGGTGATGCGAACACTAAAACTCGTCCTGTTTCCTCGTTGGTTGGATAGAAAAGAGAACGATCGCTTGACGCAGCGCACGCACATTTCCTTAACCGGATGCGTGTCCTGACGTTTTGCCATCCAACCCACATTTACAGGCGTAGGTGCAAGCGTTAGCGCCAACATTCACTAATAAATAATATTGGCTTCTTTGTGAGGAATTTAGTTTGGCATTGTTGATGTTTCTCCACAACTTTTTCGTATTAATAGCGCTATATTTAGTTTGAAAGTGTGGTGTAGGCAGTGTTTCAAGTACAGATTTACATATTGCTTTTGCAGATAACTGTCATATAGTGGCTTTTTTGAGGTAAGTTATTTCGATTCTTGTTGTTTTTAAACACGTATGAAATGATGGAATGTCTGAAGTGTTGGGAGGATTATCGTATTTAGTACAGCTATTGCAGAATGACATTAACTCTTTTTGTTTGATGAAACGGTTTATAAGCAAGGATTTAAATTTTAATTCAGGCTTCAAAAGGTTGAGTCCTTCTTTTGTTTTTGTTACAGCTAACTGATACATTTTAGTTCTAGGTCCCCCCTGAGCCCATATAAATGATCCTAACAGCATTGTTATGCGCCCTAACAATTGTTTATGAATTTACACTATTGACCCTACATATCACAATTTCCACGTGAGATAAGTGTTTGCCAATATTACTTTTTGCTGAATGTTTAGTTCCCTTGTTTTGTGCTGCCTTATTATTTGCGCAAATTTGTGGGTTGTCGTTTCCCAGTTTAGTTTTCTAGTTAGTCTAAGACAATTGGTGAAAAATATATCGAGGATTTCAGTTTTGTATGAATTTTCCCACCAATCAACAACGATTCTGTTTCTGTCAGAAATTTTCCCTATTTCAATAGCTAAGGATTTAGAAAAGTTTAATTTGGCCCCTGATGCTAATCCCGATTTGTTGGAATGCGTTACATCTCCTTTCCAAATTCTGATCATAAAGATCCGGAATGTCGATGTTCCGAATGTTGAAGATCGAACTCCGAATCTGAACACTGGATTCCGACGCTTCAAAGTTACAAACTGAATCCGTGTTAGTACGATCAGATATCCAATCTCAGATTCGGATGCAGATCTCATAATCCAACACCAATAAGCTGAAATTTCCGGGGGCGGTCCGGTGGCCGAGGAGATAACGGTCTCATACGACAAGACCGGGGTTCAAATCCCATTTGGACCGTTCCTCCGTAGTGAGGACTGACTATCCATCTACGTGGTATTAATAAGTCTCGTAAGCCAGAAATGGCAGGCATGACCGAGTAGGTCGTTACGTTATGCGTTAAATTTTTTAAACTACTAAAATTTCTCTGGATTTAGTCTAGACTACTATTTCTGGACAAAAATCAATTATTAACTGAGAATATTGTGCCAGCTCAATGAAGATGCTGTATATTAACTATTTGTTACACAGATATATTAAAATTGGCTACCAAAAAAGTTGATGAAAAAGTTTTTAATATATTATCAATTTCAATATCGATTTAAAATCTGTTTCGATATTTTTTTATTAAATTGAAGAAAAAAAAACACAGAGGATAAAAACCCGATCGTGCCAAAAAGGAATACTCACGATTTGACCGCATGAACAGAGACTCTGCTCTTTCCTATTTCTGCCGTGAAAAGTGAAAAAATTACCAGCACCGCCGAGTTGTTGGGGGCAGCAGAAAGTTCACCGGTAGGCAGTGGAACGCAGACTGTGCCGGAAATGGCACCGTCCACCCACCGGTCGAGATTTCGTGCTTAAAGAAATCGATCACGGGGCAAAACTTGACAACCCACTGTATATATATATATATATACACGAGACCCGCGGTGTAGGGAAGAAAATTGAATGAATTACAATATCCCCACGCCAGCTCGTTAGGCTTTAGGGAAACAAGAAGCTAGTGGTGCTGTTCATTAGCAGTCGAGCTGCCTCAGCGCTTGTGCAAAACACAAAAGGGCCTTTCTGTTAGGTTTCCGCCCTCCCGCGTAACCTTCCAGCTCCCAAACCTCCACGGGTATGTTTAGCAGCCGTTGCGCGTAGGATAGCGTAAATTTAATGAAATTATCACTTTCCCATCAAGGCAGATTTCTCTTCCGCTGGTCGTTTCCTGCACTCCCAGTTTCCGCTCTCTTGCGCTCTGTTTTGGAAAGGGCACGTGCATGCTTTCGGGAATGGGGAAGGAACCAATGCCGGTAGGCATGGCTCGTGACAAATTGACGTCCACCGTAGCACGGGAAGTCGTCACCCTTGCTTTCTGGGTGAGTTTTTCCCCGGTTCTGCGTAGGCCAGCGGAACTTCAACGTACACCAGTGTAATACCCTGGACCCTGGAAAGCTGCTGCGGCCGTTGTTGTTGTTGCCGAGCGTTTTGTCTGTTGACAAACCTGGGTCCTAAATCAACTGGATGGAAAGGTTCCAACGAGTAGCGCTTCGCAACCCAGTTCGCTCACCAGCAGTAAGAAGCAGGAAGGGAATTTAGCTAAAAGCCTCCTCATTAACAATAGCAAACCCCTTCGGTCACTCTGGCCATCCCTTGCAGAAGGTGGATGCTTTTATTTACACACCGTTACACACTTTCCCTCACTTAATGTGTCGCTTTCGGACGGCCCACATTCATTTGGACGCCTTTTTTGCTTTACTTCCACACTTTTGAATGCATTTGAAGTTGGTGCATGAGGATGGGAATGACAGTGGGGTACGAATATTCGAAAGGGATACAGCAGGAAATGATGGACGCCCGAGCGCTGTACACTTCGTGGGCTCTCACAAGCCGCACGATGAAGTCTTCACCCCCTGCGGAAAGACGGATTCGCTCACCCAACTCTCCACATTCATCTCTCACGCCAGAAGAAACGGAACGGGACAGGAGACAAACAGCGGGAACCATTTAAAAGGACGATCTTTCCCAAAGCAATCGAGCAATATAGGGATTGGGGGGAACGAGCTCGATTTATGGGTGGCCTTCCTTCGGTACGGCTCTTCGGCTTACCCTTTCGCAACGGCAAAGCACACTAAGCAGCATTAGGGAGACACATCCTTTCCCCTCTCCGTGAAAACCCCTTACCAACCCGCAAACGCCCCACCACGAAACACGAAAGGACGTTGTGTGTGCGATAATTTATAGCAGTTTATTAAGGGCACCATATTAAGGACACAAACATGACGAGCGAAGCCAAAAATTCTTCTACGTTTCATTCAGAATTCTCTTCCCGAGCGTGCTCATCACCCTTCATTCCACCCACTCCACCCAAACACACACGCAAAGACACAAATGCCAACTCAACTCTCGTTTTGGTCCTTTATCTTTGTAACTGGTTTTTGTAAGCATGATTTTTCGTTTTTGTTTATCCGTTCGTTTGTTTGCTTTGAACGTTGATGTCATATAAATCGTATTTCTTTCTATTTCCCACTTGAAAATACACACGTACATATTTATATTGGAACAAAGAATGAACGGAAATGTCCCGATGCCAGTGGGGCCGTATCTGTTTGTATGTGGGTTGGATTTTTTTTTTTAAATACCTATGCGATACCGGATGTGCAGTAACTAAGTGGCCTGTTGTGGGATCGTCACAAAGGCAAAAAACCGTCAAACCGACCACGTAGAACAGTGTGACGGGATGAGAATGGTGGGAGTGTTTCATACAAATGTTGGGATAAAATAATATTTTGAAAAACGTAAAGAATTGTTTTGGATAATGATCATTATTTGCAATAGTAAAACTGTCGTTCTGGTAAATTTTTAATCCTAAAACAGTTTAGAAAATAGAAACTTGTGCTTGAAGGCTACTGTCCATATTCAGTTTTTAATACTACAAGGATCTTTCTAATGGGTTTATGTGATTTAAACAATTAAAAACTGTTCAAATTAAAGTTTATTTTTCGGAATATTAAAATTAACTAAATGAATTCCATTTACCTTGAAATGGTTTAATGGTAAGGCAAAAAAAAAACAAATAAAAATGCATTTTTCAATTATATATTATTTGGCAAGTTGGCCAGTCCTCACTGGTTACAGATAGTACTCTGGGTGGACGGTCCAGATGGGTTTCGATCTTCGGGCCTGCCGCTGGAGACTGACGCCGAAGCAAAGATTTGTGTTATATTAATTATGTATGCACTAGCAGACTCTTCTTCATGAATAATAATAACAATGGTAATATTCATTACAGGGTGAGATGAAAAAAACTGCTACAAAATTCAGATTGCTGTCATTTCTGAACCGCTTGTCTGACAGCTGTCAAATTTCTTCCAATGACAGTTACCATCGCTCGTTGCCATGATACTGGTAGCGTAGCCCAACGTCAAGGAAGTGGACGAAAAAAATCAGCAACATTACCAGATATGGTTCGGAAAGTGAAGAAGCGGCTTGAACGAAATCCGCGTCGCAGTGGCTGACAAATGGCCTGTGAGCTTAACATATCGCAATATGCCATTCGGCAAATATTGAAAAATGAGCTTGGACTAAAGCCTTTGAAAAGTGCAAGATCTGCGCGATGCACAAAAAAAAGTTAGATTCCGAAGAGCCAAAGAGTTGCTTGGTGGAAGGTGGTGAATTGCCGAATTTGGTTTTCTCTGATTAGAAACTATTTGTTATCCAGCAGTTTGTGAACAAACAAAATGATCGTGTTTACTTGCCAGAGAGGCCAGCTGAAAATTTACAACATCGGGTGGCCACCAGAGCTCTAAAGCCACCAAGTTGGAAATTGGACATTTCAACAGGACTTAGCACCATCGCACTCAACACGCGCCGGTGGCAACGGTGGCCAATTCGAACAAATCGGAATTGATTACGAAATTTGATGCAATTTCCTAGATTTTGTTGCTTTCATTAATAAAAAAATAAGAGAAATATGAAATTTTACTTTGTTGCAATTTTTAAACCTCACCCTGTACATATAATTATTATTATTATAATATTATTCGTTTTCTCTTTGGCGTAATGTCCAACTAATCTGTCATGCTAGGCTTTTCTAGCTAACTAGATTTAATAATACCACGTAGTTCCGGATGGGAACAGTCCGGATGGGATCTGAACCCCGGTCTTGCCGTGTGAGACCAGCGCCGTTATCGCCTCGGCTACCAGGCCATCCGATTGATTATTATTATTATTCATAACAATATTAATGAATGCTAATTAGTGCAGCCGGTAGAATATACAAACAGAGAATACAACAACTATTTATCTAACAACAGAAGAAATTAGTTCATTTTGTGGATTTAAAATTAAGCTTTTGGACTATATAATTGAGTAAAACAAAGGAAAATTTAAGCAGAACTGAGATAAATAATAATTAAGAAGATTATTCATGAACTCTGAGAACCTTAGAATGAATCTAATAGAAATTTATCAGAATGAGTTTAAATTCAATTTCAAAATCGTTTCATGTTTCTTCAATCTATTGTGATCTCATACACCCTTTATCTTTTGTTAGCGACGGTGGCCTCACACGATAAAACTGGTCCAAAATCCCTTTCGGATCGTTGCCCGGTACGCAGTATCCTATTGTGGGCAAATACAGGTCAAGGTAGCTTGAAATGATAGAATATAAAGTAGAATCGAGTAACGGGCCATACAAGATAAAGTAGAACCTTTGTTACTTCAGAACTATCATTTCTTTACGTACTACTAGTTTTTTGGTTGGTTAATCAAGTGTCATCAACTTAATAAAAAAAATATTATAACATTACCACCTACATTTCACTTTATTTCATCAAATCGATTAGAATAGTGTAACAGACATTCCAACAAACACATTAACCGGAGTGCAAAACAGAGCTTAAAACATTTGATTTACAAGTGCTCATGGAGACGCCTAGTACCTGATGAACTTGTTTCGATGAAACATCGATCTCAAATCGAATTGCTCAATAAGCTCAATGTACATATGTTACAAGGTTATTTCAAAACATCTGTGACGGCATTGTAAACACGGATGAATTTGATCCAGATTCTAGAAACTGAATGAAACTTTGAGCCGAATCTCTATTGTGTCGATTTATTAATCTTCACAGATCCACTATTGACTCCAGAACCATAATTAACTGAAAATGGATATAAATTTGGGTTGTGAATTAACATTTATGTTTCAAAAATTGTTTGAGAATTCTTTGAAAATTCATGGAAATCTATAAAGATTCAATCTATTACGTATTTTAGTTTTTACTTGTACGAATTCAAAATCCAAAAATGATGCAGTGCAATACGAACAATATGGATAATGAGTACATCAGAGTAAATATTAGTATACATATAATAGTGCCATTCACGAACGCATCCTTAAATTTCTGCTAAAATAAGCATAGGCTAAAAAATAATGCATCGACTGCTCGATTGTGGTTTCACGAACACTTTTAATTTAGCGTACGGCTAATGTTTAGCGGCCCCCTGTTCGAGTTGCTTGATTTCATAGTTTTGATCAAGTAGGCATGTTTGTTGTTATGGAAATGTTGTAATGGCTTGTTGTGTTGTACTGGTAAAAAATCAAGGTTAGTTGAAGGAACAGGTTGCCGCATAGGTGGTTTTTGTTGGTTTTGTAAATTTGACAGTTTGCTCCAAAAGTTGTTTGCAAACAAAGCACTACTGCAATAGAATTCTGTTTCTTTCTACATTATTCTGTTCTAATTTCGAATACCTTTGGTTGCAATGCAATATTTCGAAGTCATTTCTACATTCTCTTATCTCAAAGAGATTGCATATTGATGTGCATCTCAAATTTTGTTTAACATTCGTAATCTAGATGTGCAAATGTACTTCAATTTGTTTGGTGTTATGCATGTACATTAAACTGAATGCGCGGTACTTTTTGTACTTATTGTACACCTAAGAATTGTTATTTTATTAATACACTACAAGAAACACGGATAGGACGTCTACTACGAAACAAAGGTGAAGCGTGCGCGATGTGTGTGGGAGACAAGTGCGTGCAAGTAGCTAGATCATGATCATTGGCGGCCACTCACGTACACGATTGGTTGGCAAGAAACTCTAATCCGTTAGTTTGGCACTCGCTATTATTGTTAAAACGTGAAAAAGGTGAAAACGATAAAACGCGAGTACAGTGATTAGTACGGAACAAATCTAACCGTTGTAAACATAAACAAATTTTGACTGTTTGCTCCAAAAACTTTTTCCCACGGCGAAATGTCAAAGTACACCGTATGCGTCGACCTCCTCTCTAATAGACCTTGTAAAAAATGATGCATTATTATTATTAAAAAATGCAAAAAGTTGCGTAAAATTCCATTTGCAAAGAAGAATTTTTTTTATTATCCGCAAAGTTGTGGATTACATCATTTCCATCTATCTCTTCATGTTTTTTAATTATTCTAAAAAAAAACTAGTGGCCTTATAGTTATGTTACGGACTGTTTCAGGCACGCGTGTATATCTAGGACTTCCTGTATTGATTTTTCTGAGGCTAAGTTTATGTATTACAAAAAGTAGAGTGTTTGTCATTTATTGCGACAAATACCCGACGCAAAGTAGTGCAAAATCGAAGATAGACACTTTAAATTTTGTTTGGTTTTATAATGTATAATGAGGCATTGTTGTTATTGTACACTTTGCACACTGCTTGAATATACAAATATGCCGATACAGCTTATCGCAGATATAATAATACCAGGTATCGTAACTATATCTCAAGAATGCAAGCTCGGTTCACCAATAATCCAAGATCATTTTGGCGATTCGTAAATACTCGTCGTGGCCAGCAGAGCATCCCTTCCTCAATGTCTCAATGTGTCAATGTGAAAATGCTTGCACTGAGCAGGGCATATGTGATCTTTTTGCCAAACCTTTTGCTAACGTATTTGTGAACCCAGCGGATCGTCCAGTGCCTTTAGCTGATGGTCTGTCCTACACACCGGAAAAAGTATTCAGTTGTAACGTCCTTCTAGTGTCCGAGACTTCTGTAATGTCTGTCTTGTCAAAATCAAAATTGTCTTTCTCTCCCTGTGTTTAACTTAACTCAAAATTAAAATAACTCCTCTGTGTTTTCTCCGATCCTCACAGCACTTTTCAACAAATCCCTTGCACAAGGTTATTTCCCAACGTGTTGAAAAGTGGCATTTCTTATACCAATTTTTAAAAAGGGCAATCGATCTGTGATCTCTAATTATAGGGGAATCTCTATTCAATGTGCATGTGTTAAAGTCTTTGAATCGTCTGTTTACTCTTCAGTGCAACCCTGTGCTTCGTCTTACTAATCGCAGCATCAGCATGGCTTCACTTCCAATCGGTCAACCACGTCCAACCTTATGTGTTTCGTATCTTTCGTATTCAAAAATCTTGTAGCTGGTATACAGGTTGACACAATTTATATAGACTTTCTTCTTTTTCTTCCTTGGCGTAACGACCTATTCGGTTATGCCTGTCATTTCTGGCTTACTAGATTTAATGATACCACGTAGTTGGATAGTCAGTCCTCACTACGGGGGAACGGTCCAGATGGGATATGAACCGTCTTATCGCCTCTGCCACGGGTCCGCCCTATAGACCGCCCTACATATATTGACTTTAAGGCAGCTTTTGATAGCAAACCGTTATTTCCGTGTTAGAGTTGTGAATTTCCTCTCCTGTGAATTTGTTGGCCTATCTGGAGTACCTCAAGGAAGTGTCCTCAGCCCGTTGTTATTTATTTTATTTATTAATGACTGTACTCATGTTTTACCATAAAATGGACACTTGCTGTACGCAGACGATATCAAATTGTTTCGTTCCATATATCAGACTAACGAACAGTGTTCTCTACAAAATACCCTTGACTCCTTTACCTCGCGATTTGTGTCTAATGGTCTAGAACTTTACGCCGAAAAATGCTACTTAATATCTTTTGGGCGTCCCAATGCGCGGAAACTAAATGCAAGCTACTCGATACTCAGCCTTCCCATACAACGTGTTGCACTCGTAAAGGACCTTGGTGTCTGGTTGGATGAGACATCCAACTATCATTTAAAGAACACATAAATGGCCTTATATGTCGTATCTGTGCTGAGGTTCGCGAACCTCTCTGTTTAAAGGCGCTTTATTGCTGCTGGGTTAGATCGATTCTGGAATATTCTTGCGAGATCTGGGCGCCGGCTAGTACTACTGGCTCACAAAGGGTAGTAAGTGTCGAGAGAAAATTCACTCGCATATTTTTTAACATTTTAACAGCGACCGGGTGATAGCATTTTTGAAACATTTCACCGATCCGATGCTTTTACGATTCTACGATCGTAGAGGCTTCCGATAGTTACGGAATAATCATGCATTTGTATATCATTAGTGTTTAAGGAGACAATTTGAATCAAACCATCTCAGCAAACACAAGGCACAAGAGCTTCAAATTAGTGGATGGGTGGTATAAAATTAATCAACCCGATACGTGATGTTTTGTAAGCAAGCCGGTAATTATATTCTCACGTGATGAGCATTCCATCACCGGCCCGCTAGTGCCGTGAACGTGTGTAATGGGTGCTTCGAAACTACTGGCCGTACCAAATGGGTCCCTCCCCCCTATTCGCGGTCGTTAGTTCCAATTTGGCGCGATTCCACCGAGAGCCGTTAGTGAAAGCTGCGCACCGCCGGATCGCATTACGGCTTGTGAGGAATGTTTTGAAATGTGTGTGGGTTTTTTTTTGTTGGTTCCTATCTTCTCCCGCTTGCTCACTAAATAGATTGTTGAAGTTTCCCATCACCGTCACTCTTTTTTTTCACCTTCACATGAGCTATTAATTTTAATCCTCCACTGGGAGTGCCATTTTTCGAGGTAGAATCAGTTTTTTTTTCTTCCTTCTAATTTCAATTCATCGCACCCATTGGGATGGCACATTTAACCGAGGGACAGTAGCGAGGGAGGGATGAATGAGAGGGCGAAAGGTGAGAAGTAACTGCCGCGTGTTTTCGGCTTCTGGAATCCATTTTGAAAAGGAAGGAGGGAGGCAGGGAGGGAAGGGAAAAAAAGAAGTCATCCCAGATCGGTGAACCGTGCGGTACGTTTTATGGGCATTTCCTCATTCACTTGGATGTATGGTTTCTGTTTATAGCGGGATGGGTTGAGTTGAGGGAGGTCATAACGCAGGTTAGGGAAAACTCCGGAACATCCGCGAAATGGCGGTAGAAAACACAGCCAACTACCGAACGTGGGGAAGGAGCTAACAAAAAATCTTCCCATCCTTCCCAGCCTACAGGCCCTTAAAACATTCTGTTGTATGAGCGGTACCAGCTGTACCACTTCCCATGTGAACAGACGTGTGTCTCCTGCCACCGATGATGACGACGACGACAAACTACGACGGGATGAGTCGCTGGCTAGTCGTCCGCACCGCATATGGCAGATGCTTTTTATGGCCAGTTGTTGTTTTCCCCCGTTTCCATCTTCATTTTTCCACCTGAACTACCAAGGGCGAGTTAAACAAAGGTCGCGTACACGGTGTGGTAACGGGGTAAAGAAAGAGTAAAGAGAAACACGACGAGCGAGATGAAAAAAGTAGCCAAAAAAAAAAAATGGAGGAAAATGGTAGCTGCTCCATTTCACTGTCTCCAGCTTTCTGCACGGGATACAAGCGCGCCCACCCGCGAGTAATATTAGTATTATTTCGCCCCGTACTTACATTTTTTTCCGTTACAACGAAACCGTTTGGACCACTTCTCCCGTTCGTTCGAGTGGCTGCGCTTATCTTAGGTGCTCGGACGTTGAACATACTTTTCCGCTTTTTCAAATTCCTCCGAGACCGTTCCACAATCCAGTTTTTTTTTTCGTTTCGGTTTTGGGGACCAAAAAAACTTGCCTCACTCTAACACGCACGTGCCTGCAACTTGGGAGGAATGGAAAAGTTTCACACACTTTCACAGCGTGACATCAAAGGGTCGACAGAAAGTGATAAAATATTTAAAAATCCAACATTGTCATGCGTGCTGCATGACTGGCAGGCGTCCCGTAAAGCGAACGGATATTCGCCCCGTGAGGTATGCAATCAGCGTGACACAAGGCCAAATTTGGCATTGAACTTTCCGATTCACCCAATGCACAAATCTGACCCGCGCGAAACTACTCCACTACTAGCGGCACTCCGGTTTGCCGGGCACGAACGTGCGAAAACTTATTAGCCACCATCATGATGTACGGAGCCATTCACTACACGCTGCAGAATGAAGAGCAATTTAGCGTCGTTATGCCTGCGGCCGTCTTTTCGGCTTCCATGTCGATGCCTCGGGTGAAAAACCCGTGCCAACTATGTCCTTTTGTGTAGAGGGGAAGGAAAAAAACGAATAATACTAAAAGAAGAAGCGTGCGACGGGATAAACCTTAACCAGAAGAACATGGCACAGCAGAGTGGATATTATAAGCGATGGGATTTCCTGTTCGGTGGATGTGGTTCATTTTTTATTACTCACCCATCCGCGTTACTTGCCCCGCCCGCACCAGATGCTACACTATCGCCCGTTGGTGTACAGTCGCTTGCGGTCCGATTTGATATTGTAGTTTTATCGTGTGTCATTATTTTAAGTCAGATTGGATGAGCCTCGCTCCGGGCACAGTTCCTGTCACGTTCCGCTGGTGCGCTGCTGTCACGTTACGGCATTTGCTTGCGGATGTAGCCAAACGTTGTGATCGTTTTATAAATTCAATCTTCATTTATTGTGATCGTTTACATTCCCATCACACTAACCTGGGATCGGGCAATCGGGATGCGTCTAAATTGCGCTATTTGTGCTGCAATCGATCAGTGTCACATAAAATGTATTGTTAGATCGAGATCGAGAACACGCTGTCGCATAAGCTACAAAGTAATTTTGGATTGGTTTATCCATCATACATTGTCTTGAAGATGAGACGAAGTGCTTTGATAAAGGGATTACTTTTTCCCCTATTGTAAAAACCCCATTAAGGAATAACAATCATATTGCAATACAAGGAGAACATCTCCTGAAAAGTGCCGGATTTTTAAGCAACTGATACCACTGTGTACATTCACCACAAGTTGTAGGACTAGTAGTTCCTAGTAGCCGCTTTCACTCACAAGTTATATGGCAGCTTTGCATGTAAATTTGCTGACAGCTGACGTAAAACTGCATTTGTTCTAACTTTCCCAGAGTTAACTGCCTTTCTCCTGCACTAGTTTACTCTGTAAATTCGGATTTTTTTTTATTATTTTCCGAAGTTTTACTATCCTCACTGTTTTTGCAAAATGTCCGGCTTTATTCACAATTTGAAGGCTAGTGCTGCTCTCCGCTTCTTCTCCTTTACCGATCTTCGTCGTCACGCTCAGGTCAACCACAGGTAGGTTTTAACAAAATTTCGAAGAACCTTGAAAAAGGCTAGGTTTTTATGTGGCTGAGCTGGTCGAGATGTGAATGAGCTGGTGGTTGTCTCGCGATGTTGGCTGTTTTCTTCAAGCGCAGTCAAGTTTTGTCTTCCTCTGGGGTTTCGCTAAATTCTAAAACCATTTCTTAACACTCACATTGTTTTTGTTGAATCTGTCATTCGAATTCCTAACAAGAGGCGCATATTTCAAATATTAAAATGGCATCCCATAATCGTACTCCAAACAAGTACTCACATCTTAAAGTTCAATAATATATCCCTTTTTGAATGAGAGCAACAAAATTACGTCAAAATGCAATAATATAGGTGAAAACTGTATGTCGATAGTTTTGCCGTTTCCGGCTGGTGGCTTTGTCTTAACAGTGGAGGCGCCTGGTAGCTCAGTGCGGAGCATGAGCGTTTGATAACTCAGTGTAGAGTGTGATCAGTTGTTAGTGCCGTGTTGGGCGAAAAGGCGCCTGGTAGCTCGTAAAGAAAACGTGTGCGGCTGGAAGCTCTCTGCAGAACGCTTGATATTGCAATATGGAGAGCGTTTGACATTCGAAAATCTGTAAAATTTAGAAGTAGAAATATGTGCTAATATGCCTATTTATAACAAATTGATATTATGAGCATTTGTAAATGGATTTGGACGAAATTTTCACCTAGTTATAAGCTAACTAATTTAATTTTTGAATCCGATTGGTTTGTGATCATACCTTTTAACGTTTTCTCCCGCGTTTCCTTCAAGTAGAAATATGCCTTTCAAATTCGTATTTTTTTTTTATGAAACCATGTTTAAAAAAAACATGTTAAAAGAAGAGGAATAGTAATATATAAAACATTAAATTTGGAATAGTTTGTTATATTCGCATTGTGGGCCTAGGTGGGATAGTGGAATCGACATCGATCTTTCACACAACGAACCGGAACCAAAATCCCATCCGGACCGCTTACCCGTAGCATGGACTGACTGTCCTGCTACGTGGTATAATAAGTCTGTTCGCAGCAGCGCGAACAGGGGGCAGTATTTTTCGGAACTTCTATCACTTTTTCAAGACAACACGATACTTTTTTTAAGCGGTGCTAAAAAACCGTACCGTTTTATATCTTCTTTCGTCTAGTTCTCCCTGTCAATCCCATTTTTTCGTTAAGCCGTATCTGACGTTTGTCGGACATGTCGACAATGACGACGTTATTGTTGACAAAGTCTAATACCACAACAACAAAAATCATTCACTGAGCAGAATTGACAACATCTCTCTCTTCTTCTTCTTTGGCGTAACTTATTAATACCACGTAGATGGATAGTCAGTCCTCACTACGGGGGAACGGTCCGGATGGGATTTGAACCCCGGTCTTGTAGTATGAGACCAGGCGATAACCTCGGCCACCGGACCGCCCTTGATTGACAACATCGTTAACACTAAATACTCTGTTACTATCACTAAACTAGAAGAAATCTTTTGTTTACGGTGGTTACGGTAAAAAGACGTATTTTGGTGAAAAGTTTTTAATTAAATTGTAAATTGGGAGAGCTCTAGCTTTCTCACTCGAAGGATAGTCAGTGTTAAAAAAGTCAGGAGCGTCAATGTGTCCAGTAAAATGTTTAAAAATAAAAATGATGTTGTAAACAAACGATGTTTACGCCGACCGCCGCTGTCACTGCAGTTGCTTCTTATATCGATTCACTGATCGGTTTTGTCAAGGTTTATACAATCTTGGGGAAAAATGGATTTGCGATCGGCATAAGTAAGAACTGTGGTGAATTCCTTCGCCTGACGTAGGTTTTCATATAAGAAGCGGATAACTAGAGTAGTAGTAGTAGTAGTAGTAGTAGAGGTTTATTGTGGACAGTAATTTGCATGTTGTTTTAACAATTTGTGTGATGTGTGTACAATGGGTTCGCAACGTTCTGCTTTCCTCATTTACTTTATATTGTTAGCGATTGCTGATTTTAATTATTGCTCGTTTTGTTAATGAAATGTAGTACGGGAAAAATTTGCAAAAAAAAACCCAATGAAAATTGAAAATTGATTACTAAACTGCGGATAACTAGAAGTGACGAACTATATTGTAAATAGTAAAGACGGTGTAAAACGACTAAATGTTTGGTCCGCGTTGAGCGTCCCTATAAAATATCTTTCTGCGTTTTTTTACAAATGACGTGTGCTTTTTTTTCGTTCGAGCTTCTGATGTCTCGAGTTCTAGTATTAATAATTCAATATGGTGGTAGATTGATCATATAATTATATTGTTTCTGGAACCTTATATTTCAAATTCGGGCTGCATTTTGTATAAGTCGAAATACAACAATTTCTTTTTGATGGCGTAGACATGTCTATTATGACTACCCCGGGATCGTCTGGTATATTATTTGACCTTATCTAGATTGGTTAATGACCGATTTTGTGAACGTGTACTCCAGACAAGTGCTGGTGGTCGCGTTAATCTACCGATATGAAATTGAACCAGTTTTTGTATCCGCTCTTTCGGAATGGATGTATCGATGTTGTGATTCTATCGCCCCTGTACTGATATGAACATGCGACATTAAAAAACACACTTTTCTGTGCCTCTCATACATCTAGACACTTTGTACATTATGCTTTACTGATGAGATTAATGTCCGAGTGATGATACTGGCAGAATAACTTAATTGTCAACATTTGATTTATATTAAACATTAGAACATATAGACTTACGAGCTCTTCAATGCATCCGATTATTGAGTAATTAAACGAAGATGTTCTAGGAAAACCATGTATTAGCAGTCACCCAAGGTGACGTTGTACAAATAAGGGATAAACTTAAATGTATTTCACACTTTGCCGGTTGAAGATGTTATAGTATCTTCATCTGTGACAGTATCGATTTCTTTTGGAATCAACTGAATGGTGCTTATCGTTGTGGAAGTGATGTTCCAACAATAGTAGTACGAGTAGTACGAAGAAATAGTTACATTGTCCAGCTGATTGCGTTTTACTGATTTGCGTTTAATTATTGACAGGATCCTAATTCTTCCAGGCTTACTTCGCTGCGATGGCAAGAAGCGTTCAAGAGTATCATGGCTCCTCTGTTTCAGCGATTCATTCCCATCCAAGGGAAGGTACTGAGATCGGTCCGTGTCGTATTGATGTATACCTCTATACCACTACTTTCCAAGAGTAATGTCCAAGTTGACAGTCTTGGAGTTATGGTGGAGGTACGAGGAGTAATGTTGTTGTATTGCAACGTAATACTGGGTCACTATGAATGGTTTCTAACACGCGTAAAAACACATGGCGTTGGTGTTGGCCGGTGTCTAAGTACCGCTGGTCAATCTCCTTACATATAGATGACTTAGATTACTGCAATTAGCTAGTATGCTTTTTCCCTTGCGAATGATAAAGCATTTTCCTTTGTCAATGTATTTGAGAGTTTGCATTTACTGTGAAGAAGATCTTTAATTAATAAAGCTACAGTGATCAATGTGCTGTGAACTAGGTGTTATTGCTTCGATATCCTGCTTGCAGCTTTGCTGTGTGTCTCGTGCCACACGCATTGCATACGTTACTGGTGTAGGCTTCCTGTGATGAATGTGTGTATGAACAGGCGCAGCAAAAAACCACTACCGGCAGGACGTTTAGTTCGTTGAAATAGTGGGTGTGTTCGAATAGGAGAGGGATGCAGTGCAAAATGAATAGCTAGAAGCAGGAAGACAACAAGAAGCGATACAACAAAAGGTGTAGACAGGAAAAGCTTCAATTTGTTGCAGCAACTGATTCGATGCAGTACTGACAAGCGACTCTTATTCTGGTACGAAGGTTTTTCGGAAATTCTCCTACTCTTACATTTTCGCTCATCTATCTCTATCTCGCTCTCTCCTTCCTCTATTGACCAATGATTGCAAGCAACTGCTAGGAGCAAATTCGTACCGTCCTCGAATGCACAATGTTCTCAACAAGCCACTCGTTCTTTTACAAGCAATTGAACAGCGCAATAAATTTCGCTCGGTATGACGGTGGTACATCCGGTACATCGGTGCGCATCGACAGTTCCACTAGCTGCCCCGCAATACGTTACTGAGCTGGACCGTCAAGACATCTTTAGTGGTTTACCAGGCTCATTCCCGCCTGCACGAAACGACTGAGTATCCAGCAGCGGAGGTTAAGCGGAGGCTTCGAAAAAATAAAGAGAAGAAAATTACGCAATCACGCAAACGGGTGGGGGGAAGGGGGGGGGGGTGTGCGGTTGGTAGTATGACTTGGCAACGCAAATCATAGCCGTCGCGTGTTTGCGGGGATCAATCGCATGTGAACACCAGACAGCGACAAGGACGTCGGTGTGACCAAGCCGATGACATCAACAATTGCGGGAAAATGGAAAATGGAAAAATGCACGAGCAGGGTGCGGGCAGTGGAAAATTAATTCTTCGTACTCGTGGCCCGGTACCGTGGGTGGTGGCGTTATGGCACCTCCCTCGTGCACCATGGCTCATTGACGACGTATCGTTTTCAGTCGATTTCATCCAGTTTTCTTGGCCGAAAAAGAAGGACGACCCGAAACCCCGGAGAAGAGCTTTGAGTATTAAGCTATTTTCGTTATTTCATTTTTTTTTTCTTTGCTCCCCTTTTTTCCTCCTTCTGTCTACTACTTCCTTCTGATTGCTTCTTAGACCGCACTTCAATTGATCGACCGTCCGGGTTGTTCGTTCGGTGCCGGCTCGTGCAGCAGTGTAGACGTAAATGAAAACACTGCCCACAATGACAGCCAAAGGATCAGTCGGAAATGAGGCTAAGCTGACCGGGAAAAGCAACCCTCCCTTTCCCACCCGTGGGTGGTGGTCGGTGTCCGTGAGGTGGGTTGCGGTTACGGCTTTTGATCGTCCAGTTGGCCGTCCGGATGGAAGGATACGATTTCCGTTTCAAGTCGTGGCGGCACAAATGAAAATTGGGAAATCCTTGGCTTCTGGTACGAGATGTGGAAAGAATTGAAAACCGAGCTTTGGTTGAATGTATTGGAAAGCGACGGAATCGGCTACTGGCACGGAAAAGGGGTCGAATCAGTATACATCTGAGGGTTGAGTAATTTTACCAAATGGCTATTAAAGGCTTACTGAACCGACCGATGAACCACGTGTGTTGGGCAAATGAATAGGGATATTTAAATTACATAAAAGGGAATTTCAAGGTTCATCACCTTGCGGAAATACAATACTCATAAGCAAACATGGTTCTCCTCTTACATGATGTGTACCATCAGGGCAATCAGAATTGCTCACCAATTTATTTCTTTACTTTTGAGCAAGTGATCGTATACAAGGCAGCCGTATAAATTGATCTAGGGGTTGATTCTAATGTTTAAATGTGATCAAAAAACAAAACAAAAACAATTTAACCAAACATTTTTAAAACTAGCAGCATGCGAATCCAAAACAACATTATATAAAAAGCATTAAAATGAATATTTTTATAGCGATCGCCATAACTGCACGAATATTTATGCGTTTCATTTTCATTTTCTGAGCAGATCGATACAAAGGATGTTGTGAGAAATGTTATTTGAGGCTCTTGTTTTTTTATTTAATTTTTAATCTTACATATACTATAAAGACATCTCATATGTTATCGTTCGACAGTTATTGGAAAGCTATTTATTGCATTTTTCTCTGAAAAATATTTATTATGGTGTCATGAGTTACATGACGTTTTTCAATATAATTCGATTTTTTTTGTAAACTATGTTTGTTTTAGAAATAACAATAAAATTAAGTAAAAATATAAAATTTGAATAGAACAATAAGTTCACATATTGCAGGGAATGGTTGGAATAGAAAATCAACTTCAAGAACTAACGATACAACAAGGGCATAAGATATGAAACAAAGAGATCTTCCTCAGGTTTTTAAATAAGTGTCCATAAAATAATGATAATGAGTTGATGTGTATATCAACTATTAGTATTCAGTATGACCGCCTTATTCTTTTTAGGCATACTTTCAACGAGTATCTTAGGATATTCGAAATCGATATTTACCCATATTTTTACCAAAGTTTGAAAATGGGCGATTTTGTTGGAGACCGATGTTAACTTCATCGACCAAACAGCACCACAAATTCTCAATTGGATTCAAGTCGGGTGATTAGGATCTCCATGCCATTCACCCATCGAAGAAATTTAATACGGTTGGATTTGAAGTACGCAATTTTTTTTTGGCGTATTTTTGGGATCGTTGTCCTGTTGAAAAATGTAATTTGTTTCATTTTTCGATTTCATGTTCGATTTTCAAAATTGAATTGAAAATTGAGAATTTTTATTCAACACTTCATTTTACACATGCTATTATTATTGCCTGGGAATACACCAAGCTTCTCATTTTTGATCACTCAAATGATGCTCTTACCGTGATGTTTATCCTCCCTTACTGCACCGTCTTTTAAATGTTTGGTTCGTTACTGGATCTGCTTCCCAAAACTATACAGATATTTTGACATATTTTTTGGCGAGTTCCAATCTCTTGCGTTTGTTTCGCATGTTGGTATGAGGACGCTTCGCTGAACCATTCGAGATCTGTGACTAACCGACGCGCCAGGAATAGGGACTATGAAAGGGGGACGAAATCTCAGGGAAGGATTAGGAACATACAGAATTAAGCAACATATATGGATTGGGATTGATTGTGGCATTTTTCGAGCGAATTAGACGACACATCTAATTCCTTGACAATGACATCTAGGTTGGTTTTGACAATGACCAACATCACATGCCAGGTGAAGGTGGATGGAAAACTCTCAGGGCCCTTTGCTACCACCAAGGGTCTGCGCCAGGGAGACGGGCTTGCTTGTCTCCTATTCAATCTGGCGCTAGAGAGGGCCATCCGAGACTCGGAGGTGGAAACTCCGGGG
>KB663710.1:675656-689548 GCA_000349025.1 Anopheles minimus
GACAATGGAGGAGCCGCTACAGTGACGAGCTCTATGAGCTGTACGGTGATCTCACAATCGTGCAGCGAATTAGGCTCGCCCGGCTCCGGTGGTCACGTCATGAGAATGGCATCGGACGACCCAGCCCGTAAAGTCCTTTTAGGCCGTCCACATGGACAGAGGAGGCGTGGTAGACCCAAACTGAGATGGAGTGATGGCGTTGACGCGTCCGCCAGAACGGCCGGGATATTTGATTGGCAGACGACGGCGCTAGACCGTGAGCGGTACCGAGGATTGTTGCAGCAGGCCAAGACCGCGAAGCGGTTGTAGCGTCTGATAAGTAAGTAAGTAAGCGGTTGAACAACTATCTGAACAGAGTGAAAAGGGCATGGTGAGAAGTAAAAATGCGCGTGCAAAAATGTATATGCCGAATAGCTCCGGAACGATAGTGTTTAATCCTCTACTTGAACGTTTTAAGGGGTTGCAAAATGCTTCACACCTGTTTGATTTCCATCTTTCACTCTAGGATACCCATCGTATATTCCTTCTTCGCTTTTCTTGTTTAATTAGACCTAGTTCCTTTCTGTAGATTGTTCTGCTCTGCCTAGACTGACAGAAGCCTATCGAATGACGTAATGCTACGTAAAGCGTTTCGCTAGAGATAAATGTTTGCAACAAATATATAAATATGAATATAAATAAAAACATTCAAGTGTGAAAAAGCTCGCGACTCGTGCTTTGGTCGTGTAGATTCAGGCGTTATGAACCATTGATACCACCATTAAGATTTACACAACTTTCAGAAAGAGTAATAATGTTTGAGGTACTGTAATATGTTTATTTTATCGTATGAAACCCCATTTTTTTCGTCATAATAAATCTCGCTAGAATATCATTTTTCCTTTTGCATTTCCGTAATCCTAACCCTTCCATTGAATAAGGGCTAAAACCCCGAAGGTGACCGGAATGGACTTATCCCATGCCAAAGGTTCGCGAACACATATACACATACACCTAAACGATCGCGACCGCAGATATAAATTAAAAATTGATTTATCCCCGGTGCTGGTGCGATGTGACAAGACGGGACCCCCGTAGCATAAATGTGGTACCGGAAGAGATTTTCGGGATGTAATCTCTTTCTTTCTTCACATTTAACCTTTACAGGTTTTGGAGGGTTGGGAGAGAAGGGAGGGGCAAAGGTTGGCCCAGTTGGGCCGTAGCTGAACGGTATGATGGGTACCAGTCGTTATCCTGTAGATGTAATTATTTATTTACTACCCGCGTACGGTGACCGAGTGATACGGGTAGGAAGCTTTTTACATCCACCCTTTCGGAAGGGGGTGGTTCCCTGCAACTTCCTCTGGCCTTCCCGTACCGGTAGACAGATTCGCGTTTTAGTGGCAGTAACTTTGATGGTGATAAGTGTAAAAATGGCACACAATGGTGCTCGCCCCACTACAACATTATGCTTCATCATTCCACGTGGCTGTCGGATTCGGTTTTTTTTCTGTTGGTCGCCGAATGCCCAAATACTGCCCCGTGTTGTTTTAATGTTCATCCTGTGGATGATGGGTCGGAGGAACACATTCAGTATGGGGAAACACAAAAAAAATGAGCCCAGCTTGGATGGGCCGTGTTGCTGCTGGCGCAGCAATTTTATTTTTATCCATTTTTCCAGCTACATTACCATGGTAGAAACTTTCTTCTCTGTGTGTGTGGGGGTTTTTTTTTGTTATATATTTGGTGTGGAAAAACCACTCGCAGCAAGCCAAAACGGTCGGAAATAACTGAATACTAACGCGATCTTTTCTTTTTTTCTCTCTCTTCTTTTCTCTTCCTTCTACACACTCACACCATCCAACAACTTCGTTGCATCATCCTTCATGTTCCCATTCCTGTGCCTTTCTTCCGTTTCAGGTAGGTCGACTAGCATGTGTTGCCTTTCCAAACAGTTACTTCTGATGGTCGCGTCATTCCGGTGTGCTGGTAGTGCCGGATACTTGCGTTGCTACATGTGGCAGTGTTAGTAGTGGTGGTTACGGTACAGACGAATGACTCGAGACTGATAGTGAACGTTCCCTCACCGTACCGTCCGTCACCGTCAACCGCATCCGACCCGGCCCAAAAAAAACCGACTGGGGTGAGTTTGGTCTCCAGTTCCAGAGGCTGCATCCTGCAATTCCCAGTACCATATTCACTGTCACAGCTTTCTTCTACATGTTTCCCCCATGTTGAAGTGCACGCGGTGAAAAGCTCCCGGGTATAAAAGGTCAGGGCAATACGAGTGGAAAGCACCCTTCCCTCGCCACCCTGGGACGTGCTCAAGCAGGATTTACTCATTTAGCTCACTTACGGCCTAAGTTTTCAATCGGTACGACATGTGGATGGATTTTTTTTTCGTTCTTCTCCCGGAACGCTTGTCGATTGCATTTTCATGCATAATGGGGCACGACGTGATTCGACGTGGTTGTCGGTAGTCAGAACCTAGAGAGCACTTGAATATCATATCGAAACAGAAGTACCGGTGCCGGTGATATAGTGTATCTGAAGTGGTGGATTGCAGATTGGTAGAAAATGGTTAAATAGTGCATCGGTGATAGTGAACCATTTTGTACGAATTTTAAGAAAAATCCCATTTAGGAGCCAACATCTCTATTAGGCGATTAGTAACGCCTGGAAATTTGCAATAAAATGTTGATGTTTTTAGACACCTAATGAAAGCCTAGTGCGTCCCCGAATGCAAAAGATGCAGTAAAGAAAAACAATGAACACCTCATAATCCATTAATCCTTTAATAACTCGAAATACTCACAGAATAGAAAAGTTCGAAAACCTTCGTATACAAACTTTTCTATTGGGCGACGTTGCGTCACCTCTCCACTACAAGGATTGTTGCAATTTCGATTTTACACAATATTATTTATTTGTTATCAGATTTCCTTTGGTTTTGGATCGGTTTCCTTCACATGCAGCATTTTTTTCTGGAATATTACACCGATTTTACTGTCACATTTGTTTAGTTTTCCTTCTACGAGCTTTTCAGCGATTTTACATTCATTTTCCAACAGCAGATTTCCCGGAAATTCCGCAGAAATTCCTCTTGTTTTCTGGGGATTTTTTTCTAGATTTCCAGTACCACTTTTCACAGGGTTCAAATAAAATTCCAACGATGCTTTAGCAGCATATGACATTCATATTGAATTTGAAAAAATAAAACATACTAGGTGTTTACGCATTGTTAATAACAATATTATTGTTGCGTCTTATTTGACCGAAGTGGGAACCACTATGCAGGTTTTGCTACTTGGGTAATGTGATCCTTAGGTAATGTGACAACTGTCATTACATGAAACCACGTGCAGGAGAAAAAACAACAACAATAAAAGTAACACAAGTAATACGGAGTAACAGAAAGCAACGAGTATCCCGGTTTCACTGAAAGTGTCGAAATACCACAAATCCGAACTTCACATCAACACTAGGGCAACTGGGCGGCTGAAGTGCGACGAGATCATCTATTTTTGAGTCTTATTCCACGATTGAATGTCAAGATGGTTGAACTTGTCGCCATTGTCGTCGGGATGCCTACATCACATGTCTGGATGGCATTCCGACGATTCCGGATGAGCGCGGCAAAATGGTCCTTGTCACCACATGTGCGTTCGACACTCCGCCGTCAGCATCGCTTATTAGAGGATTTTTGTATTTTATTCCTTTTGCGGAAGAGCTATTGCACGCAACAGCTCAACATGTATCGCATCATACCACATTTTTCTTAACTCGACCAACCTTTCTGAACAATCGTAATGTGATAATGCGACTTCAAGTGCAATGTGAAACATGAAAATAGCAATAACCAATAAAAGTCCTCTATTAGTCATATGATAAACCACCAACATCTTTATTACATAATTAACCTCAATAAAATATTTCATCCAACGAACAGAAACAGATCCCCTTATGATGTGTCGCACTGGGTAAAACTGGAACTAGGTAGATTATGTTGTAATGTGGATGTTCTGCAACAACACATCCTTCGATTGAGCTTGTAATCACAATTTCCAAGATGCTTAACAATTGCCAATGTGTGATTTACACTCTGAAGTCGGGATAGTCGAATGAGCAAGGCTTACGATAGCCACAATAGGCGGATGTTTAAACATAGACTCATATTTTTGTTGAATCGTGTTTGATTAGATTGGATTTTTTTACGGGAATCGGACAACAGTTCAAAGAATTTTCATCAGTTGAAAATTTTACCAAGGGTATGTTCACAACAACATGTCCATGTCCAGTCCATTTACGTTCCACAACTATCACAACAGGCGTGTTTATATCCAGAGATTTAGGTACACCCAGTGGAAGTTCTGATACGTAACCGGGAGCTGGACCAATAAACCTGTAATTGGACTCCTGTCATGACTTGTCTAACGAAGACGGCATGATGCATTTTCGGATGTCTAACGTAAGTAGGGTTTTATATGTCAGAATAGGCAATTCTTTGTATGAAGAGCATGAGCTTGTGGAGATAAGCAAACAGTACTAAATGCTTTGCATGGTGTGCTATAAATCTAAATAATGTTTATTATAACATTAGATGATGTAACTCAGACAGTATCCAGGAAATTACATGCGATACTCCGGGGATGTTCTGGACAATAAGCAAAATATGTATTTTTTTATATTAACAGTTTTCAATGAAAGATAAAACGAATCGATTAATAAACAAGGATACACCCAGAGATTTGAAAATAAACAGTAGAAGTTCTGTTGCCTATTCAGCATCTAGACCAGTTAATCTATAATAAGACGTATGCAATGACTCTTCTTTCGTAGACACACACTGAGCCGTAACGCGTCGTCAACTGCCTAACGTCTGGCTGAGTACGATTTGATTCATTTTTTTTATTTTTTAACTTACAGATGCCGTATATCTTACAGGGCCGGGCCGTATATTTTTTAAACTTTATTTAAAAACTTAAATTGAAACAATAGTTACTTATTATGCGGTTGGGAGACATTTTCTTCCCCCACTATAACAAAGTAATGCATCTTATCCCGGGTGCACTCGGTAGTTACTACATTCTATGAGATAGCACCAAATGCTTCTGTACACTTACTATGGTATTGCAGTTACTATGGATGCAAGGATACATGTGGGTTGACTGCAACGTCCTATCCCTATATCTTGTTCTAGCGTCAGCTGTAATGAGTTCGCTACGCAGACAGTGTCATGGTAGTACTTTTCTGTCCTCAACCACTGGAGAGGTGGTGAAGCATACGAAGCGTAATCCCGGCAACATAAATAGAAAATATAACAATAATAATAACAAAGCTAATACAACATATCGAACTATTAAAAATGAACGATAGTGCAAAGTTACCTACGGGAGATGAAATGGAAAGGAAAAGATTGCAAAGGGTTATGCCGTTCTGTTTGGTGATGTCGACAATAATCCTCGCGTATTCGTAGACCTTTTGATCCAGAAGTTCAAGCTTCGGAACCGCCAGACCAGAGGATGTGGTCGATGACATGGAATTCAATAATACAACTACAAACCTTGATGTCGGACATGCCTATACGTTGAAGGTGCACATTAATCGCATAGTCGACGTTAGTCTAGACACCATGTAAATGAAAGCACGATCTTTCCACGAAACCTGGAATACAAGAACCTTCCGAGCTCATCATCATTCCACATTGGGCCATACATAGCTGTTGAGGGGCGCAAAGGAACTCGTGTGAGGGAGTCGGACCTCGCAAAAAAGCTGCCCTCGAAGGCACCTGGTTTAGCTAACAGATGAGCAGGCAGCCAAATGAGCGACATTCTAAACGCTTTGTTAAACAGAGAATTTAGAAAATAAAAGATTTTGCGCATGAAGTAATCAGAGCTTTTTAAAACCTCAACCGATTTCAGTGCTTCGACAGCGCTGAGGCTATCTGTGTATTTAAAATTCTGATCCGTAGGACTCGCGTTTATCGGCTCAGCTACATGAACGATTTGATAAATCCATGACTTAAAGCGAATGGAGCGAAGATGAGAACACACGACTGAATAAGTTATTGCAAGGTGTGCTTAATAAATGGGACAAAGATTAGTAGAGCTTTGGTCGGTGAAATTCAAACAATATACAGGAAATTGAAATTAAAAAAAAAAACAGTCAGTTACAAAAGAAGTTTTTTACGTGAATGAAATTACCAAACTCACTCAGATGAATGTTTGCATGCACATTGTAGTGGTTCGGAAGTGGTGTAAGGTTATGTTGATAATGTAGTACTGCATACTTTACAACGTCTCCTCGCGAATGATATTGTGAAGTGGAAACCCTAAAAAACGGAGGTAAAAATGTTTGCCCAAAATACATTTGTGTGCACAGTGGAACTGCTTTATCGATTAACAAATTGTATCTGTCCTGGAAAGTAGGAAAAAATCAGCATAACAGGTGAACGACTCTTCCAGTTCATTTTCCATGTTCCTTCCAATATAGCAATATTAAGGGAAGTTTATTAGTATGCATCGTTGCACCCTCCAGCACTCTCTCTCCCTCGCACGCATATTATGGTATATTTCTCTTCATTACAGGGGAAAGGTCGGTAGGTTATTTCCCATAAACAAGAAACCTGCCCGAAAAGTCGCTGCCAGAGTGCAGTTGCAGTTGTCATTTTTCATTTATACCCGGGTATGGCTGTTGGCTTTTATGGTTGGTTTATTTCGCTTTCGTTGCATTTTCCGTTCTTATTGTTACTGGAGCGAGCGTGCGCACACGGCACGAAGCGAAAGGTATTGAAAATTGTTCGATCACTGGTTGTTTTATTTTTTTTATTTTTGAAGTGTGACTTCAATTCGGTACGATGACTATCCCCAATCCCCGATCGACTGGGATGGCGGTTGTACAAATTACATAAATTATGCATGTAAGCTTACGACAAGTTGCATGATAAACGTCAGTGCTGCAACTCATACGATGCGGTTCCATCCAGTGGTGAGAGAGAGAGGGCGTTATATGTGGGATGGGAACGGTGGTGGGTTTTGTGTATTTTATTCCACTCTTTATGGTTATTATTTTTTACGATTTAAGCGACAGATTGAAACGAAACCCTGTCGTAAAGTGGGATGAAACGAACGGCTCGCAAAGGAACTATTATGAATGATAATAAAGTGTGATTCAATGGGAAGACGGGCACGAGTACATTGTGTTCGCGTTTTTTGTTTGTGCCAACAATGCACACACACACACACACACACACACACACACACACACGCACACTCACGCACACCACACTAAAAGGTAGAAGGTCGGAAGCAAACAAACAAAGTAAAAAAGGCAACCCAGTTCGGCGTAATAATTGGAAAATGGCGAAAATAAAATTATCCACCCTTACCCACTTAGTGGTGTTGGATAAGGCAGGATGAGGGGGGGGGGAATGTATGAAGGGGTATGGGGATCACATCTGATGCGACAAAATAAATAAAATGAAGATAGATTTTTCCACTGCAACCTGTGTGACATTTTCTATCGAATATTGCATCCCACCAAAAAAAAAAGGGTTGCGGTGTGCCTACCTTTCGGGCGCAGCTGAAACTACGCCGAGTCTGTTTGCGTGTTGGGCCGTCGCGCTGGCCGTGCCCGGTTATGCTTGTTATTACTGGACGCAGCGCTGTTTGTTGTTTTACTTTCAAATTTAATATTTTCATTTATATTTTATGCGCACGTATTCTGCGACCTCCCCCTCACATCTACCACGACACGGCTACGGGAACGTACCAGCCACCGGTTGGCATCTGGGTGGCAGGAGCGAATTTTTCAAATACACGGACAAGGGCCGTGTGGTAATACTACTCATTGCGCTGAGCCGTTTTTATTTGTCCCGATGCAAATCTAGTTGGCATGGATTTAAAAATTCACCTTAACCAGTGGACGTCGCGCGTCACATTCACCCTTCCCATCCGCTTCGACGCTATCAGGTAGCAAAAATTCGATTTGTGCCTTCAGTTATTCATTGGAATCCTTTTGTGTTTGCACAATCGTTCCCGCACGGTAGGGTCAGTTTTTCATCCTACAATTATTCGCAACTCAGCGGTATACCATTTTGCGGGGCTGAATGTGGACCAACTGGTCGTGGTTGGAGTTTGATTTGAATTATTATTTAATTCTGATCCGTTGTTATTTTTCTTCTCATTGTTTGTACTTGCAATTGCTGAACCACGCAACAATTCTTTAGAACCGACGTTCTCTACAGCATGGAACGGTTAATCTTCCTACCGCTGGGCAACGTTTAATAAGCAAGCACTCTTTGTTCTTGTGACTAACACCAACTACTCAAAGAAATTACCACTGCACGGGGATCACTTTTCATCGGAATGAATTTTATGCTACAATCTCGAGTCAGACGTGATGACCCCCGTGAACCGTATGTGTCTTCACAGATGTTTTCTTCCTCGCTCATCTTCTCCCACTGTCAATTACATTCCCCCTCACTCCGGCGGCACCGAACAAATCGCTGTAAATAATGTTTTTACGATCGTTTCTTCTCCGGTGGCACGGTAAAACCCTGCAGTACGGCCAGTCGCTACAGCTGGGAACGGTCCGTGGGAGCATTATTTGCTTGAAAAATATACAATCCAGCTATAAAAACCGCACCCCGCAATTGATCGTAATGCCATTTTTTCCGCCACCGAAAATAAGGCGGTGGCGTCATCGTTTTAGTGATGTGCATGTTGAATGAGCATGAAGGCGTGAATTACATATTTATTGAGAGTGAGTTAATTCCAAGAGTTGTTTTAGGTCTTTGCGATGAGTTACATGCACAAAAATACCAATCATGCATATTGAGTTATATAGCATGCATGAGTTATTTCGCTCATGAGTAGTGATGGGCCGGGAACACAATAGCTCATCATGAACTCTTGGTCAATCATCATCAATTAAAATAATGGGAGTTTTTGCCATTTAAAATTGAGAGCTCTGAATGTGATCGTTTATTTGTTCTGTGAAACTGTGTTCTCTATATAAAAAAGCAGTCTAAAATTTCTCCTTAAAACAACCGTATTTTTTAAATCCTGTAGCTAGTCTCCGGAGGTCTCAAGGATTCGGAACTCTCCGTTCCCTCGTCGTATCCCACGCATACAATGGAAATTGGTCACTTAGTGAAGTTAACATCAATTAATTTTGGTCAATGTGGGTTATTTTCATGAATAATGTCTTTCAGCAGATCTATCGTATCCTCAATAGCATTTTTCAATCAAATAATCATTTTAATATAGAATTCAATTCTTTTTATAAATGGAAATCAATGCAGGTAGTAAACAAAGAAATATTACAAAAGCTGTATATTTTAAGCATATTTGAATAACTTTGTGCCAATATTGAAAAACGAAGCAAAGAAACTCCAGTTTTTAGTAAACAGTACAACTAGCTTTGAGGGCTCAGAACTACACTGTGACCACAACTCTTCAATGTTATTGAGTAGATGTACACTCCTCTTCAAAACAAGCTATTTATTAACACATCAACACTCATGGGTCTTAAGTATTTGACTATCAATTCACTCATGAAAGAGTTACTTATAAGACTAATGAGTCAAATAACTTATTCATGAGTTCTCTAAATCTTCCAGGTGTAAGTTGAAGAAATCAGCTCACGTTTACCTCGATATACACCATACCCCCGCATTAATTCTTATTCCAAAGAAGGATTGTTCAAAGATTTTACTCAAGAGTTGCAACAATGCAACTCGCTCACTCGGAGTCAATTTATCCTGAATTGTTATTCCCATCACTACATCGTGCAAGGGTGATCCTTGGCGCCTGTCACGTATGCAATGGTTGTACTACGTTTTATTTTTATGTGCACCTCCACCGCTTACCTTACCCCACCGACACTTTCCAGCGCTAGACTGCCAATTGGTTTGTTCGGCAAATCGGCCCCGAAACCAGTGCTAAACGGTAAATTGCAGCTACCGCACATGAACCACTTTGCACCGCCATTTTAATGAGTTTGTTTACAGACTTTGACTAATAATATGTGCGCGCGCGACCGAGTTTTACCGCCTGTATGAATGTGTTAGCATATAATAAGATGCTGCTGCGTCCCCGCCTCGGGAGAAGGGACGATCTAAAACCTTCACTTTCTTTGTTCGGGAAAGGGAAGTGTGCTGCGCCACCTCCGCACTGGAACGAAATTTATGAGGGCGCACTTTGGCGGTGATTGTACCGCTAGAATGCTTTTGTACAACTTCCTGGAACGAAAAGACGACATGTTTACGTCAGTAAGTTGCGGAGGATTTGGCGATTCTGGCTGGGTGGCCGTCGTTTCTTTTTATTTTCGTTGTTTCGTGTCGTTTCGGATGCGTAATGAATTTCCTAAAAATTGTCGAACGTCAGTAAAATCGTTTCCTGTTTGCCGATACACTGCGCCGGGGTGAAGATGTTTGTTATTGCTGAATCGTTTTTTTTTCCCTTTTTTGCCTTCGCTTCGGAAGTTTCCTTATCGCTTTCATGCAATTTATCGCCATTTTATGTATCATATCGGATGGAAATGGGGAAAATGAACCAAGCGAAGCAACAAATAAAAAAAAACAAACAAGAAGAATTTGAAGCATCCATTCCGGGAAATGCTTTGATAGCTTTGAAAAATGTTTGCATACCTTTCAGGCGCCAAACTCGCTGAAATAGCGCTTTTGCTCACATAACATCTTCGCGGAACAGACTACGCAGCCATACCATGGGACGATGCGAAGAAGTAATAATCTAATCGCACTTCGGGTTCTCCTTCCACCATCTTTGCTTACCCTGCAATGTCACCCTTTTCTTCACCTCTTAAGCTCTAACGAAACGATTATTCCAAAGCACCCGTGATCAAAAAGCGGCAGCGTATTCATTGCCGTTTTCTCGCCGAGTGGCACACAAACACACCCAAAACTTTGCCCCGTTTTTAGACTACCCTTGCATCAACTACACCCATTGCTCCAAAAACTGTTCCACACTTCGGACATTCACGTTAGGGTGTATTTTATTTGAAATCTGTCTCCATCCACGTCGGCACGGCCAGCTTTAGATGACTGACGAAATTGCTCGCGCTTTGCTGACAGTAAAATTCATCTCAACCTTCTTTTCCAACTGTACAGGAAGATGCAGAAAAAACAACAACAACGAAATGCAAAGAAACTGGCCCCGAGAATCATGTCGGGCATCGCCATTCGAGATGAGTCGAGAATTTTGATTGTTCTATGTTAATGGTACGGCGCACGTAAGGTAACGCGATCGAGGACAGCCGACGGAACCAATGTGCCGTACCCGGCTCTTCTAAGCGCCCACTACTGCACAATCACGGTTATGAAAACTGTGCGAACCGAAAGTTGGCACACCGGAATGCCGAATAAGGAAAGTTCAGTACGACCAAATGAAACGGAATGTGTCAGGATGATCCGTCCCAGGGTGTTATGAGGGAGTTCTATCGTTTGAAGAATCCCGCTAACGAGAATCATTACTGCCGAACGCTTCGTGAGCGGTGAGAAGCCAGGGGGTTGGTTGAAAAGTGCACAAAAGTATTCCCGCCATCCGGTTGCCGCACTATCTTCATCCGCTCTGGAGGAGAAGATTCCAACGTTTGGTTGTTCAGCACAGTGTCTGCCGGTTTCTGGTATGATGGTATCGTTGGTCGTTGTCGTTTGGGGTGACTTTTTTACGAAATGTTTAGATTTCCTGCATTCACATGCAAACACACTCGTTGGCAATGGTATGCAACGTCCAATAATCGCGCGATGTTTATTTCCGAGTTAGTTTTTCAAAATTCTTACCAAGTAGGATGATCCACTTCATTGGTCGCTACGAAAATGGACAAACATCACCTTAATGAAGTGCGCTAATGCCTGTTAGTATGCAATAAATAGTATAGTTATGGCTTATAATTTGACTAATAAAAAAAACAAGAATTAAATCAATATTGATATCGCAGTCGTGGTAAATCTTTTAAGAGTATGTTCAACCTTATACACTGTATTCCAAAATGATAACCTCACAAAGTACCATGACGCACTTCTTTGCACAAGTGAAGCAAACACAAAATTCTTTCATATATAGACAGCCAGATAAAAAGATTGTTTTTTGTTTCTATTCATCAATGACGGCCAGGCCGTATTGCTATAAAAAGATTGTTTAAACAGTTTAAAAAGAGTGTGGAACATAAAAATAAATTGAAAAAAAAACAACTTGCATAAGTAAGTAAATATTTTGGAAATTCTGGATGAAAATTAACCTGTTACCCTGAAATAAATATAAATAAATAACAAAAAGATGATGTCGTAGAGAAACTGCTTTATCTTTATCTATCGTTTAAATACAACTGTCTTTTAAAGAAAAAAAATGAAAATTTGTCAATTAGTTGAAAATTTCGTAATAAAATTAGCTTTTTGGTTAAGATTGTTTTGTTAGGACATGAAATTGTGACGAAATGCAATAAATGTAATATATTGAGTGTTTATGGTCTCAAAATTAGTAGAGTAAAAAAAATCTTAAGACGCCAAATCCTGAAGAGCATAGAATCATACACTAAAGATAAGATTATTTTTTAAGTAATGAATAATCAGTGATGTCTATATTTTCGTAACGTAAACCAAACATCGCTAAAGTATCACTTCCAATCCTTTCAATCAGACTGTCGCCTGATTAAGAACGATTTGGACCTGTTCGTCAATAATTTCCTGATGTTATATGGGAAGTCGAGGATAAAATTCCAAGTCTCCAAATTCATCACAAACCTCCTAGTTTGGGTTTCTCGCGATTACACATATTTCTTGGAAAAAATGAGTGTAACAACAGGAGCTTGCAAGTATTGTCTAGGTTATGTCATAAACATGTTTGTTAGATGGTTTAGAAGGAAAAAAAGAGTATGACCTTGAACGAGTGAATGATTATACTCACAACAGGCGAAATTTGAGACGTGAGCCACAAGTTTTCTACCGACCCAGTTATGAAGATGATTTCGTCATGATATGAGAAGCGATCTGCCGCCCTTGGATGTTTCAACACGCATCAACAGTGATATGCTCATCAACATCTTGGAAAGTCATTTCTAGCCTTATCTGAACCTTCGCAACGATCAGTAGCTTATCTCCCAGTAGCATAACACTTTCTTTTATGTAAGCAAGATGACAAGAGCCTTCCTAGAAGCATTGGAAATCGGACCGGGCCAACCGTGTATTCAACCGATTGCCCAAAAGAATGTTTGTGGATTTTCATCGAAAGGAAGGAAGGAAGCTGCATGAGATTATACGGTAGCTTGAAGTTACCATCAGGAAGGATTAGTGGAAGCTTATCCAAAGAGGATATTTCAAAAAATCATTCGTAATGGAAGAACAACTGATACTTAATAATATGTTTTTATTATTGAGGATTTATTTTAAGTCGGCTTTGAATGAATCATGTATTCATGTAATACGATAGTATTTACCTTTTTTTAAAGAGATTAAACATATTCTAATATCCTTATTTCACCTGAGATAGCAGAAACTCAAAGAGGCTATTTTTCGCACAGTGTATGTTACAGAAGCCAGCTCTCGTGACGTTACGTTGACTTCCCGTAATAGACAAAACAGATTTTCTTGTGAATTTTTGTTCCAAAATTCGTCGGCAGCTCTACCTCGTAAGCTCGTACGCTACGGGACAGCGCACGCGAAAGAATTAGGCAAGCGGGCAGAAAATTAATTGCGATTTACTAGCGTGATGCATCGGGGATCATGGGACATCCCTAGCCGGGACGTCCTGCTGCAAAACTTACCATCCGTTTGTCTCTGTCGTAGGAAAAATTCGAATTCGTCTCACGGAAGAGCAAAAAACGCACACACACACACACACACACAGACACACACACACACACACACACACACACACACACACACACACACACAC
>KB663710.1:689838-794938 GCA_000349025.1 Anopheles minimus
ACACACACACACACACACACACACACACACACACACACACACACACACACACACACACACACACACACACACACACGCGTATCCTTGCCAAACCAGACGACAAAGTTCGATCGAACGGTTTGGCGTTCGGATGGCGGAAAAACCAACGCAAGCGGTATCGTTTGTCAGTATTAGACCTGCATGTTGATGGGTGTCTCGGGAGGGTGGCGTTTTCTTTTCGACTGCTACCGCTGCCGGGACCCATCGGGCATCTGGGAAGCAGACGACTGAGCTCCCGTGTGGGAGCTAGCCACGGAAGGGCATGGATTTATGGCAATTGGTAGCTGTAGTTCGGGAACGGCCCGGGATCCCGAAAGCTGTCCCGGGGCAGAACGCGATGGTGTAAGCCACCGTTAAGCGTAATGTTTCTAACAAAACTCCTAAGCAAGCAGGCGCGCTTACTCATGAAGCGTTAAACACGGCCCCGTGAAGAAACTTGAAAACGCTCTCCAGAAGTTCACACCTTTTTCCGAAATGTCAGCAACGGCGCCTGCAAGTGAAAAAGCCCCGACAGCGTCCCGAACGGTACGCTGGCGCTTGGTAGCGTTTCGTTTTAAATTACAAATGGAACGTAAAACGCTTATTCGGAATGCAAATGAACAACCCGCAATGGCGGGTATCGGGGATGCTGATTGGCCAGAGCGGTGGAGCGCTGAGACGGTGAGTTCCCCGGGAAGTCATCTTCTGCTTCGCACGCGTTGCAAAGAGCAAGATCGAATCGTTTGCATTTTACTGCTTCCTTTGACGGTTGGGCCGCCCAAACAAAAGCCACAGTGAAGCCGGCGTACCGTGCAATGACTGGTGGGTTACTACTGTGTTCGGTGGTGGTGTTTGTTTTTTTTTGCCACTTCTTACACTTTTGCTGTTACAAATTCTTCTCTCTACCTACAGCAACGCTGCGTTACGATCGGTTTGCGTCTTTTCCGACTGCTTTCGATTGTGCGAGATTACCATATACAAGGTAGTAGAGTGGGTTGGCGAGAGTCTGTACAGGTGCGGTTGCACAAAACAGGTGCAAATGGCTTGAGAACTGCATAAAACTGCATGCAAATCATCACTGCATTCCAACGGTGGAATGCTAGCGAGTTTCGTTTTACGCCGAGACAAGACGGTCCCGCCTGCTAGTACGAAGACGACGCCATGGGAAGACAGGTCGGTCGTGTTTCGGGCTGCATGTGACACCCGATTTAACATATTTGATCGGCGATTGGGTGCAGAACCTTCCGGGCGGATGGCGTAGCTGTAGATGTAGCTGGTGAGGTGAGAAAATTGATGCAATATGAGCGACGATTTAGCAACATCAGCAGCAGCGGTACAGTGCAAATAGACTCCCATGGTGTCACCCAGTCAGCGAATCGGAACTAGCAATCGAAAGCAGAACAAGCTAGTTATGCAGTTTCACTGTAATGTTTACACAACCGGCAGTGTGTTTTGACAAGAAATGGCAGAGTATTATTTTTCTTTCGGGACAACACTTACCATCTCTGTAAGCGCCTTCTTTGCGGGACCAATATTAAGTGATGGTCTGCCGTGTGGCCTTTTCCGTAACGAAATTTGGTAATTTTTTTTTGTAGTTGTTGTTACACCCGAAAATGACACCGGTGTCATTGACAGGGTGAAACGGTAGAGAAAATTTATATTTCTTCCCCATACTACCCCATCTCCGCACCGAATTTTCGTCGTTCTCACAGCCGCTCGCACAACCTGGATCTGTATTGCACAGTGGATAAAGCGTCGGATAAAATTTTGGTTTTTTGTTTATGAATTGAAATCTCACAAATTTTGAATGAGCGTGACTTATTACATTGTTCCATAACGGCAAAGTTAATGGAAGAATTTTCTAACGATCGACTGGAAAATATATAAAGTTCTAGCCATAATCAGGCTGTGCACAGTTTTTTTTTTCGATTCTGCCTGCGTAATTAAATAACAATTGTATCTTCCTTTCCAACAATCGCAACTGATCGTAAACCCCTACACCATCTAGCATTTGCCGTACAACATAAGTGTTAAGATGTGAACAGAATGAGATCTCAAAACTCCGTAATTGGGGGAAAAAATACCAACACGAAGAAATGTTTAATGTTTAATCCATAACTGTTTTAAAATTTAACTTTCTTTAATCTTTAAACGATAATATTTATAAAATAATTTTAAACGATAACAATGAAATTAAGTGAACACTTTACTTACTTACTTACTTACTTATCAGGCGCTACAACCGCTTCGCGGTCTTGGCCTGCTGCAACAATCCTCGATACCGCTCACGGTCTAGCGCCGTCGTCTGCCAATCAAGTATCCCGGCCGTTCTGGCGGACGCGTCAACGCCATCACTCCATCTCAGTTTGGGCCTACCACGTCTCCTCTGTCCATGTGGACGGCCTAAAAGGACTTTACGTGCTGGGTCGTCCGGTGCCATTCTCATGACATGACCAGCCTACCGGAGCCTAATTCGCTGCACGATTGTGAGATCACTGTACAGCTCATAGAGCTCGTCACTGTAGCGGCTCCTCCATTGTCCTTCCACACATACGGGGCCAAAAAACCTTCTGAGCATCTTCCTCTCGAACGCGGCTAAGAGGGTTTCGTCAGTTTTGGACAAAGTCCATGTCTCAGAGGCGTATGTGAGTACTGGGACTATAACACACTGAACACTTTATGTTTTAAATTATTTTTAAAGGATTAGCAATTTCCATGTTAAATTAATACTTTTTTATACAATGTAGAAAATACCATAAGAGAACACTTGTCGAACAATTGCAAGGATTGTATCATCAGCAAAGCGCCTACGTGACATAACGATGAAATTTGAAGACCAGTTCAAATAATCCTAATTTACATTTTAAAAATTGTTTCACATCATATCACACACCGACTAATAACATAATATATAACTTATGCAACGTTTTTGTTCCCGGCGTTCCTAAACATAAACAACATTCTTTTTATAATTGTTTTACGGTTTAAACTCAAAAAAGGTGTTAAAGGGTAGAATCCTTCAAAGCAAAAACGATCTTGAATGTATAAGGTTAAACGACTCTATTTAAAATATTAAAAAGACACTTTGTTTTCACAGCAGCTGTTTGAACGCGTTTTTCCTAAAATAATGAGAAAACATTGGTTAACTATCAGAGCTGTTTTTAATCTTTTATAGCATTATTTCATAAAACTTTCTTTCGAACGAAACTGTTTTAACGATTTTATACCTCCATATTTTCTATCCGGCATTCGTATGGACTTCGTCCACTGTGCACTGTCCGCCTGCGACGTATGCAATAGGACACAGCAACGAGCGCAACGTGCGGAATGGTCGACTCCCAAGGAGGCTGTTTCGGATGCTGCGCGAAAATGCGTTCCGGTGCCGGTGCTGGTAACGTTTCCAGCGGCTGCTGAAAACCTGAGGCCACACAATCCACGCTACATTAAACATTCAATTGAGTGAGAAATGGAAAGAAATGTTACCCAATCTTACCAATCCACCATTGGCGTGCCTCCCACACGCACGCGATTCAACGTTGTGCTGTTCACGCGATAGGAACGGGAGTGGAGTGTGGGAAGAAGGGTGTGCGATTCGTATGTATGTTTATACCTTCGCTTTCTTTGAATGTTTGCAACACAAAAGAAAAAAAAAAGCCTCGTCATAAAACCTCGTCCGTGGGAGCTGTGTCGGGTTGAAATTTAATATGAAAAATCTAAAGGGCCATCAATGCCGATGGGATTGAGAAAACTCAAAATAGGTAAGAACAAATAAGAAACCAAACACACCTAAAGCTAAAAGAACCAAAACCAAGCGTTCAAAAAAGCGCATTGCCTATGCCAAATAAAAAAATAGGTGGTGCTCCTGTGTGAAGTTGTAAGGCGTTTCTTTCATTTGCCACATTCCCTGAAACCCACACCGCGTACGTGTTGTCACCGTGTGTAAAGGGAAAGCTTTTCTCTGTTGGGAAAACCGTAGGAAATATAACCATGCACACATGTTGCCATGGGGGTTTTCCCGAAGCTTGCAGTCAGAGCTGTGCTTTCGGTTGTTGAGCAGCGCAATCGTATTGGTGAGCTCAGCGATGCAAAGGCCTGGTAGGTTTAAAGGCGGCACATGTTGGGATGGCCAGCGGTATTGCAATCACGGTGAGCAACTCTTGCTCGTTTAGTATAAAGGGGATTTCGGCACATTCAACTTCCCGCTTCAAGCTTTAAAGGAAACGCAACACCTCTAGTTACCACTGCCCAAACGCGCCAGATCAAAGATACGGGAAAGTGTTTCTAGTTGATTTGTAAACATTCTTCAGCAAAACAAAAACAAACCGTGCGCTTCGCAAGATTGTCTGTCGGTGGCTATCGGTTTAATTAGCACACCGCTGCACGCGTATCCATTGCAGATAATGAGCTAATTCAAGCCTGGCGTGAGCTGGCGAGCACCGCTGGTTCGATGTTGATTAAGTGACAGTTTAATGCGGTGCGGATGGGTACGGTGTTGACAGACAGATAAAAACCATTCGCATCATCATCATCATCATCATCATCATCATCAGCATCATCATCTGCAGGCAGTAAGCATCGCCCACCGATAAAGCTTATCGGTTAATACACCGACTTTGCACAATTGGATCAAACGTGAGGCCGGCCATGCCCTGAATGGACGCGGATCATCGCGGCAGGATGCTGCGTTACGAGACCGGCCCAACGATAGCCATTCACTCTCGGTGTGAACTCCAGCCGACCCATTCCAGGAAAACTTCCGATTTAATCATGGTAATTGACAGTGATTAGCTTTTAATTTGTGTATCGATTGAGCGGCCCCGGTGGAATATTGAGCAGGAATGGAAGCGGCAGTTCTGGACCTGGTGGTTTCCCTAATTGAGGGTTGGATAACTCCATCCCCGGTGGTGCACGAATCGAAATGGTGGGAATGGGAGGGTAATAGGGAAAGAAGTATGGGGAAACAGAGCTGCAGGAAAGTACCAGTCAAGATGTTTCACCATCAAGCCACTAGTGTTTGAAGTTCTGGCGAGTTATCTCATTAAGTTCTACGGAAAAGCTCTTTCACTTCGTTTTACGATGGATAAGGTCAAAAGGTGCACCATTCTGCCGGAAAGGTAGAGAAGAAACTTTTACAACTGTTCGAGGTAACAGCAATCTTTTACTGACACCGACACACTGCAGGCAGATGCGGTTGCTAAAGATTTATCGTTACTAGAAGAATATTTTAGGTTAAATGTATCCATTCAAGAACGTGCTGGAAGGATTCATTGTTTTTCTTTTCTGCTTGATAGGATTTTTTGTTGTTGTTGTAAAAATACAAAACTTCCCTAAATAGCAGGCTTGTGGCTGAGGTACGTGCTCCAGAAGTTATGCAATTTGAGCCGGGAAGCGCTTGCTGACAAACCTGCACTGCGATGTTTTATTCTTCTTCTTGGCACGCTAACACTTGAGCACGTTGTACTGAAACGGGCAGGTCACCAATCCGTTCGCAAGAAACTCGATCCAAGATGTCACTTCTTTATCCCCGGCTGTATCCGATCTCTGACAGATTGACCTTCACTTGAGCCAACCAACGGGATCATTGTGCTTCTTAACGCCTCGTGTCGTTTGATGAGACCTTCATGGTTGTCCGGTAGCCTCACCACGTATTCCAATCGTTCGTCGCCTTCAGGATATCTGCCCCTTCTAACTACTAAGCTAACTTAATACTGCTGATAGATAGTCCGAATCTTCTGCCGAACGAAAATGACGAGAGCGTTGGCCTCCTCCACTAGTATCGAATCAGTCAATCTACAATATATGCTGTACTTCGTATCCTGATGAAGTTTTCTGGAGCGTCGAAGCAATGTTGAGCTCATAGTAGGTATGGTTCTTCGTTGCTCAGGTTGAGGTACGTACATATGATGGTATCAAGGTAGCAAAATTCATTTCCATTCATTAGGGCATCACCATTTAGTACAATTTTCCCCAAATATACGTCCGATTATTTCGATCCCATAGACGAAATTGTAGTGATGTCGGAGTCCGCATTTCTTTCGGCACCTTTCAGAACTACAGTGAATAGAAAAGTGGAGAGTCTCAGTTGCAGGTCAAATAGATCCAACAGTCGATATTGTCATCTTGCACGACACTCCATACATTGTAGCACTCAACTACCACACTAGCATCATAGAGAATCCATACTGCTGCATCATCTTCCACAGCTCCAATCTATGGTACTATAGGTCTCCTTGAATTAAAAGAATTTGTTGTGAGGATATGATTCTTACGGCATTTCTGGAGGTTCTTCCACAGAATAAAAATTCATTCAATGTCGGATCTTCCTCCAACAATCCCAGCTTGGTAGCTTCCGACGAAATGTGTGGCAAAAAGGCGCGTGTCTTGTAAGGGACATTTATGACAGTGAAGATTCGGAAGATGGGGTATCTCGTAAGGTGGGATCTGTCGACCATTTTGTACACTGGGTGTATAACATTAAGATTCAATTCCACCGGGAGCTCTTTATTTTCCCAGATCTTAAGGACATCCATTTAATAAGACGCGTGGAACTTTGAAAAGAGATTATGTAAACAGAGATTGCATAGTTCCAGACGTTTGAAATGGAACACAATGCTCGCCCTATTTATCTGTTAATCATCTTAGAAATTAAAATATAAATATGATGAATGATACACCCTAAAAGAAAAGGCAGTTACCATCCGCCCTGTGCACAATTTTCCCACTGCATCACGGCATCCGACAAAAGCACGCCTGTCAGTTCCTGTGCCGCCAGTCCGAAATGTATAGTCTCTAACTTTGCGGTTCACTGTGATGACACGCAAGTGTCACCAGGAGCGAACACAATACACACGCAGCTTACCATTGTGCACGTAAAAAGTGGGAAGTGGAGAGGAAAATGAAAATACGTAGCCAAAAAAAAAACAATAAAGAAGAAAAAGCAGAAATTGAATCCATTCCACCGAAACTGACACTCACATGGCTAGTTTGAATGTTCCCGAGTCGTGTGTCTGGTTGTTTTTTTATTTGTTCTTCCAGTTCCCTCTTTTTATATCCCTTTTCCGCAGTTTTTACGACAACTTTGCTCAGGCTTAAGGGGACTTTTTTCCCCTGCCACCCTTCCCCGCCACCCCCCTCCGTACTTCCTAGTATAACTTCTTGGTACAGAAGAAAGAAGTAGTAAATTGGGAAGAACCGAAAATTTGCCTGTCTTTTTACCCGTTCACAGACCGTTTTCTACTTTTCCATTTTCCTAGCCAACCGCATGTTCTTCCATTTTGGTCGCTTTTCCTCCCATCCCCCTTGCCATTCACCGGTGGCGGAAGTTGATTCAATTGGCCACGAATTTTGGGTTGTTTTTCTATTCTCTATCCCTGATTGCATTGGTTTATTCAGGATTCTGTGGGTTTTTTTGTTTGTTTGGTTGTTGTATCTGTTGATTTCTTTCTGTTCCTGTTTGTTTTTTTTTGGCTTCCAGTTTTGGTTCGTTTTTACTTTTTCTTGCTATTGCTCAGTGTCATTCTTTCAAACTTTCCCTTTTTGCGGTTCCTTCTAGCTGTTTCTACTATCTCAACCGACTGCGCACATCTTCCGGACAAATTGTTGAAGTTCAGAAAAAGAGAGCTTGACCTTCACCATTCCTTGCTGCTGCTCGGCTCCCCCGGAGCCCAGATTCGAATGGAGTGGGAATATGTGGAGCAGTGAGCAAATCTACCTAAACAAACACGACATTCTCCAAACCGCCTCCACCCAACCCCCACACACATGTGTGTTTGTGTGTGTGTGTGTGTGTGTGTGTGCTTACGGGCAACATTCGTACGTTGAATGTTGGAAAATAAAAGCCCCCAGTCCCTTCATCGCATTCCTTCACCTGACAAACCTTCTCCGCCTACTCATATTTTCTTGAGAAAGCAGAAGAGAAAAAGAAACTCCCTCAGTCGCAAATAAATTGGCGAACAATCAAATGCTAGGCACTAACTGTGTGTTGGTGGATGCTCGTATAGAACACTTGGTGGGTGGAGGCGGGAAGGTTCAGTTTTTGGTGGGTAATGCTGCGTAACAGGCGCCTCCTGGGCGGAAGGACGAAGCGAAACTTGACAAATAGCGAACGCAACAGCAGGAAAAAAACGCAACGACCCCACAGCATACAAGGCAGAAGAATCACGATGGGATGCGATTGTGTGCTTGTCAGCTAAGAACGGAGCAAGTGGCGAATGTACGATTGCAAAACCGTTAATAATAAAGCGAGAAGAAGTATCAAACGCGCACACGTGGCATGTATATGTGTGTAAGCGGGTGAAAGAGTAGGATGAGTGATAATCGCTCACGGGCGGGCAAAGGTAACACACACACAAAAAAAAAGGGCTCCGCTAAAGTGTTCCCGAGGCGTAGGTGAACCACTGCCACCATCTTGCACCCCTCCGTTCCATTTTGCTCCGAAGGGTTGATGGCTGGAGACCAGCTGTTACGTAATTTTACGCAGCATGTGCGTGCGAATGTTAGTGTCCCGCTGCACAGACAGAGATAAATATTCTGCACGAAAAATTGTGAACTGAGCTTCCTAGCGGCCGTGGGCGCTGTCAACAAAAGCACGTGTCCTGCTACCTACGCCACCGTTGGTCGGAAGCATTCTGTCGGATGTGGAAGCTGTTGCTTTCGGCCCGCGGGCACCGAATGCGCCACTGTGTTAGCTTTCATGTTCGCGTTAGGTGCAGAAGAAAATTGTGGTTTTGGGACAATAGAAGCGAAAAAAAAAAACGAATGCAAGATTTACCAGCGTAACGATGGCGTTGCTGATGATGATGTATCGAATATCAAGTACTGCTTTATTTATCATTAAATCTTTTGACATCTTCATACGCAAAACATACCGTAAACAGATGGGAAAGTCACTTCCCCTGCTGTTTGCCCCTGAAAGATATGCTGATCGCACATAACACTTTTTTGCATGATTATGCTCAGCATCTATCATTATTTCTTCAAATTATCAAAACCAAGACAGCACATAGTTCAAAAGCTCAAAAACACATATCTTAACCAATGAACGCAAGTAACTCAAAGATTCTGCCAAGAACACAAATCAGCAAATTCAGCAGTTTAACCGAGCGCGCGACAACAAACGCGAACACCTCAATCGACAATATGAATTCATAACAGCGCACGCTTTCTGCGTATGATGCAATGATAACGATTAAAAGCATGTACCGTCAAGCTCAAGCGAAAGCGCAAGTTCAGACAGGTAGCTCGGCAATGAAACCGGACACAATTGTTTTTGTCTCCAGGATACTGTACGCAAAATCGAAAACTCCACGTATTGGCCAATAGACTAACATTCCGATGATGCAATTTGTTTTCGGCTTAACCTAAATACAAAATTTTGAACTCAACAAATAGCATAACAAAACCAAAACACAAATCCGATAAATAAAAGCCGTCTCCTCTTGGACATTGAATCAATCGTTGTTGACTGTCCGGAGTAGACATGTAAACTCTACGTCTGCGTGCAATTATTTCAGAGCCGCCTTCCGGCGGTTCTCGAGTGTAACAACGAAAGTGATTCCGATTTCCATTGCATTGCACACACCACTGTATATTTGTATATTACAACGTGTGTTATGTTTCTTTTTGTCTTACGTTAGAGCTCAACGTACACTAAATTTTTGAAATAAAAAATTATTAACTAATTCATTAATTATTAACATCTTTACTTCTTCATTCTTTAATTTTATGCCTGAGAGTTTTGATGTACGCATATCAAAAGTTTATTATGCTATAAGTCTCGTCTATTGGAGAGCCACGTATAATATGTATAACTGTATGCTTTACGTACAAATGAGCATCATTTTTTTTCTCGACCGTCTTAGTCTTGAAATCAATATTTTGTGACTGATTTATTTGAGAACGTAAATAGAACGAGGAGATTTAATTTGCCCCTAAAAGCTATGCTGCACGCATATCAAAATGTGTATTATCCCTCTGGCTCCTAAGGAGAGAGGGATTAAAAAAGCCGATCTGTGGTGGGAGCAGAACGCACGATCCTTACTAAGCTAGCGCCACCTAGCGTGAATTATTTTAGACTGTGGCTGTTGGTTCAAGCGAACCGTTGCTCGCAACACCATAAGTCTCGTGTATTGTAGCATCATGTATAATAATGCTTTGAAGGTAAAAGACTCGAGAAGCCACCCCCATACCCCCTTAAGGTAATTTGGAAGCACTGTATGCTATAATTTTTGTTGCACTGTGAGACATTGTGCGTACATAAATTATTTGATGAATTTGAAGGGAACCAACTACTAGATTGGTCTTTCGTCCCTATTCCTAAAAATCGATTTTCACTTCAGAATTGCTTCGGTCTGTCTAGGTCTAGGAAGTGTAGATCTGGATCTTAGTCTTAAAATGAGCAATTGTTTACTTGTTTTATATTATTTTTCGCCTTTATTTTTTCGTTCCATAAAAAACATGAACAAAACAGAAAAAATTATTTTGCCCCTAAACGTTATGCTGAACGGATAACAAATGTGTACTATGCTATTGGAGCTCGATGTTTACTAAAACCTTAATATAAGTACTTTTTAATCATTTTTATGTAATTTACCTCCCAACTCAGCTGTATCGACGCGTTTGAAACTCACTGTTACGGCAAAAAAATCCTTTCAGATCTCAAGGAACCAATCCAATTTTTAATGACACCTAATATGTCCAGATCGCGGTTAGACCAGTCACGGAAGCTGCCTGTTACATCCGCTATTCTAGGTTCCCAAAACGGATCTACCTTGACCTGGGAGTAGGAGGTGAATCTGAGAAAACGAATTTATTTTCACTTCGCTTGTCGTCCGCGCTATGGAAAGATCATACTTTTTTCTTACGCTATTTCTTTTCTGTGGAGCCCTTATCGTGCTTCTCGTTTTCAGTGTTTGATTTGAGTTCATTTTCTTCCTAGCAGACAAAGCGGCGAAGAGAAACAACAAGGAAATATCTTCCTAAAATTTGGAATGAACGAATGGAATGCGTATTAGCTAATAATTTCGAGACTGATTGCTTTTTTTTTTGTTGCTATGCTTGTAAATTTTGCTGCTACGGTTCTATTTACCGTACCATGCGCAAACACCACTGTGCAGACGGCATAAAATACGAAGCGAAGCTTGACCCGTCTCGGTCGAGATTTTTGGATATCGCCGGAAGCGGCAGATTATCCTTCAGGAGTAGTTCAAACAACACAAGCCCATCGTCGTCAACGTTTGCGTTGTTGCCACGGCACGCAGTTCCTCGAGTGGGAAGCAAATTCCCATAGCAGCACCGGCTACGGGACCGTCGCCCAGAGTGGCCAAAGCAGCGTCCCGGGAAGCCGTCTTGGGATATATCTCCTCCGCTCCGCGTCCGCTGCGCGTAACGACCGAAATCTTAATAGTCCGCCCAGGATGGCGGGAAGCAGATTTTGTGAATGGCCCGGGGAACACCTTCGCCTGCACCGCCGATTGTCCACTGATGGCGGTATAATTGAGGTTGGGCATGAAGAACAAATTACATTTTGATGAAGGTGAGATCCTCGTTGGATACAAGCGAGCACGCTTGCTTATCATAAGATTTGTATTTCGCACGACAAAAGCCACCAGAGCGGAAGGCAAAACCGGGTTGGGGTACGGGAAGTGGAGGGACGCATGAATAGCGGGGGGAAATGACGCCAACTGTGGTGATAGCTGGGGATGACCTTTATGATTTTCCATGAAGTGCTTGTTGGATAAAATTTGGCCGATCGGTTCGGTACGACATCCGGAACGTTGTTGATGATGGTTGTTTGGTGGCAGCGTTGGCGTCGATTATCATTATCCATCATCGTCGCAATCATCGTGCTTTCGGTTTAAACGCTGAAATTGAATACATAGCGTGTACACTAATGGAAAGGGTTTTTTTTTTTTTGGTGGGATAAGCATGAAAAATTTACCTTTGGCCTTTTGACGGAAAGTAAACGGTACGCTCTAGCGCCCGGGATGGAAAACAAAGCCTACACGGATCTCTTTAATCGGTGATGTTTATTTCACCGGGAAAATTGAGGACAAGTACTATTATTCTTCCCACTCTTCACACCGAGGCCTGTATAGCAAACGAACCGAACAGCGATGGGTTGAGGGATAAAATAAGACATCATACTGAAATTAGGGGAGGAAAAAATCATCCCATAGTCTTTCCGGTGCTAAAAAGGTGTTAGTTACAAAGGAGCATTGATTTTTCCGATTTTTGGCAGTTTTTCATTTTAATTTTTTTTTTTGGCAAACGATGCTGTTCTGATAATGTCTAGATGAGCGAACGGAAAGAGTAAAAATGGATGGTAATTACTATAATCACTTACACACAAACACACGGTGTACAATCCGGGCACAATGGTACACCAGTTGTCCGCGTTGCAAACAATGTTTGAGAAAAAAAACATACGAAAAAGTTGAGCGCGTTGATGGGTAAGCTGATGGAATAAAGCCTGTTTTCTCGCATTCCATATCCTACTTGCTTTTTTCGCTCAGCACCGTATTGTTTCTTTCTTGTTCGATAAAAATGGTTATTTTAGTCTTACATTTGCATCCATTGCTTAACCCTTGTTATTTGTGAGCATTATAATTTTTAATCTTTTGCGTGCTCTTCCGTGTAACGCCTTTGCCTTTCAAAAATTGAGTTTATATGAATACGTGCAGTGCGGCATTCTTGTGAGAAAGTATGAATTTACCATACACGAAACAGGAAAACTGATTAATTCTTTCTTCTTTCGCACATACCGAGCATCCGGAGGAAGTTCATCACAGATGGTGGTTAAAATCAGACTGTAGCAGGTATGTGGCTATAGCTTATTCACCTTCGGATGTGTTTTTTTTTTCTCAACATTCCGGCAGGAGTACGGTACCGACAAGGCTGTAACGCGGCGTGTCGAGAAGTAAAACGATGAAAAGCTTATGTTGGCAGGTCCTGTAATGGGATCAGAAACCTTCACATTAGAACCATGCACACATATAGGCGACGCACCTGTACAATCATCTACACCAGCGTGCGGGTGGATGAGTTAAGCCTTTAGTTTTTGGAACATATAACATCAACTCGGGTTTGCCGAGACCGAGAGTTTACGCCCAAGCCGGTCGGTTTGGTTTACTTTGCCCGTACCGGTCCACCCGAAGCCGGAAACGAGGACCGGCATCACCTGCCCGAAAGTTTGCATATGCATCCGCTTCGCCATACAAAGCCTCAATGTATTGTAACATGTGCGTGTGTGTGTGTGTGTTTCTGGGTGGTAAAAGTTTGGAAAAATGCTACCATCTCCTACTTCGAGTGCTTCGAGGAGTACCCAGGTGACAAGAGAGATGTAGTATGGCTACCTTCAAAAGGCCTTTGTGTCATGCGGATTGCCTTAAAAGCAGGCGTTTTTAGGAGTTGGAAGCAAATGAACGCCTGAAGTTATGCAGTCTGGTTTACAAAGTTACCTTGTTATAAGTTTGTCCTCCTTCCAACCATACACAGTTGATATCGTTATCGCATTAACAACTGTATCAGAAGAAGGATGAAGGGAGAGGTGCCAATGGTTTTAATTAATATCGGTGTGCGCAGCAAAGCATACCTAACCTGCAACAACACGGGAGCTCACCTACCTAGACTGGTACGGTATGAAGAAATTTGATCTCAAATAATCTTGCATGTTTGCGGAGCCCGCAAAAACCTGCTCAATTCGATAGTGAGAGTTGCTGCTCCGAACGCTGTCATAATAAAACAAACAAACCGAGAAAAAGCCGTCCTACGGTAAACAGTAGTTTTGACGTCTCACTCTGTGAGCGAAATTGTTAGAAACTACGAAATAATTAAGTGCAAAAACTGCCCTTCTACCTTTATCCGGACACTGTACGTTATCTCACATCCCACTAGGCTTGTTGCAGTCGGATCCACTTTATCTCTTTAGCTCACCGTGGGCTATACATCCCAGAAAACCATACCCAGGCAATGGATGGCGGGGGGGGGGGGAGGGGGAGTGTACTGAGGAACAACACATAGCCTTTTGCGTCTGCTTTGCCACAGTACCACCAGACGCCGGAAGATCGTCAGTAAGTCACGTTTGAATGAGTAAAACGACCGCAGCCTAAGGTGAGCTCGGTGCGTTGGTTACCATGGATTGTGACTGGTTTTGCGGGAGAAAACTTTTGCCACTACCTCCACTGTCCTACCTTACGACGTGGACAGTGATGGGGAATAGCAATAGAAATGTTGGAGCTATTCTGCGAGCCTTCAAAATCCTCATTCAGACTGGCGCGCATTTGTGAGTAACGGTGAGTTCGAAATAGTACCAAACAAAAGCGCCGACTAATGTTAGTACGGCACAAGAACATGCGAGACGAACACTTGGGCAGCTGGCCGGCCCAAGTTTGCAGAACAGTAAAGAAAAAATAGAAAACAGAATGCAACAACAAAAAATCAGCAAACTAACTTATTTCTTTTGTCCCTTTCCAACCTCCACCACCTCCACCTTAAGCCACCAATGTCGCTTCACCATCTCGGCTGCGCGTCATTCGGTGTTTGCCTATGTGTCCGAATGGCGAACCAGTGGGCAAAACTTTGGGACAAAACTTTCGGACCAGCTTCCGGTCGTCGCAAGTTCCGGGCGCCGAAAACAAAAACTGCAAGCGGTCGTCTATCACAATCGGGACCACCCCACAAAAGGATGAGATTGTTGCTGAGGTCTTCGAGACTCGCCCTGTACCAGTCTCGCAACCCGCCATTGATGAAGATCCGCTTGTTCGTTCCGACCTGCCACCGTCCTGTATGCATATGTGTAGCATGTTTCCACACACATACAAACAAGCAACGAGGCTAATAAAAAAAAAAGATAATAATGGAGTCTCGTATGGAGCATGCCGAAAAAAAAAACAAATACACCCCAAAAATAAAACGAACCACAACTAGAAACGCCGCATCTCGTCAACATATACAGCGCAGTGAGCAAAACCGCAACCGGGCAATGAAATGAAGTTTACCGTGTCAAGTATTTGAAACATTTGCCTGCCGCAGCCAGTGAGCGGATAAGGCCGTGACATAAGATAGCGTCGGGTGTATCCGGTCAGTGCTGGGCGTAAACTTTGCCTCATTGTGTTTTGTGTGTGTGTGCTGGATAACTAGCCGTCTGATGCTGGAGAAAGGTTCCTGCTACCCATGCTTGGTTGATCATAGTAGTAAAGTTCCGAGCGAAAAGTTTGTTAATACCATGTTGGGAACTAGGAATCGGAACACGAGCTCCACTTCTCGATACGTGACGGAAAATTTAATCGAAAAAATGAAGCAATATTGTTGAACGTTCGCTTCGGATGTCCTCCCGGTCATGCGTGATCCGGTCAACGATACACCAAAGGGACTACTAAGGAGATGACAGAGCAAGTGAATTATTGGACGTTTGAAGTTTTACGTCAAAGTGGACGAGAGTTCTGACAGATATTGAGCTACGACTAAAGTTGCTCGGCGAGCTGGTAACGAACGTCATAATGGTTCATCGTTCCTTGACGTGATGATGTTATGTAATTGATGATCTTATCATTCTATCCGGGACGTATTGCAATTAAATCTTCTTCTTCTTCTTATTTGGCATAACGACCAAGGCCTTATTTGGCATAGGACACAAGGGCTCTACAATTACGTCAGCTCAACAATTAAGAGGGTGGAAAGGAATGAATAGTGGACACGTCCAGGAGGCAGGCTTGTTGGAATGTTGAGGTGGATTCCTTGAAATATTTCAACATCTATACAAATTTACGAACTAACCAAACTCCGTATACCGAATATGAAATACCGTAATTCAAAAATGGCTTAGACCTAAGTGGTCTTAGATCTTAGGCCCATAGTGGGGGATAGGATTTTCTTCTATGAAATTGTCTTTTCCAAAGTCTGTATTCTTTCAACCTCCCTTCAGGTCTGCATTCGTTGTAATATGGAGATTTGGGTCGATATCTCCATTTTGATTTTGAAATGATTTATGAGGAATACTTGAGTATCAGTGGTATTTCCAATAGGGCGGTCCGGTGGCCGAGGAGATAAGCGGCGCCGGTCTCATACGGCGCAGGACCGGGGTTCAAATCCCATCTGGACCGTTCCCCCGTAGTGAGGACTGACTATCCAACTACGTGGTATGAATAAGTCTAGTAAGCCAGAAATGGCAGGCATGACCGAGTCGTTAGGCCAAAGAAGAAGAAGATGGTATTTCCAATCTATTCACTCCTGTCTCGGCATAGGGGCATCAAACAATCAAATCGTACTCTATAAAAGGCCCAATTAAAGTACAGTATAATGTTATTAAGCACATCTTATCCTTCATCTTTTGGGCTTACGACCTGTTTGGTCATTTGTCTTGTAACGACTTACGATTTGATTCCATGTAGTTGAATCGTTAGTCCCCATTACGAAAGTTCGATATGGATGGAATTTGGTACCCGGTCCTGCTGTGTGAAAATTGACACCGCCATCTTCTATATCCGCCCCGGATCACCCAGCTGATTAACAAAGTCTTTGAAGGTGCAAGTTTGGCCTATTAACTCATAGACGAACAATTAAATAGTAGATTATTATACAACTAAGAGAATCAGTAAAGATGTGATTCAGTTTAATAACAAACAACAGGTCAAATGTGATGTCTTTTTTATTAAATTAAAATCATCAGTCCGCCACGCTTGCTTAATCAGAGCACTTTCATTTGTGTAGAATAAATTTCTCACATGACGATTTATTAATTCCTCAATCAAGTAATCACAGAAAGTAATTTAAATTCAATTTAAATTAAAGCCGACATTAAACTCACAGGTGCGATTGCTTCGTATCGTGCTATAAGCCTCATATGATGGGGTCATGTTGTCGAGACATCAACCCAGGGACTGAGAAATGGAATTGGTCAAATTGGCCTCAAATATTCATAATATTAAACCTGCTATAACTGCCAGTAATTTTCCTCTTTTTGCAATGTGTGTAACTTTAAAACTAAGTACCGTTCCAAGTATTGTGGTGAATTGGTTCGATCAATCCAGTAATAATTCCAATCCAATTCAATCCAGTAAATGGTTTATTAGGAAAATGTCAGTATCATTAGTATGTCCTACCTTTTCACCCATGTTTTCGCCTAAGAACAGCAAACTGTCAAATCATACTCTAAAATGGGCCTAATTTTACCTTCTAAGATAACACAGCATCGAGGAGTTTTGGTCTACCATTTCTGGCTTCTGTTAATTGCATTTAACTGCAACAAGATAGTCTGATACGATAACAAGATACGCAGGTACGGAGGCACGATTTGGATTACTAAGGAACGTTTATGTAATATATTGTTAAACACATGTGTTCGATAATGTCTTTGATGATCCATGATTGGTCTACCAACTCGTAGAAAAGCATTTTTAGGACTATTATAATGTAAGGATAAGAGACTTTCAATTTCTAAACTAAAGGTATTCTCGAAAAGGTCTTATCAGCATTGTCTATTTGCTAAAATGTGTTGTTAGTCCGCAACGCATGTTAAGCACTTTCATATTTAATCGATTATGACGGGTACATATCCGTAACAATTTTATCAATTCCTCAATCAAGTAATTGCTAAAAGCCTAGAGATAATTGAAGCTAAAGATGAAGTGACTGAATATTCATTTGATCGTCTGCTCATCAATCTCACTTAACTCAATTCAATTGCATTATCATGAAGGTGGCCTCGGAGGTCAGAAAGTCTTATTAGAAAAAATATGGTAAAGCCAACATCGTACCTAAAAAGAGACTTTGCGAATCCTCTCACCGCTCGTTAAACGACACCAATCGGCCTTAGTCGTTAGTGCAGTCGAACATGTTAGGGAACCTCAATCAGCTGAGAGGGCCCCATGACTCTTCTTCATATTCCAGGCAAATAGGGCCCCAACATTCGATGTACTTAGGGCCCCGAGTACCTTCATCCGCTACTGGTTCCAGGCCATTGTAAAAAAGTAATTTCATGAAGAATATGAGACAATCGTTTAAATTACTGTTCTTAATCAATTTACATAAATAATTGAACGTTTGAGTCCAAAAAAGTCAAGCAAAAATTTATATAAATGCTTCCGATGTGATTTTTCGCTAGCCAGAGCTGAGTTCAGGATAGCATTTTCATCATTTCAGTCCAAAAATCGTAAATGCTCATCACTTTTCCATACATTTTGGTTGTTATAGTTTTTTCCCCTACTTGTTTGGTTTCGATCGTGGAGGAAACGCTTCAAGCCTACTTTTCATGAAATATTTTACAAAATGTTATGATTCTACGATCGTAGAGGCTTTCCGATAGTTACGGAATAAGCATGATAGTCTACCAATTCACAGAAAGATTGTTGGAACCATACTCAACTGCCTCAAGTGCTCTTAAATAATTTTCGATATAATTTAATTTATCTTGTCCGACGGTTCGGTGTATTGGTAATGTCATGCAGTATGACTTTGATGTCTACCTGGAGGAAGTCTATATTGAATTTAGTTTCCAAAAAATGTCTCCGTACAGAAACAAAAACAGGCAAAAGCATCATCACATGAAATCCTTACTTGATCGTTGAAAACGGTAATTATGTAATGGCTGATAACAAACAGAACACACATGTACTGCACGCTACAATTTACCCTCTCATTCCAAAAGCAAACATAGGCCCAAACACAGATTATGCAACCAATTAAGGTTGGAATATGAAAGGTGAGAAACGGAAACGATCCGCCAGGTAGGTGTGCTTAATGAGGAGAGTGAATGTATTGGCGCCACGAGCAAAATGCTTCCCAAGGTGTTTTTAATTTCCGATGCGTCTTCCGAACGATCGGCCAAAACAAAAATTTCCCTCTACAGCAATGTTGTGGCTACGAGCTCCCGCTTTGTTTTCTTTCACCGAGCCGCAAGCTTTTTTATGTGGTGCACATGTACTGCAATCGATTCAGCATTCTCCCCCATCGAAGTAGCATGAGCTATGTTGCTACATTAAACACACACACACACACTCTCTCTCTCTCTTCCTCGTTCGATCTCCATTGCAAGCGTCCGTGTTTCTATTTCCTTCGGGTTGTAACTGTTATTTTCTGCGCCACCCGCCTGTCGAAAGATACTGCTGAAGAAGCGCATTCGGAAGCGCAGCGACCGTGATGCAACCCTTCTTGCCGCGCAATCTAGCGGTGCATGGTTCCGCGCGTGCGCTTCGGCTTTTGCAACCGGTACTGCGCGAACGGAAACACGCTGCAGCCGCAGTCAGTTCGCTTCCCGGCGCAGTGCCTAACGGTTCGGGACGGGTTAGTCGCGCAACGTTAGCCAACTTCGATCGCACGCACGTGCGCTCGTCGGGTCGACGAATTCTTGTGCTCTCGTGTGCATAACGCCCGCTTACGCGTGTGTCTGTGTGTGTGTGTGAGTGTGTGTGCAAGAGCATTTCCAGTTATGCTGCCTGTTCTAGGTAAAGGCCATCGGTTTTCGCGATCATCACCCACCCGGCAAAGTGTCGTTGCGTCTGTACAGGGGGGAATTTTTTTTCCTACTTTCGCACCCAATGCATCGTCGCGTTTCGTGCTTTGCTACCATTCATTTACACACAACGATCAACGGGGTTTTTATCGATTGGTGACATTCTTCCGTTTTTTTTTTTACGGCCACGAGATAGTTCACGGGGCCGGCCATGTGGTACGTGAGGATGCTTGGCGTACGAGAGTTTGCGTCAGTGAATTTTCCTTGAATTTTGTCATCACCCATGATAAAAGCGGCGACAGAGCGCTTGCGTGTCAGTGTATACAAATATGCGGTGCGTTCCTGCGCTTGGTTCGGTTATTTGCGCCACATGGTGATGAAGGTACCATTACACGGTCGGAATAATCTCCTGCTAGGAAGTAGGCACATTAAGTAGCCACTACGATGCATGCAGGTGTGGTAATTGTTCGAACTACCTAGCTGACACACTTTAAAAACTCATCTTCGTTGAAAAGTGTGAAAAATAGTGATATTGCATACTTTCAGGCTTTATTAGCCCTAACAAGCAACACTAAGGAAATTTGTTTTAGAAAACTAGGATATCGAAACATGCAACATTGTTACTGGTTGATTGTTGTTCGTAAAACAACGTCCTATTAAGCATTATAACAATAAGTAATAATTTGCCCCTTAGTCATTCCTAATATTGGGGTCTATGGTGACCTTAGGCAGTTTTTTTTTCATGCGTTTTGACGTTTCGAAGCTAAAATGTTCCTAATTCTCCATACATGCAGACAAGCAATACTAAACCTCGATGTGAACATTTTGTTTGTTCTAAAACAAAAATCTAAAAATTATATTTTATCTAAACATCAAAACAAACTGTTGTTCAAGGTTGTTTGAGAAGCTTGGCTCATGAGGCCGTAAAAGGAAACAATCCTTTTTTTTCAAAAGTTGAAACTTTTCGAAGTTTATATCACTTTGAAACAGTCTCGTCGCCGCTAGATCGTTTTAATTATTTTGCACAAAATGTAAGGAGATGAAATTCTAATTACTGAGCTCAAGGCATAGTATATTTAGCTTTTGAGCACATTAAGTCAAAAAAACCCTGAGCATTGTTTGTTGATACCGTGGGCGAACATAATAAATAATTGGTTTGAAAAGACTAGCATGATTTAACTGGATCATTTTTGAATGGAAAGTAATTAATGACATAGAGGGATATTCCAAGAAGTTCCAGAAACATCGACCTGCTAAGAATTTCTATAACAAAGTTATATTACAAATTCAAAGAATACGTAAAATTAGATTCTAATTAGATATTCTCCGTGTACATGAACCTTCATGCCTAAGTGGCCCTGTATGAGGGAGACCGTGAATACCGGTTTGTGAATCATGTCCTCCACACCGCGTCGTGTAACTCTCACACACCAATTCGCAATGTTTCTTTTTCTTTTTTTGCTCCCTGTCATCATGTCCAAAAAAGAGGTAAAATTGTTCGTTAGACCAAACCCCCGGCCGGGCCAGGAAAACCGGAACGCAACAGAGCCGTACTTCGAACGTAATTTTTTTTGTGTGTGTGTGTTGCTGCTCCCATCAAGTTCAACCCATTTAGCGGAAAGTCGCATCAGGTTGCGGCCGAACTCGGGCACAGGTTCGTTTTCTGTGCGACGACGAGTGCTTTCCAAATCGATCTATTTATGTGTTCGATTGTGAGGTTAGCAAAGGGAACCCGTTGCTACTCAAACTGCTGATGTTTTTTCTTGGCCCCCCTCTGATACCTGGTTTCACTCGTTGTGAAATGCACGCCATTTTGGAAAGTGAGCATCGGTGTGGTAAGAGCTGTCTAGAGAACACGGATCCGCTCTAGAACATTCCTTGGACCCCCCCCCCCACCTCCCATCGAAGGACGCGCTTATTCGTAACGACATAGCTTTTCCCGCCATGGTTAGAACACCACCGAGCACGAGGCTCGCTTACGACACACAACTTCGATTTCCACTCGGAATGCAACCGGGATGGTGGGTAGACAGGGTTTCCTTTCCCGTCCCGAATTCGTGGTCGGAGCGTTTTTTTTTTTTTGTGTGGATTTTGTTTTGCTTTTGTTTTCAGTGCTAGTCGTTAGAAGGGGAACGAAACTCGGGAGGGCAGACGTATTTAGGTCAGCCCGTGTCGCTGTTCACGTTTCCGTTCTCAAAAACATGACTCGACTGTTCGATCAGCACGGCAGCACAATTTGTCTCACTTGCATAAGTGCGCACTCGGCTGCCCACGAAAAAGCAGCTTTAAACACGCCCTCGGTTGGATGTAATGGCCAGATAAAGCGGCGCTACTGCGTGTGTCATTGGAACACCTTGTCGGTGAGCACGAGCCAGTCCCTAGAGGTCTCATGTAGTAGGAACACGAACTCCCAGTCCTGCTCACCACATGAAAAGCGACAGTTCTCGTCCACAACCCTAAACCTCTACCTAATGCTGGTCAAAGTTGGCCACGCCACTCTTGTTTTTGTGTAGTGTACTGGGAGGGAAAAAAAAAGTTGTTCCAACCATTCTCCAAATAAGATAAAAACAAAAATCAAATTAGAGTATTTTTCATTGCTGCAATCACTTTCGCCCTGGCAAATGTCTTATTTCGGTACGGCTCACTAAACATTTCACGGAACGAAACAGAAAACGTGAGGTGCCAAACCGGGCAGCAATTTATCGTCCTTAAAACTCACCCATCACGTGCTACCTGTTCGCACCAGCAGGAACGACAGGTTCGCGCGCGTTTCAATATCCACCAAAATGCATCCAGGGGGCAAGTTCGTTAAATGTTTGTACAGGCCCTACCGGTGTCTGTCTTCCCGCGCCCGGGCCGGGGATGTTGAACAGATTTAATGAGACTCCTCCATTTTTGCAAACGTAATGACTTGCGAGGAAAGTCACTCCCGCATCGGAGTTGGTGGCAGGTTTTTTTTTTTGCTGGTTCCTGGATGGAGTGATCTGCGACAGGAGCGTTCGAACTCCGGTTACGAGAAACCGTTTCGACGACAAAAAAAAAAGATGGATAATTTGTTGTTTCTCGAACCAATTAGTGCAAGCCGTGTCTGTTAGTGAGAGCTCATGTACGGCTCTTAATTTATGAGTTTATGTTTAACTGTCAGCAAACAGTGTCCACTCTGCACCACTGATTATAGAGAGATGAGATTTAAAAACATCATCACCTTTTGGGGAAATTTAAAGTGGAAATACTCTAGCCCCAATTGAATCGGTACCATAACAAAAAACTCTACAGATACATTTTAAGTTATTACCCCTTTTTTGTTTGCTTCGTAAACCTTTCGCCGAAACCTTATCACCCAAGACTGATAGTTGCTATCTTGTGAATGTTTCGGTACGTGTTTTACGGATTTCTTTTCCAAGAACCCGAATCGACTGGTGCCTCACTGTCTCATCCATCAAGATAACGCGCACCGCAAATGTAGTTACCTCCGGTGCAGAAAGCCGATGCGATTCACATGTCCACATGTGAGTCTGATCGAAAAGCAAACGCGCATAGGGCGGCACGCCGTAGCAGCGTCAAGGTGCATATCGCGAGTGTAGGTTGATCAGTGTAAAAGTGAGTACAAAGGAAAGAGAGAGAGAGAGATAGAGAGAGCAAAAAAATGCATTTTACAAGGGTTGCCTATAGTGCTGGTAACACGATCAACATGAGCTAAACATTCGACACGCTTGGCTGAATTCGGCAAGGTGCAATAAAAAGAGTGTGTATCTTTTTTTATTGGGGTTTGTTAGTTCCGAAAATCAAAGCTACAACTGCAATCAACGGTGCTCGGCTATAAGCACCAGTGGAAGCGCCGTCATCAACCTGCATCATCGCAAAAGCAAAGTCATCGCCAATCATGGGTAAATAACGCTTGCACAATGTAGGGGAAGGTGGTGTTTACGGGAAGAAGGGCGAGGTTGACTGGAAGGAGATTGACAATTGGGCACGGGACGTGATTCAGCATTCGAATGTACGAAGTTGTCATTTTCCAATAGTTTTCCGCTCGATGACAATAAATTACAAACGCTTCAACTACCCGAACGAACGGGAGTGCAGCAAAAGGGTGGGAAGCAAACATATTGCCATGATTTGTACAGCGATACACACTGCACAGTATGTAACATTCACGCATTAAAATTGATATATTTTTTTCACAAACAGGTGGCAACAAGGTTGGTTAATAGGAAGAATAGAGTTTCCATTCATTTGCTTCAATGAGGAGCGTTCGTTTTTTATTGATTGTGCGATTGCCACTGTATATTCCGATTTCAAGGAATAATATTCCGATCAGCTTTTCATTCGATTGTCGATAACATGATTTTAATGAAACTTTTTTATGCTAGTGTTGGATTATGGAATAAAATTATCAACGTTCTTCCATGGCGGTATAGGGTATGAGAAGTTATCACAGATAATATTTTGCGCACTTTGAGGAGGCTCCTTAATTTCTCGTTTGGTCTGAGTTATTATTCCTAGATTCATCTAAGTAAGGCAAATAGCACATCATTAGTGTCTATTATATCTTTCACTAGAATTTTTTTTGCATTTTAAGATTTGAGTTTGAAGCACTCTCTGTAGATGGAAGATTAGATACTGTTCATCCTAAAACTATATAATTAAAGAGAGCTGAGAAAACGTCGATTCAAAGCATTTTTAAGAGCGATGAAGAAACGGTTTATAAATATTTAGATAAAAATAAATGTTGAAAAAGTTAGTAATTGAAAAAAATTTGATCAAAACTTTTGTAAGTCTCAGTTAACTTTATAACTGCAATCGATGAAGAGATAGGTAAAGATGATATTCTACATAGTTGTAGAAAATGAAAAAAATCCTCTCTTCATATCTTTTTTTCTAATTTTCTCGCAAATTATCACATATTATTTGGGCCGTGTTGAAAATGACTCCATGTAACTATAAATATCATTGTTTTTTGAGCAAATCATCATTTAAAACTCGGCAAAAACTATGAGCTGTATGAATGGCTCTATTATTATGTTTATATATTTTTTTATGATTTTTCAAATGTCTAGTGATCCCTGGCATGCAATAATTTGTGCCTCCTAGCTGCTTCCGTGTATTTTGAATTTTACAATTTTTGAAATGCATTTTTTTATTCGATATAAAGCTACTGAAATTATTTATTTAATCAATTCCTTTTATGACGGCATTTTTAACGTATTATAAAGCTACTGAAATAACATGTGAAGGGGATAGTAACATTTAGTGAGAAAAAAGTCTCTTTGAGGTGTAAATCGCTTTAGATGCGTGATGATTTTCGTGAATCTTAGATAATAACAAATCAGACCATACCCATCGTTCAACTTTTCCAGTTACATTGAAAAAAAAACAAGAGGAACTGGTTCCAAATCATTACTAAATAACGGTTATCATGTACGCCTATCTAATTCTATCACGAACGAACCCAAATAAGTAGGCTTAACAGCCGCTAAGCCAGCAACTCGGATTGGTTATCAGCGCTGCTGTGAATTGTGTAGAATTTATATGGATTTTACCGACCTACAGAAATAGCGGCTGCTTCTTGTACCACGAACACCAAACATTCGTTCATGTTTTTTTCTTAAAGAGTGATAACAGCGTACCGTCGACTAAAAACGAATTGTCGTTTGTTTCGATACATTTTCCAAAAAAACAGGAATTTTTCCTGGCAATCGGAATATTAAAACCCAGACTACAGCAAAACATTGAATTGACCTCAATATTAGACTTGTTTTTACAATTTATTAAACATTATGTAGTACGATCTGTTCTAAATTCCCAAACTCCCTTTCGTAAATGAATGTTACACAATGCTTCTTCAACACTGGAATTACTGAACTTGTGATGTCGATAATAAGTTATTTTTCTTTTTTTTCTGTTTATAATCTGCAAACTTGTCGGTTTTGGGTTTTCCAATCTTTGTGTTCCTTGAATGGTTTCTCTTGCCTTGAGGAAAAGTTTCGTATGAATTCTAGTACCTGTCTCATTTTGTGAAATACCTACACCATATCTACACCCTATGATTGCACTTCTGAGACGCTTCATGCTCTACACGTAAAATGACCATACGAACACTTTAATTTTTTTTATAATTCAAAAGTATAGAATGTCTATGTACAGTCATTGAAGTAGGCGTGTGTGAAAATTCTCAATATGGTGAAACTCTTCTTAAGCTACAACCACTCTGACAGGGAAGCTTGTTCGAAGATGAACATTTTTGATAGGCCTTTCATATCGGTACATTTTAAGCTTACCAAAGCTGGAATTCTCTAAGCAACATAGGCGTGGTCCACAAATTACGTAACGCTAAAATTGGGATTTTCGACCCCCTCCCCCTATCGATTTTTTATACAAACCGAAAAGAAAAAAAATATTATGAAATATGAAATGGCCGGAAATAAACAGATTACAAGTAAACCTGGTCGTTAAGTGTAGCTATAAGTGTACAAACTGAAACCTATAAGAGATTTAAATATGTTATCCCATTGATAAATATATCGTTTTAGCAAGACCTAATGTGATTCCTAGACGAGCTCCATGAGTTGTACGATGTTCTCTATCGTGCAGACTGACCAGACTCTGAAAACTTTCTCTTCTTCTTTTTTACCGGCCAGCCCTATCGAGAACGTTTGCATAACATGGTCTAATCGCCAAATCGATTCCAGGAAACTCGGGCCAAGGCTGCGTCTCCAGAATGCATTTCTATATGTGAAATGATTGAAACATATAATTCTTTTTGATTTACTATCAAGGCTGATTCTTTCGAAAAGGCTGTTTTCATATTAAAAATTTGCATTTTTCGACTGCATCCGATCTCCTTCAGGTTGAACTCCACTTGGTCCAGCCTTCGAGCTCGCTGTCCTCCTCTACGTCTCCTGCCGAACAGTTCAGCTAGCTCGTGGTTCATTCTCCTTCTCCACACGCCCTGCTCGCACACACCATTAAAGATAGTCCTTAGCCCTCGCCGTTCAAAAATGGCGAGTATATTGGCGTCCTCCACCAACATAGTCCAGGACTCGTGTCCGTAGAGGACTACCGGACGTACCAGTGTGCGATATAGGGTGCATTTCGTGCGCGGTTGGAATCTTCTGGTTCTCCGGAGTTTGTGGAGCCCGTAGTAGGCACGATTCCCCTGAACAATGTTATCTCAAGCTACGACCATTCCAAGATAGCAGAATTTCTGTACTACCTCGAGATCGTCGCCGTCAACTGATACTCTGTTTCCCAGTCGAGCTCTCTCATGGTCAGAGCCTCCGGCAAGTAGGTACTTTGTCTTCGTCGCATTGATCCTCATTCCTATCGTCCTTTCGTCGGTTACACCTCAGTCACATCGCCTCAGATGTTCGTCATATGATGTCGATGTCATCTGCGAGGTGACAAGGAATTGAAGAGATCGGGTAAAAGTCGTGCCGGATGTCGGAGCCCACGTGACACCTTCCAGAGCAATGTTAAATAGCAAACAGGAGAGCCCGTCCTCTTGCCTCATCCCACGGTGAGATTCGAACGATTCCGACATCCTATTAGGCACAAGATTTGGTAGGTGGCCACACCGAATAATGCTTGTCCCTCCAACAAATCCAACTTGATAACTCCTGGCGAAATCAATGGCAAGAGGCGCGAGTCTGCAGAAGAGTATTCGGGACACATCAGCTTGCTTCATTCGATCTATGTTGAGCCTCAGGGTAAGCTGATGGCGCAGTCTATTGACTGCGCAGAGTTTTGGCGTTATTTAACTATCACCAGGAAATGGTCTGAGTCGACGTATACTACTGTGTAGGTCCGTATGTCGATTATATTCGAGAATTGCCTTCCATCAAGGCGGTTCAAGGTTTACAAGTCGGTGCCCTTTGTCGTTCGTCAGCTGGTGGGCGCTGAAACTTTAAATCGTTGGTTCAATTCCCCATTGGAAATATTGCCAGAATATCGAAGAAATTTAATCAGACCGACTGTAGGTCGCAAACGTTCACGAAACAGAACTGAATTGCTCAAATCTTCACCAGGTTCAAATTATATAAAACATGAGTTTTTCGATGCATTTAAATTAATGTTACGTGAGACATAGCGAACCCCCTCCCCCCATCCTTCGAGCGTTACGTAATTTGTGGACATGGCCATATGAATATTCCCTAAATCAGCATAGTTCCAATATTTTCATTGAGAGCTCACATCTAAGTTTAAACTTTTTTCGATACCGAATCGAACTTTCTAGGACAGCAGTCGCCCTTTGGACGGAGAGTCTTCACAAAAACGGTTCTCGTCGTGACATTTAAATATTTCTTTACTTCCTTAATCTCGATAGCGTTCTTTAACGCCATTAGTTTCGAATACAACAACATCCAGTCGATCACTTTTAAGTCAGACATATTAAACTGTAGTTTCACAGAAATACGAATCTGATAAAATATATTCGTTAGCTGTCAACGGTTGTCTGGTCCATGTGTTTACATCAATCTTTGCACCGTAGTTCGTCGTGGTCTTAATTGTCTAAAATTGTAAAATTGTAATTGGAACTAGGAAGTTGATTTGTTCAAGAAAAAACGGTGCATCAATAATTCTGATAAACGTAATGTATAGAAAAAGGCACTGTGCTGTCATTCTTCTATGTTCTAATGATTCTAGTCCGAAATGAAAACATCTTGTCCGTTATCCGCAATGGCTTTGAATTTTACTATTCTATCTTATGGACGCGGAGGTCAAAATATGTTAGCAATTTCTATAATTGGGCGAACTATTAAACAACATAATGATTGCTTACAAAAAAGATCTGTTCACTATATTCATATATTTATACATTAATTTACATCCATTAATATTGTTACTAAGTCTCTCTGCATATTTTTCGTGCATATGAGCATTTCTAAAATAGCAGACGGGACATTCTCGTTTGCCGCCTCGATAGAATAAAATAAAAATCAACGACTGCACCTCACTCACTCAAGCGAGAGTTTTTTTTTTCTTTTCGTACGTCATATTGCCATGTTGGTACGCTTGTATTTGAAATTTAATACAAAATGGACACACCCTATCCCGTGCAGGCTAATGTGCGTGTGTGTTACAAACAGTAAAACGATACCGTGACAATGTCACTGTGCGTGCATGCGAGTCAATGGATTGGTTGATTGAATCCATCGTCCACCCTTTTTGGAAGCGTTATTATTGGGAAAAAACTCCCCCTCCCGTAGCACTGGAATGGCATGGACATCCGGCAGCACATTCAGATTCATTTCCATAGCACCGACCATCGCTTCCGGATGCAAGGATGTGGCTTCCGCACGTTCGAAAATCATCAACAGCATCATTACCGCCTGCCCGTGGGGATGGGGGTTCACCCGTCCAATCGAAGGTCCAGCAGCACAACACTGGGAGCGTTCGAGCATGGTCCGTTGGTTGGGTACGCAATCTCTAATCAACAATACGGGCCTCTTTTTCGTTGGGCCACCATCCGTTCGGTGATGGGAACGCATATTGATAACTTCCCAACAAAGCACCAGGTTCCTTGTACCCCCAATACTTAAGCCGGGCGCATCCGATGCGATGCCGCTACCGGAGGTCCGTTCTTATCTTCGGCTATTCGGTTTTACATTGCACGGGTGGGGGTTGTGTGGTTGGCTTCACTCAATTAAGAAACCGGACAACACTGGAAAGTGTCTGTCCGGTGCAGGAGCCGGATCCTAATGATCGGGCGCATCAGCCTGGACGAGTGAGACGATTCCCCGCAAAAGGACATACGGTCGGAGATGTTGTCTGTTTCCGAAATAAATTTCAATCAATGACGGTTACTCCACGTGGCAACTGCTTTTGGGGATGTAGCATTATTTGTCTGTTCGGCAAGGATACATACACACCATCAATAAGAAAACACACGTCTCTCATGCAGAGCGCGTGACAGTGGAGATTGCATCCAGTCTCAGGACCAACACAGGCGGTCACCATGCAATGCCTCTTGGCTCTTTGTTCATCTCATTCAATTATAATTTTTGTCAAGACGTGTATCACACCACACTTGCCACTGCTGGATGCGCTCGCTGTCAGCTACGAACTAGTGGCAGGGCGTTTAGAATTTCAAATGAGCAAACCCCTTTTGCAAAAACCCCTCTACTCATCAGTCACTCTGGTGTGGCTTCGCAATCGATCTATTTTATCGTATGTTCGAGAAGTGATTGCATACCGCCACTGGATGCACGGGTTGAGCACGTGCTCAAAGGTTGGTGGGTGGGTCACCACACGCTTTCGATGATGATACATTGTTGATGAAAGGTGGATTTTGTTTTGTTCAAAATCTCATACTAAAGTGTACAATGCCCAGCGTTAGTGTTTGACAAATGCACACTGTTGAGTCGTCGCCGGATTGAGGTCGATACGATCTAGATCGCAGCATGGTACAACGAACTATTTTCGAACACTTTTACACCCCCTAAGCAAAGACGAACGCAATGTCACGCGTGATATTAAATTACAAACAGTACGCCTGTTCACTATTCTCATTACATCGAAACACACGCTAGAAACCGTACGGAAGCAGTACGCATAGTTTCCCAACCGGATGTAACAAATATTATTTTGCCCTCGTTTTATAATGCTGCCTTTTTTCCCTCCCGGAGAGTGGAAAACTAATTAAACAGAAAACAAAAGGGAAGAAAAACACCCCAATGCGCTCTCGCCTTCTTAAGTGATGGATGTGATTGCTAAGCAACATGCGTGCCGTGGAAAACATTTTGTTTTCCATTTTGCAGCCGTAAGCGAGCGGGGAAACGAAACATCCATTCATTACGTAACGCAAAAAATTGATTTTCGGTTTTCCGCAATTTTTGAGTTGAATTATTTACATAATTGAATGTACCTCAACTTAAAATATGACCAATAGCGGCTCTTCATATAAGCGAACTGAGCAGCCAGATGGAGCTCCGGCCTAACGTCAAAAGGCCTAGGGAACTTCAAATTTCTACATGCTCGGCTTGCTGTCAAAAATTAACAACGATCGCTTTTATTTGCCGATTGGTTTGTTGTGTTAAACAAATTGTTTAACTTTGCTCACGATTTAAATCGTTTCTTGCGGGCAAAAATCTGCAAAAACGACTTTTGAGATTAGTTTTGAGTAACATAACTATGAGACGTTCTACATGAAAAAAATGTGAGACCAGTTTTTTCGTGAGAATAATTGGAAAAATTGAAGGACTGTTTATAAATGATGTTCTGCAAAATTTGATAGGATTTTAACCACAGGTTTCGAAATTCACGGCACACTTGAAGTGCACATCGCCTATAGGCCAATTTCACTCTAAATATTGGGAAAAGTTGTTTGAAACAAATTTACATTATTCGAATGTGGGTGAAACTTTCTGAAATTTAACCGAATTTAAAAATGATTATGTTAATTTTTATTCCATTGGAACGGCTATGTAGCCTCATTGTCAAATTTTTTAAATGAATATTTTCATAAAAAATACGATTTTCAGTACGTTCTTCTTCTTTGGCTTAACGTCCTACTTGGTCATGCCTACCATTTCTGGCTTACGAGACTTATTAATACCACGTAGTTGGATAGAACGGTCCGGATGGGATTTGAACCCCGGTCTTGCCGTGTGAGGCCAGCGCCGTTATCGTCTCTGCCACCTGTATGCTACATGGAGCAATTTTCAACCAGGCGAAAAAATATGTAAAAATGTGATTAAACAAAAGAAGAAAAGAAGGAAAACCAGTTTCTTAAACACTTTAACTTTACAGAATGACATTTTTATCAATCTATCGTACTTTCCTATTCACTTTTCGCAAAAAAGAACAAGTGGCCTTTTAGTTATGTTAGAGTCAACAAATGAAAAGTTTAACGTAAAGTTGAGAAAGCAGCTGAAAAGTACTAAACGCTTACCGGAGCAAGTCACCCAAGACAGGAGCGCTGTGCTCCGACTTGGATACTATAGACAAGACTTGTCGTGATCGAATACAAAGTTTATTAAAAATTAATGTTCTTATATACTAATTTTATGCTGACCAAATTGTCTGCACAAATTCCTTCAGTCTAGACTCCTGGCCGTATCGTGGGAACGACGCGAATCGTCGTACCAGTATGTACGCGCATTGTCGCTTCCTACGGGACGCTTCCTATTACACCCGTGTACAAATATGATTGTTGCCACCGTTCGCTCGGCGACAGTTCTTACTAAAAGCAACATAAACTGTATTGATCGCTCCTCTGATCCCAACAATGGATTGAGATAATCTAATTCTCGAGATATTATTATTATTAATTTTATTCGTTTCAATCTTACGAGTATTGTGTTTAAATCTAAAACAGAGAGGCAAAATCTCCAAACAATTTCAATTGACAGATGACAAAATTCAAAAACTATTGCCGTCATATAGTTTGTCCCCCTTGGTGCGTTTGCTCTCTGCGTGGGGTAGTGATGTATACAAGTCATTGTCATGGTCATGGTCATAAAAGCCAAGGTTCACACTCAACTCTTTATCGTACGGACATACACTGTTGAATATTTAAAATATTAGACGCGGGAATGTACCAGCCACAATTGAAAAAAAAAACAGCTCGCAGTGCCTTGTTCTGTAGTTTTTGAAACCTTGTGAGTTGTGTATCTGTAGCCAGGAACAATAACGTTGCCCTAAAATCCAAATGTGGTCCAATAAGCTACCACATATCCCTACAAATACTCTACAAATCTCAAATAGCACCCACTTTTTTAACTTTTTTGCGTTGTGCATGTGATTGTGATATGATGTGTATAACGTCTAAGCTTGACGTCAAGTTTTGCTCCCAAATATTAAATGTTAAAAATTATGTCTACAAGAAATCCATCAATCATTGTTGGTATATGCGTATTATTTCATGCTCTTGTTACTATCAATGCCTTTGTTTATTATATGTCTTTTAGTTTTTAATACTATAATCACGATATGCTCGATTCCATTTCTTCGTTAGGTTTGTTGGTTATTTCAAAATTGTTCTTCCCTTTAGTAAAGTATACTATGGCAGCATATATTTTAATGTCACAAAGCTGTTAGATCCCTTTCTCGATAGCCCTAATACCTAAAAGCATATGACGTACAAACTAACTCGACGACGATCTAAAAAATTTTATATTTATTCAATTCATTTATTTTTTTACAACAAAACAGTTCTAACGACGGATGCACCACCAATATCTGCATCTAGTTTAGCATTTTTCATTACAAGCATTTCATTTAACCAGTTCTTGAATCAAAGCAAAAATATTCGAGGAGGAGAAATTATCAACTAAGTATTCGCATGACCCTTGCCCATAACTATGTTTGTCTTGTCCAGGTATTTTTCTCCATTTTCGAGGTTGTACCAAATTCCCTGCTGTCGTCACTGTGCTCTGAGTCTACTACTGAGTCTCTATTTAGGCCCTACTACATTTTATACTCACTTCTGATGTTGAGAGGCCATTTCAAGGCTCCGATATTTCTCCAGAAGTAAGGAGATGATTTTAATAACTGTTTAACAATATCTGACGAATAATGCACTACAATTATCTTACTTCTTGCAGTTACTGAACTACAGATAGAAAAAAATATCAAAATCTAAAATTACCCTATTTTGTCAAAGCATAAGAGAATTGTGACGAATGACGGTTTAGAAGTTGATTTTAGAATTTATATATGTTTCAAATATATTAGAGAAAAATGATGATTATGAAGAGCATCTTGTTGTGTGTTAGATAAAAAAACAATAACGTTAGATAAAAAAACTTTAACAAATAGTAACGCCAGAAAGAACGCACCGTTACGTAATAAATGGACGGTCCCAAAGAAAATATTATTTCCCCACTCAGGGAACAAACGCATTCCAACGTGCCTTAATGTAATCGGTTCCGATGTGGAAAGCAGGAAAATTAGACAACGTTTCCAAACGGCACGTCAAAACTAGCGCTTCGATTTGGTTAAACTATTTATTAAAAACAAAGCATGATTAGTGGCAGCTCGCTTGGTCGGTGAATCTCACGGTCGCGCTTCACCGCCCACAGCGAGCAACATATGGGATGGGAAATTCGGTGCAGACGATGATACGTATGCCGGAACCGAATGCAAGTAAGCGGTAAACGTACCGGAAGTGGCGGATTTGCGAAATCAGGAAGCAGCTACACAGCTTGGTTGGTAACGATAGAAAATCACTTGATTCGTGCCGATGGTTTTGGAAAAGTTGGTTTACCGAGTACCCACGGAAATCGGTAGTTTGGAATAGTTTCGAACGTAAAACCGTGTCGGGCGCGCGAACTGGAGGAGCCGTATAGGGTTATTAATTTTATCGATCAACACTACACGTGTTTGTGTGGGAGCTCTTGGTTTGCCTTTACCTTCCCACTCGGAGAAGAAGGAAGTGCTGTTTTTTTTTTTGGGTGCGAAACATTATGCTCATTACTTAGGTAACGCCCCAATCACATCTCCAATCTGGCTGCGTGTGGGTGTCGTTGACACGCTATCTGCCCTTGGTCGACCAGTGGTCGTCATACGGTCTGCTCTCGATGATGGCGTGGGAAAGCCCGATAGCCCGTAACTGCTCACGGTCGTCTGTGGGATGGATGTTACTGAGTGAAAAATCACGTGCCAAAGAGATATTCTTACCCGGCAACCGAAAGCTATACTTATCCTTCCCATGGCTTGTGTTGGGTACGTTGGAAAGTTTCGCGCGCTTTACCGGGTGGATAGTAAATATTATAGTTTTAGGCAAGATTGAATTTCTCCTTTTTTCAAAAAGGTTAGATAACACTACCGGGTAAACTTTGGAAGGCGTTTAACTGCCACCCATTAGTTATTACTGGTCCCATAGATATAGACGAACAAATTGTGGCAGCAAATTACTAGGCAAAGAATGGTTCACAAGGCTCATTTATGGCTCTTTGACACTTAATATTTTGCTCTCCACCAAAAACGATACCAACTTACATTGTTGGTGTTCACCACAAATTATAGTTTATTCATTTATTTGATATTTATTAATTGAATTCAACTCACATATGCCCCCTTTGTTGCAGCAGGTTTAATAGTATTTTAACAAAATTGAGGCAATATTTCTTGAAAAAAAATAATAATAATCTGATAGTATTATATACATTTATAAATGTTTCCAATATTCTAATATACATTTTCCAATAATAAGAGATTTCGTAACTCCTATGCTCTTGTTTTTCTATGATTTAAACGTTGCAGATTTAAATAATCGTAAATTTTAATAAGCTTTAAAAGCTTGGTAAGCTATTATACCATTTTTTTAGATTAATGTAATTTCACTCAAACACAAAACTGAAAAAAAGTTGATTATTATGTCTCAAATAACCGATACACTTTGATGACTTTTTTTCATAAATCGGTAGATACTTGTCACTAATAAGTAATAAAAAGTAAGGTTATGAGATATAAATATGGAAAACATTACGCTAGATTACTTGAATGTCTTCGTGATTAATAAAACTGCCAAAATAAATTGATAATTTGGAGGAACACATTCCAATCCACAATACACTCAACATTCAATACAAATGTTGAATTTATTTACCAAATTTTAAAATCTAACCAATGAGCTTTAAATTATTTTCCGATGTATTTTTAACAAGCTCATTTCTCCAAGAATTTTGCTTAAAATAAGCTGTATTAATCTTAGTGAGACTTGAAATATAAAAAAGAACATAATGTATTATTATTATTATTATTATTCTTATGAGAATTAAACGGATTAGCGATTGGCCTTGTTTTACAGCGGGGCTTATCAGAGCTCGCCAGGAAAGAAGAAAGAAAGATTAAATTCAAATCAATTCAATCTCATATTTTTTTGAAGTTAAAACAAATTATTATCAACTCAATTGAAATCGTTAAATCAAGAAATGATTAGCAAAACAAAATAAAGTTTAACAGGGTGAATGTAAACATGAATTTAATTAAAGAAAAAAAAATGAAAACTACACTTATTCATATTGTTATTTGAAATATGCAGTAAAAAAACAGGATTTTGCTACCATTTTTCTGCGATTATTTCAAACCTAGTAATTATTCAAAATGACGGGTTCCATAAACCTAGTGTTAATCAATATTGTACTTAAATTAAATTTAAAACTATAAAGCTTGGACCCTAGCATAATTTTTTCGCCTATACGAATGCAACCGATTGCACGAACTCTTCGGTCGCTGGCTGCTTATGTTTTACCCACTAGCTTAGTTTTCCGTCTCCATCTGAATCATCACGGTTTATTTATAAAAATACCCTGCAATTTTCCGAGACCTTCAACAGCGACCTAGAATTTAGCATTATAATACTAAGCAAGAAGTGTACCACGCAAGCGTATCCAACGGTACGCGCCATTGCCCTCGAACGTCGTGTATTTAAACGCACGGCACGCGAAACATTATGGCTGAGGTTTATTAACATTTTTACCCCTTTATTCTGCGCACCCCGGCGGATGGCAATCTTGATGATAAATAGTGTGCCTTCGGTGGGAAGTAAACATTACGCTCCAGCTAGTATTGTGACACACACACACACCCACACTTAAGAACATGTAACACGTATGGAAACAACCACGAAAGACACTTTCGGGTTGGCAAATTTTCCCCAGCCGCACCGAAAAGTCCTTCGGAAAAACCAATCAAAGGCGGGCAAGTTTGAAAGTTCGCTCAATCATTCAACGGCTACATTCAGTATCAAATTTAATTAAAGTTCAGGCCCGGTTTTTTGCCGGGGCACGGTATCCCAAACCACCCGTGTCGGAAAGCTGGGTGTTGTCGTTTTTCCCTCATCCCCGAGACAACGGGAGCGGTTCTTTAGGTTCACCCAATTAGTATAACTTCACTAGCCTGGGTGCAACCGCCGTAACGCACCATTATGCTTTCGACTGCCTGGACCGGGTTTGTACACCACCATGGTACAACATGGAAAAATGTGTCTGTATTTATTTACGCGCGTCTGTAGATTTTTCCGAGCCAAATATGGTTCATTTAATCGAAAACGATGTTTGCACTACGCAAGTACAGGAAGGCTCCTTGTAATAACTCCCCGTGGATATACTGACTAAATACGCTTACGAGTCGATGTAGCAAATATTTACTCCAGTTTTGACATTTACCTTTTGAAAGGACCTCGATTTACCTCGGATGGACGGAGCGCGAGGTGCGAAAAACGTTGCTTCAAAAGATCGATTTCGCTTCAGGATAAAGCTTTTCTTGTTACGCGTACACATTGGCCCAGGGTAAACGTTAACCCCACCGTATTCCGAGCGTGTCGATCCGGCAAAGGGGTGAGAAAATTCCAACAGCTCACGGGCTCACACGTGCCGTCCCGGGTACGATTTTGCTTCGTTACTCCCTTCCAGCGTACGGTGACGATGTTTATCCGGGGAGTGCGAAATTAGTTTGCACGCCGCTTGTTACGGATCGAATTACAATGCGCGTAGTCTACCTTCCAGGCGTATGCGCTTCAATGCCGATTGATGAGTGTATGCCCCCCCCCCCCGCGCCTTCTTCCGAAATCTCTGTGACTATTTGGTGGACGAATTTTGTGGAAGGAGCCGAAAAGGCACCGACCGAGGTGGAGTATAATTAATCGCAATTCGCGAAAACGTCTCGATGGTGTCGATATCGAGTATCCAGTGAAAAGCCATCAACAAACAGCGTGCGGGAGGTACGTCGTGCCTAAGGTGTGGTACGTTACAGATGAATTACTTCGCCCGTTAACGCACCATAGGGAGCTCGCCCGGTGTGGTGCCTTTGAACCGTGCCAGCAAACCGGTCCGGTTCGGTCCGGCACCAGAAGAAAGGCTGAAGACGCGGTGATAATTAATTCCATCAGGAGCGCACCAATGAGCGCATCCATTTACTGGGTGTCATCAGTAACCTGGGTGACTGGGAATGGGGAACATTTCTTTATTTATTCATACGGTCGACCGGTAACGCAGGGCAGCCAACGACACCAACGCTGTGACAGGTGGCCAAACCGCCGCCGAGCCAGGATCGTGTGACAGTTCGTCGTTACTCAGCAATTCCAGCAACCAAATGTCAATCAAAACGTTCCGTGCATACTGTGCACGGGGAAGCTCTCCCTCCCTTCTGCAGGATGGATTGCATCGGAATCGATGGGTACGCTCGCCGCATGGAGCAGGTTCATAAATTTTGACTACCGCATAATTACGTTCCTTCGCCACACTGGCACAATCTCGGCCCCCGTGGAAGGGTGTGAGGTGCGGGGGCAGCATGGGGAAGAGGGGAAAAACAGTTTCCTTTCGCTGGAGGCCACCCCTTACCAGCGTTCGGATGGAGAAATATGAAAATCTCATCGCGATAGAGCGATCGGGCGTGGTAATGGGTGGCAAGACACGAAAAACAACCGAGTCGTCCGTGCTTGGAGAATGTCGTGCTTTCGGACAACGGCCATTAACCGACGACGGTGTCCGTTCACATGAATGCTTAATGAAACAATGCCGAATGCGAGACGGTTAACGCTTCAGTAGGGAGAAACAGGAACATATGCTATCAAATTAAATTGTTCCAAAAGCCACACCGAGATAACTCCACGACCAAAGCTGTAGACGACTTGGACATTGGGATTCCGCTTGTGATTCTATCTATTTCAACTGTGTAGAATTTTTATTCATTTGTGGTTTTGTAAATCTCGTTTACGGACTCCATTCAACTCTGGAAAAAAAACAATAAATCAGAATGTAAGTCCTCAATCGTCCAAATGGTAAATAAATGGGTTCTGAAGGTAATCATACGACACCCGGGGTGAGTATAATGGCGTCATCAAATTGGCACCATTTTCTACACCCACCGTCACGTAGCATAGTGTGCCGTTGCGCGCCAAACGGAACGTGACGTGCGTGAAGGATGTGAATTTCGGAGTAGCGTTTTTCATTAAGTTTGATACCGGGTAGTAACACTCTTCAAATGCTACACGATCCTCCGGACATCATTATACGTTCGAGCGGCTTTTTAACCTCCGCGGGTGAGTGTCCGCGCCTAGCTCGACAGTATCGTTCGCAGAGAAAGCACACAGCGCCCAACGTAACACCCGCGCCAAGCACCATGAACGGCAACAGCAAGTGATCCAGCCGGAGTGTCATCTGTTCACCGTGCTCTGGACGACCGCTACGGATGGACCGGGCATGTACCTTGAGCGCCCGATTCATGGCAAGCAGGTGGGCGGCATCTCGCTGCCATTTGGCGTACAGGCCGTGCTGTAGAAAGTGTAGTATATGGCCATTGGCGGCACGGTACAGTGGTGAGCCGCGTGGGTAAACGTAGGCCAGCGTGTAGCTGCGGAGACATTCGCGCAATCGATGCAACCGTGCGGTACCGTCATCGCTCAGGTACTTGGTGGAGAGTCGCACAAAGTCCTGGTTCCGAATGAGACCAGCTGTTAAACCTGCCAGCACACTGTATGCCGACTGCCGGGCAGGCACATGCTCGATGACGATCCGTTGCTTTAGATTACCGATCGTGGTACCGGGTCGTTCTGTGCCAAATACATCCACAATTAGTGCTGGTGCGGTAACCGTGATTTTTAGACCATTGGCATCCAGTTCCGCGAGTGTATCCAAGTTTTTCATGGACGTAGGCGTTGTGTACACATCAACCAGAGACCCCTGCAAGACACAAAAAAGACACCACGTAAATGATTTACTGAACATTGGTTAAGGGTTTTCCCTTTCATTACGTAACGCGTATGAAAATAGATATTTTTTTAAGTATTATGATTTGTATAACATGAATTGAAGAGAGGGGCTTAGCTTTATGTAACGTAACACATAATAAGATGCTTATGGAAGTCATCATTCATAGGAAAAACTGACTATTCAGTATCGGGTTAATTCGAGCCACGAAACCCATGCATGGCAGAACAAAACTTCACACAAGAGAAAGAAGCACTCGCCAATATTATCATTATGTATTAAGAACATGGGATAAGATATTTTGAGCAATTATCTTGATAATTGACCACACATAATAACTTTGACAGTTACTCTGTCAAATATGATAACTGACACTGTCAGCACCACATCCGTGTGAGGATATAATGAGAACCCCCTCTTTACCAATGGATACTGCACAACAGGTAATTGGAATATCGCTTGACGCTTCAGCCTTGTTCCGGCCTATCATCAGCAATAGTGGCTTCAAGCTAACAATGGAAACCGCGGATTGGTCTCGAAAAGTTGCATACGGCGTTGAAGAATTGGTAGAATTAACTTAAACTCCCTTTGTCTTTAGTTCAAAACTGGTTGTTCAAGCTAACGTGACTAGGTGCTAGGTGACTCTAACAAACCAATGCAACCTCAATTCTACATAAACTTATTTTGGGAGGCCTTCTTCTTCCAGATCATCAGCTTATTGAATGTTTGAAACTTTCCACAAAGAACAAATCGTGGAGATCATTCACACCATGTTCCCAAACGAGCTTCTTCTGGGGTTGAAAAACATCGTAAAGCAAATGTTATAGCGTTTGGGAATTGTGGTGATTACTAAGCTCATCACCAATGTCATGAAAATTACTAAACAACATGCTGAAATCCTTTACCCGTTGAATCGTTAATCTTTCAAAATGGAACAAGAGAGCCCGAGAGTTCCAGCAGTTTGTACATAATGCCTTACTGAGAAGCATTTGGAATGTATGTGGTTAGGTATATCCAAACCAAGAACATAGCATATGCCAAAGAAAATCGCATAATAGATTGAAACAACTACTAGAGTCGTTTCTCGAGTAACATGAATTATGCGTTTTAGCGAAATTCGTATATCTCGATTTACCGCGTAAGCGAATACCTGTTGACACAATATTTTTATCTTAATATACTTTTTCTTTTCATTTTTTGAGAATAAATTTCAAGAATAATATATGGAAATTTCAAACACAGACGAATTTTGAAATTAACGTAACATTATAAAATGTTAGTAAATGTAACTTGTATATTAATGAGTGTTAACCCTTTTGGGATTTGATAAGAAAAATGACATCAACAAGTATGTGTTCGGGGCGGCCCGGTGTTGGTGTGGCTGTGGCTGTTGGCGACGCTGGTAAAATAAATGTAATACTGCCTGGCTGTCATACAATACGATAAAAAATGAATTATTTATAAAATATCTACAAACTATCAATTTTTTAATTCTTGCATTGCAAATCAGTGTAACTCGAGAAACGAATGTATTCATACAGGACGTGATGATTAACAACGTTTAGGACGATAAAAATTCTCAAACTGAAATCCTTTCCACGAAACGAAAACCTTTGTGAATGAAGATGGGACTCGAATAAGCAGCAGCAACGAGCATCGTGTTGAATAACCATCCAAACAAAACAAAAAAAAAAAAAACTAACCGTGTAAAGTTTATTAAAAAATTGATATTGTACTTATAAGAAGGCAAGACCAAATCAGTACATAATTAATGGAGGGGGTTTCCCTTGTGTTACAATGTATGGCGCTAGGGAGAAGAGGGTCAAACAACTGCCAATTGTTGCGTTACGTAATAAATGAGTGATCCATTACAGAAATTTAGTTTGTATAAAAATAACATACAAACAGGCGAAATTATTTATAACGCCAATCAGGTATGCAATTCGTTCGACAAATGAGTCTTTTTAACAACGTTAACTTAAACAAATAAACTTTTGCATAACAACGTTTTCGCTACCACGAATTAGACATTGATGAGGAGTCGTTGGCAAAACTATTCATTTTACAACTCACTCACCTGGAAGGCACCGGTTATCGTGAGTCCCCAGATCAAACCGAACGCCACGAACAGCTTCTGGTGTGCGGTAGTCCGTTGGAGCCCGTTCGTCGGGGCGTTCAGGAGTGCTCCTACGATCTGTCCCACCAACCCGGTCCTGTCCTGCTGCAGCAGTCGATCTGGAAAGAGCCGGTCGGGTAGATTTTAATACGCACTCACCGACGCACCCGGGCTTTCCCGGGTTGATTCGTGCTTGAGCTACCTGGCAGGTAGGTGTGATCCGGCCCTTTCCTTACGTGCCCCGTGACTGGGATGGCCGGTCGGCATACGGCAATGGCCTGTGCCAGGGCCAGGTAGCACAGGCTCACCAGCACGACCGTACTCCAAACGATGATCCAAAGCGTTGGTGTGAAGCAGCGAAAAATAAGCAACCAATCGGGCAGCTACGGAACGGCCCAGGGTCAGGTGTAGCCAATGAAAGGGAAGAACAAGCATCGTTAACTGATCCATCATTTACGCACATTGAATCGTATGTTGGGATTTGAATAAAAACAATCGTCTTTAATAATAATGCAACAACACACAAGCACCTCACATAAATAACTAGCTTTCAATGAAGGCATTGCACTAATGGCATTATGGTACACCGACAACAGTTCTTCCTCGCATACAACAATGTATTCAACAGCAAGTTATTGAACGAATATACACGGGACTATTACGTACATTCTACCACATGCTCCAGAGGAATTCTAACTTTATTCATCACTCCATTGGAAAAGTACCGACATGGTCCTTCCCGATGGCGCCGTACTACTTCTTCATTTCCTTCCAATCGTATCCGCGCGACGGGGACACAAAATCGCCAACGGCGAGGAAAAATCAATCCCAGTTTGTACCGGTGGGTGTGTTTTCTTTTCATTTTTGACCTACTCCTACCGGTTACTCCACAAGTGCGACAAATCGGCCGTCATCGTTCAATCGGGAACGAATAGATGGTGCATTCGTCTGTATCGGCGTGTGTGTGTGTGTGTGTTTTGTGTTTGAATGGTTTGAAAATTTTAAATTCCTTTCTTTAAGTCCTATCCGCACTACCGACATTTGGCTCCACTATTATACCCTTTTCAACCACTTCTGACAGTTTTGTTTTGCTTCCGGGATGTGAGAGTCGTCGGAGAACGATGGAGAAAAGACGTGGCGAGTTGTTTGCGATGGCGGTCGTTGCTTAAAGCCGTCCCTGCCCGTCAACCCACAACTTGCTAAAGAAAATCCCGCTCATTCTCGTTCACCAACAACCCCAAGTTCGCATTCACCATTGCAAAGGTAGTACATTTACAAATCTCGATGATTCAATGAGTGCTCGCTTTCTGGGTACGCCCGGAGCAGTTGATTCCTGCTCGAAAAACCGCAGCAATCTGGGATGGCTCAATGCCAACGTTCATGCACTTTCGTCCTGTTTTTCATCACTGGCCCGAGTTTTCTTCTACCCACCGTTTCGTGCCTTCCTGCGTCTTACCATTTCAACCTCAACCTGCCGGCTCAATATTAGTTCGAGCCCGACTGCTGCGAACCGAGAGGATTAAAGCTCGATCGCAATCGGCCCCGTTGTGTGGTCTCGTGCAACAGCAAATGCAGAAATAGTGACGATGGCCGTGTTTGTGTGAGTGCGTATGTTTTTCAGTGCGTTTTAGTATGAACATCGGTCCGAATGGAAAGGAAATGAAAACTGAACGAACGATGGATATCCGTTTATTTTCCATGTTTCCATCCCCAGTGACGTTGTGCAGCGGCGATACTAACAAACGGCACGTTACGTACAATCGAAGGGCTTAAGAACGGCCAACAATTCGTCCCGTGCTAGCCACAGTTTGCCTCTTCGCTTCTGCACACAAAACACACATACCCACCCTTTAGCGCATTGTGCATAGGATCTGGTTAAAGTCGTTGATCTTGCCTCAAGCAAATAGTGCATATTGGAAGCAGACCAGCAGTAACGCGCCCGATTGGTATGCAATCCTGTGCGTAGTGTTGGTGCATGCAAAATTAACCATTCAACCAGAGTGGTTTGCCTGTTAAGCTGCTAAGTTAAGAGTGCGTTTCTTAAGCAGCTCGGTTGAAGATGAATCGTATTGATCCGATATTGAGGATTGTTGCTAATGGGGTACTTCCCCACGTCACTCACCATACCGGCCGCCTGGACGAACACGCACAAGCTGTCCTGGTAAACACCCGCACTGAACTGTAGGTCGCGCGTTTCGTAATCCTTCAGGAAGTAAACGTTCATGGACAGCCAGGACTCACGCGCCACCAACCGGCCCAGCACGCCCGTAAACGTACCGTTCACCATCTTGAACCCGAAGTTGGTCCGCATGTAGTGCACCCGTGGCGTGAAGTTCATCCGCAAGGCCAGCTCACGGACCGCATCCACATCCGCCCCGAACAGTGAGTCCAGCAGTTGGGCCGAAACGTTTGCAGTGCCGGGACGTAACACCGGGAATGTCGTTGGCATCATATCGATGTCCTGCCGCCGATAGGCCATCGCTGCCTCAAATCCGTAGATGTCGATAGGCATTCCCTGGAGGTTCATGTTCCGCCAGAAATGCACCAGATCGGTCGGTAGCGATCGGTTGACATCAGCGACGGTGTAGAAGATACCCCGTGTCGCCGAATCGTTGGAAGTTGCTGACACATCCATCGCGAAAAGATCGAACAATCCAACCGACATGGCACCAAGGCTAGTGGAGCAACGGTACCAAACGGTAGCTGTCCGGACTATGTGTTCTGTCCGCCAGAGGACGGAGAGTAGCGAACTTGCGGAGTATAGATCTTCTGCAGCTGGACATTCGTCGCCGGAGGGCGATCCATTAGCGAGTAAAATTAATTTAAGTGCCAATGGGAAGGCTCGTACGGTCGACGGGAATAGAGCGTCCGTGGTAGTCAAATCCGGCAGCAACATAATCAACACGATACAGCTAGAATCGTTACCGGCCGATGTCGTCATGGAGGTGACCATGTCAGCAATTTTATCCTCCTTTTCCACCCGGTACACTACCCGGGGAGCTAGTGTTTGACGAGTGAAAGCTTCGATTACCAGCGAAAGGATATCATCAGCTGCATGCTCATCCGAAATGGTACGGAACTGCAAGAACACGATCAGTGGTGCACCATGCCCGGTGCAAGGATCTTGCCCCAGCCCCACAAATCGCTGCTCAAGAACAATCAAACGTTCCCGAATAATGGCGTCCGCTTCGAGAGTATGCAGCGTACGGGAAATTAAATCAACACCAGCCAGATCACGGTCCAATACGGCACTCAGTGGATCAACGGCAACGAAGTGCAGCAGTAGCAGCAGCACCGGCAACAGACAGCAAGGCACAACCGCTTCCGTCATCGTCCGGTAAGCGACTGGGTCGTCCAAAGCGCAACCCGGCGCATCCTTCCCAACAAGCCAAACCCGAACAAGCTGATTTATTTATTTCCCTGCACGGAAACGATCGGTCCCTAACGAGACACCCGGACCTCATCATCCCGGCGCAAGATTGATGGTTTATTTTTTCTGTCTTCAGAAATTTCGTTGGAAGCTCGCAAGGAAATCTTCACGCGCTCGGAGAACCTTTTATCTCGCATGCAACCACTGCCCGATGAATGCCGACCGATTCCGGGCCGGGCCGGTATTATTTGTTTGTCCCCTAAGGGTCGCACTATACGGGCCCGTCAACGGGCTTTTGTCCTTTTGTGTGTGCCGGATTTTTTTTCCCCCCGTTGTGGTGGACACTACCTCATGTTTTATTCACTTTCTCTACCACTCACAATAGTTAGCGTTTGTTGATTTTTGGAGGAGACTCCAAATGAATGAGCTTTGTTGAGGTTGGTGAAGAGAAAGAGAGCGATAGAGAGATACGGAATTGGGTTTAGATTTCTCTAACCATTCGAGTCTTCCAAATGGACAAAGGCAGTGTTCCCAAAGTCTTGTTTTTCCCCCTCTCGTGACAGGTTATCTTATGGCCATACCTGTCACCTCAGATATTGCCGTGCCGTTTTTCTCCCGGCAACCAACATCATCATCGCTGTCATCGTTAATCAATGTCGAACGCTTTGAACAGAACCTGGTGCAAACAGGCAGGGAGGAAAAACTAGCATTCACAAACGATGACATTTCGAACAATAGTGCCACGGTAGTTCACCACTGTCCTGAACTTCAACCTCTCCGCGTACGGATGAAATGTCCACGTATGTTGGGGCAGCAGTAACTGCTCGAGGCGACTGGTTAGGTGTGCGTATGGTGCCAAATCGAACATCTCAAATCTTGATGCGGTTGTACTGCATCCCAACACTCACTCCGCCACCCCCAAAAAACCATGGGGTTGATGACCCATTTCGCTATCGTTCTTCAAGTATCTTAATATTGTTTACCTTCCAGCGAAGGCGAACTTCTGAGTGCCGGAAGATATTTTCCCATTTTCCCGTCCAGAAAACGCTCGTTCGCACCGGTTCACTGTCGCAGCTCGTTTTGCAGATAAGGAGTTCTCGCATCACCACCCATCCCTGCATGCGGGGGGTTGGCTCCATTGTGGATAGCGTAACGGCAGCAGTACTGTTGATTCAAAAATGGTCAACGCACAGCCAAATTGTTATAAACTTCTTCACCGCAGTGCTCAGATGTGGAGTCTATTTGACCTTTAGGTTTTCGAACTGAGAACTGCCCCAGGCACAATTTCACTCGAAACGTTCCACTGCTCGTTCTGATTGAATCGTTTTCGATTGTTTTGTTTAGAGCAGTCCCTTTTTGATGAACCATTTTCAAGCAAGATTGAAACATCGGATCACTCACGCTTCGTACCGTCACAGTTGTACGCTACCCATCCACCTGGAACCGTAGCTCGATGATGCTTGGGAGAGATTTCGTAAGATTCAATTAGGGTAATGGATGCGAAAACGGACCATCTTGCACGAGCATCGTCAGCGATTGTTTCCCAAGCAGATCCCAGCATCCGCCAACATTCCGCGTGCATCGTGCAATGATGAAGTCAGCAGAAACATCTCCTCGCCGGAAGACACTGGTTACCGCGAGATTCGCTTGTCGGTCAATCCCTTGCTTCCACGCCAGATCCGTGCGAGAATTGCCCTAGGTCAAACAACCGCAACCGTTAGCGTTCCAACGATTACGGCCAGTTCTTCCTTGATGACATCCTTTGCATACTCGGCGGTCGTTGCAAACCGAACCCTTTGCCCTGAAGGTGCTCGGAGGTACTCCAAATCTTTCCAAAGCTTTCCTTCAAACATGGTTGGGTGAAAACACCTACTTGCACGGTGAAGGAAACGCTCGGAAATTAGTTCTGACCAGCTTCGGGGTGTATTCAGAACCGTTCGCACAGACTGTAGATAATCGAATGCAAGCGCCATGGGACGACGATGAGACCGTTGATCGTGTCATGGTGGCGTGTGGCGGTCGGTTTGTGGCCGATAGTAAGCAAACCGAAACCCATCTTCTCCATTTCGGTGGGCTGATTGTTGAAGATTTTGAATTCTTGGAGTGCAGGGTACAGTGAGTCGTGTTGCGGTGTTGAGCTTAAAGACATTCGGTAAACGATTACAATGCCATTCTCAGCAAGGGTTTAATGGGGAGAACCATCCAATGAATTGACTCTAATTTAGTTTGTATTTGATGTTCTTTGACTCGGTTTGAGTTTAGACTTATCGATGGATAATAAATATCATGAAAAAAGGAATGTGTACTCACTAGAAATGTGTACGTGGAGTAATTGGGTGAGTGATTTAAATTCAGTAGAAGAATATAAGTGTAATAGGTTTTTTCGGTCGTTCATCTTCGTCGTTGTGGAGTAATGAGCAATTGAGTAACTTATTACAATAACTTAACGTGTTTTATTTTTCGGCTTGGGTTCTACACTTTTGTAGTTTGACGTCCACTGACTATTAATGTGGGAATTAAAGTTTGCTTCCCAAAGGACTGAAGGACTAGATTTTGGACTGCGTGAGTCTCATTATATATTAAACTTTTACAATATCTTCATGGGAATTAGCTTAACATTATGCTTATGTACACGCGTCTTACATTTACGATTCTTTTCTAACTGTAGCTTCTGTGGATATATTGTTTTCGTGATAATTCGTGTACCTGTTATCGTAATCCGTAGTAACAAAGGTTTTATAATAATGTTTACTGCTTTTTCATATTTCAATTCACTCACTCTTTTTTCTGAGTAGCAACTCACTCTTTTGGGTTTGAATTCACTCTATAGAGTAACCCACTCTTTGATATTGTAGTGAGAGATATGAAACGCAAAAAATAAATTATGAGGATGAGTGAACACTTTAGGAATGATCCTTTACAAAGTGGATAAAAGAATCGAATCGTTCTAACCACTTTTATACACTAATTGAACTCTCCGAAAATTCGTTCTAATAGATATCGTTCTTTAAACAATCCAAATAATGTGCACGTATCGCACCCGCTGCCTGGCAAACTTATCTGCTCTCTGAACCCGTTCAATGCCTCGAAACATCAATAGCAACGGTAACAAGTAACAATTGCAATCACATCTATCCTGTTTAGATGATTGCCCTCCCTCCACCATCCACCCCATCCCCTCCCGCACACAATCCTTCTGTATGTGACATGAGAAAAGCGGAAAACTTTTCACATTTTCCAGCGAACGCTACTGTCCCAAGCGCTGGGTCCTAACAATAATGCCAAACGGTCCAATTCACGGCGGTCCGTGTAATGCGTACTTCCTCATTATCCCTCAGCCAATACCCCAATCTCCCTCACTCCAGTTCACCCCTTATTTCCCACCACGGGCAAGGGTGGAAAACTCGACACATTCGAATGCGCTATTTGCTTTACGTGGTGCGCGAAAGAGCGAACGGTCACCGAAAAACAAACCACTTGCTTTAAATGGAAAGTCTTCCCTTGCACCCTCCTTCCTATCATTACCAACCCCCATCATCCCTTATGTTGATCCTCAGGAAAAACAGTTACGATTGCATTTGTTCACCTTTTTTTCCTGTAGGAACCACGTTTTGTTTCCAAATTCACCCTCTCATTTCCCCCCCCCCTCTCGCCTCATGCTTCACACACCCACACAAACGTTCCTTTCCTCCAGACTGTGTCTGCGAATGGTAACATGGGGGGTGACTATTTGAAGGGCGCAAGCGTAACATCATATTTTACACCATCCTGTGAAAGCTCATAAATCATCTGCCCCGTTCCCTCGTACCTCTTCCTTCTCCGACCTCCCCAGCTACAACCCCGTTCTCCCCTTTCCCCGTGTGTCGTTCCGTAGAGTTCCAGCGTGTCCGAACAGGTTCAGGGAACATTTGTGCATCTCGCCCGTCCGCTTGTTCGTGCGCTTGTGGCATGTGTACCCGTACGATGTTTGTATATGTGTGTGTACTCTTTCCCGCTCTTCCGGTCCTTTCTACCACCTTCTTGGGGATCTTTTTCCGGAGCTTTTCTCGAGAGTTCGCGTACACGTAAAATTGCCACATGAACATGACAGTTTACAAAGCGTCCGAGGATGGGCACAGTGGGAATAAATAACGGAACTTGATCATAATAGTTTAATTTGATATAACAATAATATTTTAAAACTCCAAACTATATATCGGAAAAACACTTCAAATTTTTCAAACGCGCTTGAAACGAGAAGTGTAAGATTTTATTGGAACTTGAATTAATTCAAAATGTAGCTACCGATTTTTCCTAATGTGCTTTATTGGTGATACTGAAAGCTAAATAGAGAGAAGGAGTTGTAGGGAGAGAAAAGGAACAACGGGGTAAAAAGCGCGATTCACATTTCACTGCTGTGGAACGAATAATGCCGAGCTGCTCATCCTCCCGAGCGGGATCCAAAAGTTACTCCTCCCAAAACCGGAAGAAGTTTGGGTACGGGTCGCGATTTTCAAACCAAAATCTTTTCCCTCCTTCTGCCTTCCCTACACCTACCATAAGAAAAGCCGTATGGCTCACCGTACACCTTCATATCTTCAGTTCCGATCATGACGTCTGGGCAAATCTCCCAAACGGTCCCATCAGCTCTACCAGCTCTGCATCTTCCAGGGCTAAACCCTGCAACAGCACCGTTCAGAGCAATCGTTCATTTTAGCCGCCTTTCTCCAGGGCGAGGTGCGTTCGGTTTTGATTGAGTAGATTTATTGGTGTATTATTTACGAGCCGAGCTGCGAGCCTGGTGCCGCGTGTACACACAGGCTGAAAGTGGCAGTTGACGGACTGTTACGCCTTCCGTACCCATCCGGACAACGGGTGTGCACTGTACGCTTCTCGTTCGGGAAGGTCGGGCCTCTTCTAGCGATATGTTTTATTGTTGTGTGGATTACGTACTGCACTGTTAAATGTTTCATGATACATTCGACGAGCGTATGATTGATGTATGTATGAAATGAAGCAATCGACAACTGTGCCGGACGGCACGAACATCCAAACCGGAGATAAACGTTTTTGGAGGAAGAAATATTTACCGAAATGCTTTAAATCTTCAAATCTATATGCAAATTCTATTACTGCGTAACACAGTGTTACTACTCCAGTGCTTGGATACTTTTTTTGTAAGTCTGCACCCTTAAAATCACCTCTTTAAAAGGTTTCTATTCAATTCAACAGTTTCAATAACTTTATCTGAAGTTTTGGAACAACTCACTTGGCGAATCTGATTCCAAATCTCCTCCGAGTTTAAAAAAATTTAGATGTTTTTTTTGTTCATCAGTTACGGCCAGGCCGTATTGCTTATAACTATTATCTTAAATCTAAACGTAATGTAATATGCAATTCACCTAGATTGGGACACATTTCCTTCTCCGAACCGTGCAAGGGCACCTTATCCCGGGTGTACTCGGTTAATTTCCGATGGTCTTAGCTTATGATTCACAATAATGAATTTCGTGACAATCAGTGAGCAGTAATTTTTCAAGGAGAGAATTCCCAACAATCTTGTTTGTAAAATCAAGTTAAAGTTGGGCTTCAAAGTCCAGCTAACGACTGCAGGGGTCGCCTGTTCTGTGGAAGATTAGATTAAATCGGACAAAGTCTCAAAGATCACAGTTTTTTCAAGCTGCAGTGATCCTAATCTCCACCGACACAATCTTCCAACACTCTACATCACTTCTCATTAGGTAACCGATTTTTGCCTGCAGTTCTAGATTATGCATTTTAGAGATTAGAATTGCGAATAACGTGATGTGATAGATAGAATTTAACTGTGATTAGGAATTCCAAAAGGAAATGCTTGGAAATTGGAAATAAATACTTTTCTGATCGGTTCGTAATACAGACTTGCTTTAAACACAGTTTTTGGGACGGCCGATAATAACCAAAACAAGGATGATTCCTAATCAGTGCGAGTTTAACTATACCCCTGAAATGGTATCCATTAAAAGAAGTGGATCTTCCTATAAGTAGATTCAAATTCAAGGGATCTCGGAGTTCCAGGTGTAAGACTTGTTGCTTAAAATTTGACAGTTCATTTTCACTTGGCGATGGGTTACTGATTTATCTTTGTTCCACATTTAAGTTTGCTTGCAATTTCATTGTCTAAAATCTCATCCGCACCATTCTCCAGTTCGAAAACCGCCTACTCTGAAAGCCTAAATCCAAAAAATTTATTAGGTTGAAGTCTCATATTTGTAGCAAAAAATTACTTAATAAATTCGGAAAATGGACAATCGCGGGAGTTTCGGATGATTTTCTGGACGGTCGAAATATTTACCAGGCGGGTGATTCTGTTCGCTTTTAAATTCTTAGAGAGTTTTATTTCGTGATTTTCAGTCCTATTTATAATATTATGCGTGAGTGCCATCCACGCGAATGACACTCACGTATCCTTCACTGTACTTGACGAAGTTTTATTTTTGTCAAGTTCTCCTGACAGCTGAGCGTAAACACATTTTTTATAACGTTATAGTCTTTTAGTACAAATATTTTGGTTACTCGTAGTAAGGCTGATGGAAACAGCAATAGGGCAAAGAGCCATTATTATTTTGGATGTGCAATAAGCAGCACGTGCACTGTTATGTATTTATCTTGAAAAAAAAAAACATTGCAATAATGTTTGCTTAACTATTGTTGACAATGTCTATCTAGTCATTTTCTACGATGATGAAAATTAAAACCCATATTAAGGGCCTATTGCTTTGCGGAATATGGTAAGGAATTGGGACGTCTAATGGCGTTTGACAGCATTAATAATATAAATTATTTTATATTATTTGACCTGGGACGCCAGTGCTACTCCATTTTGCCCAAAGTAAACCTGCACCCCCGGTTCAAAGGTATGAGCGTTGAACGTTTCGTTTAACTTCGAATCGTTACTCGCTTAACGATCACATCCACCACATAATCTAGACACATCCACAAATATGGCTTTGATACGGGCCGGCCGTTTAACAAAAAGATTTTTTTTATATTATTCAAAATAATTAAGTGTGGTATTCTGATTGTAGAGTAGCATGAGACATAATATGACGATCTGTAGCTTTGGAATATAAAATGATTGCATAAAATATGTTTGAAACCTCTATCGCCATTACGTTGCGGCTTTTTTAGAAGGGACTAGAATGAGTCTGCCGTCAGCTAACTTTCGAATTATGCTGCTGAATTATAAATTCTGCATGCTATACTATGTTCCGATCGGCAACAACTATTTAATCTCTAAATAATTTGCATTAGTAAAGTTCGACCAAAGTGTCCAAAATAAGGGTTCGGGATCATTTGTTACATAAGCGAAACAGTGTCTGGAATGCGTTCAGATTTTTTCAACATCAGCTAACAACCACAACAACATTGTCCAGTCCTGAATGACCCAATTCAACCAAAATGAACAGTAACAAAATTGATGAAAGATGAGGAAATATATTCTATATTTTTACCAAGATTTGACTCTTTAAATTTGTTTTAAATACACATACGAAAAACAAAACACTTGTGGTTCGATGCAAGATAAATCCCTTCTCTGTTTACCACAAAATCTGTAGTTGCCATGGTGATTATTTTTCCCTACGCTTTCAATAATCGTGCAACTTTCGGAAGCAACACCTCGTTGCATATACTCAGGAGTTTAAGTAATTCTGCTGCGTAGGCCTGCAACCGGGTCGATTCACTACTACAACCCAAATAAGGGTTTATTTTAATTTCGTTCAAAACTATTTATTGATGAAATATTGAGCATATTGCTTACATTTATGATGAACATTTAGGCAAACATTAGGTTTGCGGTGAAAACCAAATTCTATCAGTTTGTCCAGATATCAACGCGTGATGACGTACTGCCGAAAGCGTATCATACAGCTTGCAATAGGGCATCGTCTAATGCGGCTTTAGGTTTTCCACCCAAAAGAACGATAAAAAAACACAGATAAGCGATAAATTCACGCCTCTCACTTTTGCTTCTTTTGGGTGCGGGCAGGGGATGTTAGGGGGTGGTTAGGGTGTGATTAAGCATCGCTTGCAATAAACTTTCCGCCACTGGACGGGAGACGCGCAGAGCAGTAGCCGTGCACAGGTTCCCGTTCCAATGCACAAATGAATTGAAAATGTTTCGGCAGAGCGGTGGTGTGGCAGTGCACCAAAGAACGAACCGCCACTTGCCCGAAAAGTTTTCCGGGAAAGTGCATAAATTTATCAATTCATCCGCGAGCACCCTTCGAAGCGGGGTGGATGAGAGTGTAAAGGGAGACGGAGGGGTGGGAGCGATGTGCGAGATGGTGGTTTCACTCAAATCCCTGTTTCCCCGGGTTTTCGCTCCACCTTACTTTGCTTCTTGGGGAACAAGGGAACGGAGATGGGAGGATTTAAAGATGGTAATAAATTTCAAATTCCCCAATCCGTAGGCTTCCCTTCCGTTGCGTTTGCGGGAACGAGCTGCGTTGTTCTTTCACACACAACTGTACGTACACACCCACCCACATACACACAAACAGTCACTCATACAAATGCATCTGCCGACAGTAGTCGAGCGGTGCCATTCGATGCCGGTAGCATTCAATATTCATTCCAATATTCAACGGTAAAGCGTTAGCCACCAGGCGTCTCCATTTCCGCATTCGAACTCGGTGTGAATTATTTTATATTGGCACGATTCTTTTATTTTTTGCTTCCTTCATTTCCACACGCTTTAAAGTTGAATCACTCCCCGGCTTCGCTCCGGTAGCGTTTCTTCATGTTTCGATTTTTGTATTTGCTGCAAGCAGAAAGAGTATTCCTTCCATACGCCATCCGGCATCGGGGGTTGGAAAATTCATTTATTTCCTCCAACCGAACGCAAGCATCCAAGACGATCGTGCGTGCGTGAAATAGTATGCTTTCCCGCACTCGACCGGTATACTTATTGCGAATTGCGAAAAATCCATACCACCCACCCCGGGGCACGGAAACTCGATCCTCACATGTCTCTGCTGGAGGAAATCCGATACGCCATTATTCGTTGAGGGAGGAACTGCGACGAAGGATTAGCAAGCGGATTTGGTCCGCTCCGGGTCATGGTTTGATATCAACCATCCTATTCAGAAACCGTGAACGACCACGCACAGCCAGCGGCGATAAAAGGATGCGCTTTCAACTTGTGCTTTATTTCGAAAAAGTAAAATAAAAGCAAAGTCTCTGATCGACGCGGCAGAATGGTGGTGCGAGTGGACTGGGGAAAGAAATTAAAGCAAACGATTTGAAGTAGCTTCAAAGATCAATGCCTCAAAACACCCTTGAATCCAATTGCGTGATCCCAAATCCTTCAGCCCCGTCTGGTTTGATGAAGCTTTAACGGCCGCCCAAGTGGAAGAAGTTTTGCCGTCGAAATTACGGCGAGCAGCGGTAGGAATGGAATTAAAAAAAATGGGTAGCGAGGGTGGATAAATCAATGCAAAAAGTTTGTCACAAGGCGAACCTTTCGCGTTGCTTTACACTCGTTCCGACGGTCCGCTTTGATCTTCACACAGCGCTCGGGATTTGTTGCCTCTCTTCCTTTCGCTATTTCTTCGCCATTTTCCCTTAGCAACGTGCAGGGAATGGTGGTGGTGCGGGCATGTGAATTGAGCCGGAAAAATGAAGAGCGAAGAGCAGGAAGATCGTTCAAGTATTTGAAGTGAAGTGAAAAGTCCATTTTACTTCTCACTCATTCACACTCATCGGGGGGTATTAAATCGCGCCTGGATATGAGTTCGAAAGCAAGGAAATGTGTTTTCTTTCCTTTACTTCGACTTTTTGTACTTAGTTTACCTCCTTTCGCTCTTTTTGTATGTGTCTTCTGCATTTTCGGGACATCTCTGTAGTAGGGATGTACATACTGAGTGAGAACGAATAAGTGAATCAAATCTTTTCATGAGTGAGTTTTTTATTTGGCTGATGATTTTAAATTTCATTTTATTTTATCTAGGTCCCGAGTTTAACAAATACTAAATACTAGACTTAACATGCTTACTGCTTATCCTATTACATTCAATGATAATTGAGAAGCCAATTTTAGATAGAAAATGAGCATGTATTCAATCTATTGGACATTAGACCTATCCAATTCTTTAATTTTGTTAGAACGGGAATATTAAATGCGACGATGACTGAGTTTAATCTAAATTATCAGCCGATGCATTGAAATTCCGCAAACATACCATCAGTGGGTCGTTGGAAAAAATGCAGCACGATGATACTCCACAAACCTACAATGGGCGAAGGTTTAAAGTACGGGTTGGGACATTGGAACTTTTTTTTATTAAATAATTGGCGACAGTTTGTTCAATGAAGAATAATTTTAGCAATCTGTCGTTTCTTGGGCATTTCCAAGGATTTTAATCCCAGAATGAGACGGTGTTCCTAAGATCTAGGAAGTCTAGATGTAGGAACTGTAGACTCTGATTGTAGCGCTAATCGTAGGAGATTACTGTGCACAGATTAAGGAGATCAACGGGCCTCTAAAACCAGATGTTCGCATAAGCCCATGGTTATTGAACGCCTATGAGATATTGTGGTCGTGATGCGCGTGAAAGTATAACCTGCTGTCTAGAACAGTTTTAAGATAGTATACAAAAAGGAGATGAGGGATGAAGAGTGATTGAAGGGTGATGAGTGAAATTCCAACAAAAAGAAACTCTAAATCTATTATGCGGAGTATAGCCATCTACAGAATTTATGCTATTGAACATTTTTAAGTCATCAGCATACAAGAGAAACGAATAAAAGATAAGAAAGGATGAGACTTCATTTAAAAAGAGGATGAAAACGATCGGGCTGCCTTGAGATACTTCTGAAATATAGTGAGGTACTTCTGCGATAGACATTCCGAAAATTTATCGCAACCTTTCACTCTTATCGATCGTAAGATATAACCAATCAATAAAAAGCTACGAGCAATGAATCTCATTATAAAGTTGGTTTAATTGATTTGCGATTTAACTCACCCACCGAGTTTCAAGTCGCTCATGAGTTATAAGTCTTTGTGAAGATGTGAATCAATTCACTCTTGAAAAAGTTATCTCATAAGTCATAACTCTTCATGACTATAGTTGTCACTCACTCATTACAGTGTGAAATGACACACGAGAAAAATTAGACCTTCATAAATGAGCTTGCAGTCCTTACAAAAAATATGTTATTCATGTTACTCATTCAATTTTTGGACTTCGATATGACTCTGAGAAGAGTCAGTATAAGAGCTAACTCTGAAATGCAAATCATTCCCTCGAACTCAACTAATCTTTTTGAATTGATATTCCCATCACTAGTCTCTTATGGATGATAATTCGTATCACTTGTAGAAAATCATTCACCATACGGTGTTCAAGATTTCTTCAAGGAACCTTTTTGAGTGCAACCGGCACCGAAAGGAAGAAATAAAATAGCCTTATTTGTAGACGATAGGCGCAAGATGTGGTGATGCTCTCAGTGCGAGTTGCAAAGTGGAATACGAAAGATTAGAAGCAGAAAAAAATCATTTTACATTTACCAGTGGGAAAACTTTTCATCCCATTGTATGCCGGGAGATATAAGGCAGACACACACGCAACGCTTACCGGCGCTACAAAGCAACCACTTCGAATATTGTATGCAGAACACAAAAATAACAGTTCAATATTTGCAGTGGAAAAACAACACAATCAACCCATGCTGGTAGAACACTTCACTGCCCGCTTGCACTGCACGGTATTTCAATCTGTGCAAATATTTATCACCTCATGAAGAGTGTTGCATGAGCCATGGGTGGAAAATTGAACGATGGCTGCCGGACACGTCATCGATCGTTTTAGTGCCTGGGAAGCTGTAAGCTATGCTGCATTTATTGGAAGCATCCGATGCAATTGCGATCCACTCGTCGTCGGGTTTGCACCGCTTTACTCCCTCCTGCCGCGAGTGCTCCAACTCTTTCAGCAGAAATCTCTCCGATGATTGACATTCAGTATACGTAGCACCGGCGAAGATGGTGCATCATCTGGAGATGTGCTGCAAGGCGAAGACGTTGTAGCATCCATTTTGCACCTACTCTGTCTCACTTCATACACTTCTCTGATACACACACGCACACATATATACACACACACACACACTCATACAAATCAATTTCCAATCGACCAACAAACGGATTTTGATGCAGAGTGCAGATTGCAGTTGATTAAATTCAGCACGGTCTTTGTCTTTTTGCCCGTAATGCTGCTACTCGCTAGTCATTGCACTTCGCTTTCGAGGCGAAAGAGTTGATATAGTTTGGGATTGATGGCAAGCTTCAAAAGGATAAAATATGCCGGAAGTAGAGCGGAAGGCAAAAGGCGACCGAATAGTTGGCATGTTTGTTTTAATGCTCATCCGGTATCAAATGCTCGTTGTTGGGAAAACAACTTCACGGTAGTACTCTGGCAAGCGGTTGGAAACAGGAACGTCATTTTCCCGTTTGTCAGACACGGAAAGTAAATGCTGTGATTGGGGAACAAATACTATGGCAACAATCTAAAGGAATAGTTTCCGGCTGTCAGTCAATCAATCATATGAAGATCATTTTATCAGATCGTTAGGCTATGTTTGCTGTTCGGCGTTTCAAAGTACGGTAAAGTAAATATAGAATTTTACACTGAACTTGCACAACCTCGACGTATTACCCACCAAACCCCCCTCCCCCCCCCCCCAAGCAGACGAATGCTTTGCCGACAAACACAACAACATTAAAATTATCCTTTTTGCAAACCTTTTGGCGGACGCAGCAGGAAAAGCAACTTCTAATTCAATTTTTAAACCGAACGCGACTGTTTTCGACTTTCTCCCCCAAACGCACGCCTTTTGAAAAAAAAGGAAGCAAAGTGGAAATTGCTTTCACTTCCTGCATTGCCCCAGCAGCCAAAAATGGCATTCACCAAACTTGCGCTCCCGGTTTTCCATTTTGTGCGCAAAGGAAATTTTAAATTGCCTCCCTCGGTGAATAAAATAAAAAAATGATCTTGAGGCGCGTTGTCCAACGGGCGCGCCTCACAAACTTTGACGTGTCCTGTGAATGATGGGGCGATTTCGGTTCCGGTGGCCATACGGGGGTGGTGCGGCGTGTGTAGGTGTATACCTTTGATTTACATCCCACATTTCGCCGCGAGAACATTGACCACGGTGCGCCCAAAAAAATATGTTAAATTTTAGAATTATAATACTTCTTTTCATGTTTTTTTATTCATATAAAACGGCCGTGGTGTATTACTTTGCATAACTTTTTGATTATTTTATATTTGAAAAATCAAATATATACGGTCCAGCCGTTAATCCGTGATAAAAGATAATAACAAAAAAAAATTGATTAACATATTGGTTATTACTATATTTCTATATGAAGAAATGATCAAATTAACATTAAATATTGCAGAAATTAATTCAATCCTTTAAAACAAAATATAAGCGACGTATTAAACGATATTCGACTTACACTGAACTAATAATAATATGAACCACTTAACTTAGGAAACGCATGAATTTAAATTCGACATACTGCATGCCATTACGCCTGTATGCAATATTTTATCAAATTACTCTATTACTCGTTTTTTCGTTACTTTTTTGATAAGACTGTCACCTGGGATACTAGCCAAGCGCTGGAAAGTACGGAAAAAAGTCCATTACAGCTTCCTTTTTTTTTAGCAAAAATAAAAGAAGAATCTCCCCAATATGAGTGAATCTTACCATCCCGCGTGCACTACGCTTTTCCCGGTGTATCACCGAAAAGCAATCAAAAACTGACTGCTTGACGACTGGTGGCACCCGCGAGTGCCGGTACTAACGATGGAGCTGTTGATTTAAGCTAATTTCCTGTCGTCCAACTTTCCAGCGGGTCCCATCCGTATGCATTGCTTCGGCGAGTTACATTTCTTTTTTCCCATCTCGCACGAAACCCATTTTGATTTCCGGACGTAAACGTGAGAATGGGAAATTGCTCGAAACAAAACGAAAAAATCAAAGATGGATCACCATTTGAAAAAAAAACACACACACACACACACACACACACACACACACACACACGCACACTGTGTCACAATAAATATCGGCAAAAGTGTTAGCCCTGCCATTCAAGCGCTCCGGGTGCCGGGTTTCGGAGTATGCCACTGCGCACCAAAAATAAATGTGAAAGAAATTCAATTAAAATCTCACGCGGAAAATTCTTGCAAAACTTTCCCGGCTGCTGGCTGCTAAGTGCAGTGAAATATCTAACCGTCCCTAGTGCAGTTGCAGACTGCTCGCTGCAGATACGTTGTAACGGGGAAATGGGAAATAAAATCCATTTTTAGAGCAATTTCTCACATTGACTGATAGTGAATGATCCGCTTAGGGTTCACCACACTCGTCTGCGATGGGAGTTGGAACAGCATTTCCTCGTTTTATAAATCTTGATTTCCACGGAATGTGTTGCGGAATGAGTAACCGGAACCGGTTCGAGTGAATTCTGTTGCCTGTTCTACCCTGACATCTGGAGTGGTGGAGCAACGCCGTAAGCGCTTAGTGCACTGGAAAGTAATAAAATTTATTTCGGGGCATTTGCGAAATAAGGACCTAAATGTGGATGGAATAATCTACCGGTGTGGTTCGATTGCATTAGAATGATTTGAACCGGAATCTATATTTAATCGCCTTCCACCATTGTGAGCACAGAGCGTCATCGGAAGGGCAGTTTTTATATTTTATTTTCGGTATTGTCCCATCGGAACGAATCAATGTCTCACCTTAGCCCGCACAAGCGTCATCGGAACACTGCACACGTCAACGGTAATTGTGAGTCACACGCGTAACGCAACCCGAGGCTTGCGGTGGGCTTCATTCGATACGCATAGTACACGTACGAGTGTGACCTCGGTAACGTTTGCGTGTGCGACTCGTCCGGTCATCTAGAACGCGCGTGTAATTATGCGAATGGTCGGCAATAAATTCGATATCGATGGAAGTAAATCGTAACACGAGTGACGGTCGAGAAAACCACAACGTATTGTACGTTTGCTCACTGTCCACGTGCTCTTTGTGTGGCCTACCGGAGTGGGGGGGTTCATCTGTGAGATATGCAATCAAACAGGCTGACTAATGTGTGGTGCATCTCTCTGCTTCCGTTTACAGGCGATCAGCTCATCAGCCGCACTGGCGAACCCGAACATCAACGACAACCATTACCTGAGCGATCTGAATCATCACCACTACTGCAACCGAGATCGTACACCGTCGGCAACAGTATCGGTGACCCACAACGTATTGCACGGAAACCGGCACAGACAACAACAGTGTGTCATAATGTATCCGATCGAACCGAGGTGCATCGTGTAGTGGGAGATCAAGCTGAAATACGATCAAAGGCGAAGCTGAGCAGTAACGGTGCATCAAATACGACGGTTTCATCCTTTCTTGCTGACAGCTATAACGCCTCGGATAAGGTAAGTGTATCCCTCATTACCTCCTCGAAATTTCGCGCTCCACTAAACTCACGATGTGTCTTCTAGGTCCTCCAAAAGCTTGTCCAAAGTCTCGGCCGATCGTTAAACACACGCAAGCGCGATCGTCTGGAGGCAAAGCGGAAAGGTGGTTCTTCCTGGTTGCGTCACGTTCCAGGCTGTTGTTCCGGTTCGGGAAAATCTGTCTCACCACCAGCGAGGGACTCGATCATATCCGACGCGGGCAGCTGTTTACGCTTTCGCAACGAACGCAATCGTTTGCCCAGTGTTACTGCTGAAACGCTGCTCGACCGAAATACCCCTCACACCGGTCATGAAACAACGCCAGCTGAGCAGGAACACGACGACGTAGACGATCGAGATTCGGAAAGCGAGTACGGTTTAACCGTGCAGCGACTCTACCCACCAGGCAGGAATGGGAGTCCCTACGGTGAGCGTTTTATATTCGATCGACTGCAGCTGGAGTTTCCGGAGGTGGAACCGGCAGTAGAGCTTATCTGCTATCAGCACAACTGTGTTTCCACCGGTGACGACGACGACGACGACGACGACGACGACATCTACGATAACTACTACAACGAATACGAAAAAGACGACCCAAGTGAACCGTGCACACTGCAACGTAGTGCTAGTGAACGAATTGATCGCTACTGCCGCACCCAACCGAATATGGGAGCGAATGTGTCCTCCTCTGCTCGACAGCATGCGAAAGGACTTACCAGTGGACGACGGGCCCAATCAATAGGTAAGTGGATTGTTTGTTTGCCCTTTAAACACTAATTTGTTTCTTCAAATATGCAATAACGAGAAATTGAGAATATTTCAATACATCCTTCCCAACTTTCAAACAAAACGATGCGCTAGAAGCATCTCTTAAACATATACGCTGTACATTAAGTTGGAATTTCTTTATGACTATGCAGACCGATTTTAAATGTTGGTCGATACTAGAGTTTTAACCCTTTCGATTTACAAAACAATCCCTACCTCATTGGTTTCAGAATATTGTTTAGTCCATTTAGCCTTCTGGTACTCGATCATCGCAAGTTTTTATTCGAGTAACTTCTGGCGATCCGCAATAATCATTTATTTAGGTTAGTACTACCAAGAGTCACTACACCTGATTAGCTCAAACGTTGAGATTATATATATATATATATATATACAGTAGCCATACATAGTCCACGCTGGACCTGACGACGGAACACCGGGAGATGCAAGCTCTTCGATTTCCTCCAATGAATATATGCAGAATTGAGTTTCGATAAGTTTGGAGGAGGTACATAAAGCTGGGTGGGGTTGAGAAGTGTTGTTCAAGCGGTGATAATTAGTGTATAAGTTACACGGAGATCATCATTCAACGCCTTTGTGTCTGCCTGTCATTAGATCCGTCTTTGCGTACCTCAGTAATCTTGAGAATTTTGGAAGTGTTCCGCGAGTCGTTTACTACTTCTCGGATAATTTTTCAGTATGATGGGAAACCAAGATCTTCGAACACGACGTACAAAGGCGACATCTTCCAGATGATACTAAGATGTACTTATCTCCCCAAGCACTATGAACCTAACACGAAGGGACATTTCCTTTTCGCACATTGTTAGGCACAAAACAAATATTTCGGTATATCATGATAAAGAAGAAGAAGTCAACTTTTTTTTCATGGAGTGCGTAGAATAGTGGTATCAGTTATACGACTTCGAATAAAAAAATTTTGTGCACCAATGTTGAGAGCTCAAAGCTCTATACATGTTCTAGAAGAAATTTCAATTTCAAGATTGCCACAACCAACGGACATAGACTAGCTTGGGATGCCCTTGTTCCGGATTAGCTGCTAATTTTATCAAATTGTATCGATGTGCTTCGAGATCATTGGATGATACAAAGGGATATTCAACACTAAGTTCCCGGCCATTAGGAATAGTTACAATCAGACAATTTTTTAATGAATTATACTACGACTTTTTAATTGTAGGAACTTCTTTTTATATATTTCTTTCATATACCGCTCCAAAATGCTTCGATAAGCGTGAGGTAATAAATTGATTATGCCTTGATGATGATAAGTTATTCAAGCGCGATTATTTTTAGGTTCAAATCTAGTTAAATTCGCATGACGTTAAGTTGAGCTATAAATAGTTCAATGTTATTTTGTTTCAAAAATACACTCACCAGCATTGCTAGCCCTTCTCTTTATTGTCTTCGCGAGTGCTCTATTTTTAGATGCAATACATATTTGCTCACATGAAGGCTAGGCATTCTGCTATATTAAGTGGTAAGTCATTTCCGTTCCTTGGATTGATTTCTTATCACTCTCATGGTCATTTGTTATTTATAGTTTCAAACTGTCTATTTCAACCATGTAAGTGAACACTGCTATAAATACCTGAACAACAGCATCACTCTAGTTGTTGTGACAGAGTAAACGATCGGCTGAGCGCGCATTAATCTCATTCAAAAAATTTTCATTCTCCTAATTTTTTTTTACATCTTATGATATTTTCTTCTTCACCACAACTCTTGCAATAATCAACTGCAGGAGCTGTCTAAACACAGGACAGCAAAAACGAAATCTTTAAGGAACTCTGAACAATTTCTTCTCTTTCTGTTGCTTTCGTTTTGCTTTTCGTCAAAAAATTAACCAAAAAAGCGAATCCACATTCAGGCACCATAAATGAATAAATAAAATATAGAAATAACCGGGCAAAGGAAACCGTTTCGTCCATTCGATATGCATGCAACAGCACCGACGAGAAGCAGCAAAACACGGGTTTCGATGTCTCGTTAATGCAGGCAGACAGATTCACCCGTACAGCCTTGTTGTGTCTCGAGATGCAAGACGAACCGGAACCAAACAAAAGAACCTCCCCCTCTTCACCCTGCCTCTCGTGCCCTGCCATTCTTGTCTTCCACTACACAAAATCCTTCCAATCCTGGTAACGGAAAATCAGCTCAGTAACGTATTACGGCAAAATGGGGCAAAACATGAACCACCGGTCTGTGTCTTACCGTGGATCTGAAGGAAAACCGAGGCAAGTTCGTGTAATTGAATTTACATTCATTTACGATCATTTACGGAGAAGCCAGCCCGAGCTTGAGCGGCACTTCGGAAGCCTCAACCACTACTATCCGTTTGGATGGTTTGCCGCTTCTACAGCCGAACTCTCGGGGGAATTGAATGGAACCGGGGCAATGATGGAGCAGCCAGTCCAGGGCATGATGTTTCCGGAAATGGAACGGCAGTGGGGGGGGGAGGGGCTAAAATTGTGAACCGAACCGCGATTTCCCGTTTCCAAGGGGTTTCAATGCCGGTCGTTGCAAAAATGAGTCGACATATTTCGATTTGCCGCCGTTTCCCTTTTGTTCCCGATTTTGTTGGTTGCAGTGCGGAGCGTTTGATTGCGAAAATGAACAATTTTTGTTAGCTGTGTCGCTTGAATAAAAGAGCTTTCGAGCTGAGTAAAAGATTGTTCCGTTCTTCCCGTTTCATACTGAGCTAGTTTGATGTGTTGAACATTTTCTATTATCTACAAATGTACCACGGCAGGCAAAAATCAATAAACCAATCAAAGTGTTCCGTGAACGGAGCATTTATGGAAAAGTGGATTCAAAACTGTGGGAAAACAAAATTGCGGAAAAAGTCCCACACTTAGAGCGATTATTTCAATACCTCCTCCCTGTGGAATGGTTCCTGGAACCGTTGCCTTTCTGAAAGGTTGACATTTCACCGATCTCGGACGCGCTCGACAAGGGAAAAGCTGAAACACTAAGTGTTTCGGGGAATGCGACATTTTCAGCAAGCAAACACACAAAACAACCAACAATCCGCGCATTGTGTAAATATTACATTCCACCGACATACACACACACACACCCACTCGAGCATCCCTATAAGCGTATTGAATGGATTAAATGCTAAGCACTTAACATTCGTTTTTGTTTGCATGATGAACAAAACAAAACCCGAAAAGTTGGGACCATGTAAAATCCTATTGATGTAAATGAGCCAATGAAAAATTTACGAATAAACTAATGGGAGTATAGCAAAAATATACATGCGAAAGAAAGGTGAATGCAAAAGGGAAATCTGCTCCGTAACTGCTTGCCCGAATGTTGGAGGTTAATGTTTTCCTGGATTTTTCCTCCCTGCAAATCTCATTCCTCCTTTTTACAGGGGTTTTTCGAAGACGCAAAGAACAATTTCTGGATTTTTCCAAGTTGAGGGAAAATTTGTTAAAGTCTTATTGAAGATACATTTCTTGAGGACTTGCTAGGGTGTAGGTGCCAATAGTGGTTGTAGTTGAATAAATGACTGGTAATACAAAATGTTCTCTGCTTTTTTTGAACCTCTAAATATTCAGTACTAAATATTCAGAAAGGCTGCCACAGTTTGCTGTATTTCTAACAACTTCTTAATGTCATGTTTTCTAAATGGTATAGATGATTGAAAACACATTGTAACCTTTTTCTATACGAGCTTAAATTTAATTGATTAATAGAATTGCGGATAGTTTTTATAAAATCATATAATTTTTTATTAGTTTTTTATCATAGTACCATATCTGGTATCAAAAATAGGGTTGACATTCATAATAGAAAATATCAAATGGAAGAACGAACGGGCAAAAAACCAGGAAACGCAATATTTTTTGCTCATAAATGAATGGGTTTTTTTTTTGCAAAACTCCAATGTCCAATAACGATTCGGAATGTGATATGATCACCAGTCATTGCCGTTTAAAAACCGGCGCCGCTATCGCCTCGACCATCGAGCAACCCCCATAGAGCGTAGGGCCAATACAGTGGATTAATAATGGAAGATTCAGCAAACTGAAGTGAATTAATTATATTAATGAACCACCGAAGTATCGCACAAATAAATTACGGCGAAAATATTCGTTATTTGAAGTGAAGAAGTATATAACTACTTGTTTCAAAGAATTAATTCACGGTTACTCCTTCCTCATTGGGATTCGAACCTCTTAACAACTCTTTCGAGAGATGTTTAAATTAATCCCACTCTGAGGGAGTTGTTAGTGGCCTCAGAGATGAAACATCTTTTTTGCGAATCGAATCGAATCATATTTTTAATTTATTCATATTTATGACGATTAAAATGATAATAAACATATCAATAAATAAATAAATTATAAAATCATTATAATATATTATAAATAAAATCTAACTAAAACACGAGGCATAAGATCAATGCAATCTCTCTAGAACAAGAAGAACACTGGTTTATTCTAAAATAGGGAAATCCTCATTCTACTTTATTGTAGATTTTTTTGTACTAGAGTTACATGCTCATAAATTCGAGGTTTTCTTTCAATAAATATTTTTGATGAAAGGAACTAAGTACGATTTTATTTGTTATAATATCAATTCGTTAAAAATATTGAAATTCTTTGTTCTAAATTTTCATTACTAATACGACTATAGATACACCATAACACCATTATAGGAACCATAACACCACCGTAGGTGCAACAGAACATTTTTTCGTAACTTCTTCATGTCTTACCGAAAAAAATGATTATTTGTAACAGAAAATTACCAATATGTATTTTCCATAATATTTAGTTACCATTCCAAAACACTTTCTTTTAAAAACCACAAAAACTTCACATAATCTATATCCTTACTAATTGTAGCAATATTGTTAAATTGTTGCTGCACCCTAGTTGAAATCGAATTTCTGCAATGCTTGCAGACATGCAGGATGTGGATGTTGAGTAAGATTTGAAAGTAACCAGTTTCCATCGAAACAAGACCCAGGAAGTGGGAACAATCTCAAAACAATACAGTTCAACTTAAAAAAATCCCGAAATAATTCAAAATATATCACTTGAACGCAGAAAACCCTGTAAATCGTGAGAAGCGTGTGACAACGGAAAAAGAGGATTACACGTTTGGACGTGTTTCCTTCCAATGTTTCCTGCTTTCACCCATCCACCCACCCTTTTCTTAAGTAACCCGCCTTTAATCCGATGTTGCCATATTTACAACAACTTTGCTCATGCTCACTTGTGTTTGGGGAAGGATGAAACGCACAATAACAAAATCGGGAAAAAGGGTGCCTTTTTACAGAAGGCTGCCACTAGTAACTAAATTTGTGTTGGTGTGTATATGTCGGTGGAAAGATGGGAGAAAACAAAAAAAAAGGAATTCCCGACAGCAAAGTATATGCTAATCCCGCCGACGGTACACATCGCTCGACCGATGGGCAAGCTGGGTTGCATTTTTTTTTCTTTCTATCGACTTTTTTCGCCTCATCCCGGTATCCCGTGGGAAGCCGGAAAATACGCCAGATGAGAAGGTGGTGTAAAACGGGGACAGAGAAAAAAACAAGAAACAAGAATGGAATTTATTCCGCACGAACCGATTAAAGACCGCACGGATGGGATTGGATTGGTGGGGGTAGGAAATGCGATGAAATAGGATCGGAAGGATGAAAACAGGGTTGTTCAATTTCCGGTTGACTCCACGAATGCATCGTGCTGGTGTAATGGACGCTGCAAAAACCCGAGACCTTCGCTGGACGACAAGCTTCCTGTTGAGCACGCATATCCTTCCTTTCCGATTGGAACGCACCGGATCCATCGGTGGTCCTACTTACGTTGGTAGTGGTATGACCGGATCGTCCGGGTTTTGAACTTAAACGGTTACGTTAATTGGTCGGGGTGCCACATCCGGCGCTGTTACCATTGAAGCTTTCCTCGAACAGTTGCTATTGTTTGCAAAGCGAACAGGATGCTCTAATGTATTTAGTGTTATGAAAATTATGGGAAAACAGCTCCGTGGAAAAGGACCACGAATAGAGCATAAGGTACGATAATGATTATGTTCTAGAAACTCGTTCATAGATTAATGGGCACAATAGTCGGATAGATAATTGATTGAAAACTAGCTAATTGTCTACTTTAACGAGAAATACTAAACCAACTACAACATGTACCATAACTATATGTACATTTTACTGCGACTTATGTATGTATTTATGTTATTGTAAAGCTACCATATGAAATGGTATATTTTATCTTTCCTATTATTCCTTCTATTACATTGTGTTTTAGTGCAAAAAACTGCATTTTTTACTTTTCTTTTAAAAAGCTATATATAAATATCGAAAAGTTATTTACGTCATTTTTCATTCGAATATAATTAAAAGCCCTAGAGGCAAACAATATTGAATTAATAAATAATAATCATAATAAAAGAATAATAATATCTACCACATATTGAAAAAACCTTTAGTTATTTAATTTTTTAATAGACTTATTATCACAATATTGGATTGGATATTTTGGAAAAATAGGATATTTTGTTTGTATAAAAATAACAATATTTTTCTAAATCATTTTATGTTATAGCAATACCCATAAAATAAAGCATATCTGTCGGAAGTAAATGGTCTGATATATAAATGAAAGCATCATAAACTCAGAAAACTAAGTGTATAAAAGTAACATGAACAGTGAAAAATGTCACAAAAACCTCAATTTCAAATTAACCAAAATCTTTAGGACTATTTTTGGCACAGTTGAGGAATGTAACTTTTTCTTCCTAAAACCGCAAACTTTTTCTTACTTTTTTTCTTACGTTTGTTTTACGCAAACTTTTCATAATTATTTTAATCAAGTGTAAGATAAAATATAACAATATATTTAAAAAATACTGATGCTTTTTTCACGAATATTTACTAACAATTAATGAAAAGTAATAAAGAAAATGGCTTCACATTTCGCCATTTTTATACACCTATGAGTATTCACCACGTAACATAAACTATTCGCACAAATAACTTGATCCGGTGGCCCTGGCGATTGTGTCACCGTTCCAAACACAGCAAGATCGGGAATTAAATTCCATTTGGATCGTTCCCCCGTATTACCAATAAATCTAAGTTTGAAAATGCGAAAGTCTTTTAAATCTGGGCAGCGATATAAGTAATTGAACTGATATTGATATTTGCAATTCTGTACGTGCGTTAAATTTTTTTCATATACATTCCAAATTTGTTCTGGTGAAAAACTGATGACAGAACGCAGAAGATCCGATCTACTAATTCTGTATCTTCTCATTGCTTAGATTTACCAATTAAGAAAAAGTCACAGCCGTTTCTATTTCAACAATAAGCTAAATCAATTCGAATGGTTTTCCAATCCCTTTCAGTACTCAGTACGAATTCAGCGAAAACGTGTGGCATAAAGCAAAACTTCATAAAGTTTAGTTTGGAAGATTCTTTCCCCATTTTAATAGACGCATCACTTCGGGGTCCAAAAATTCTTGGAAGTATTTTTTTCCCCGACGGCGGTTAAGAAGTTTTCATCAGTTTCATGGTTTGGAGGCTGTATCGTTCAGTATATGCATGGAACTCTATGTAATCTATAGAAACGCACCTTCGCATCATCGCAACAGCCGTTTTCAGTGAAGGAGTACCTTCACATTGTGGATTGACTGGTTGGTAGTCAACACTCTGACACATATCTCAACATCAATGTAGTTGTCGGTGCTGACTTTCGACCCAATATTGGTGACGACAAACATTGGAATTCGAAACGAGGAAAGTTTAATGAGAACTTATATTTTCGGTGACCCAGGGCCGTATTTTGCCGACCACTCGGTTAAGCAATATCTCTACACGACCATGGCCAGCCCAGAGATACAGAAAACACTGAACATCAATAATAAGTAATGTCGATTTTGGATCACCTTGGGCAACTCCCAGAGAATATTAGAGTCAATTCTCTGCCAAATAACCTTTTTTTTTTCGCAGTTTCCAACACTTCATCTCCGGTTCCGAATTGATAACTTCAATTGGACCTTCAGCGATGGGAAAGTTGGCCTGGAAGAAAAATTTCCAATATATTTCACCGGCGTTTCTCCAAAGCATCTAGCCGATGGAACTATTCCTCGTACCACCTCTCCACGCTCGTTACCCCTTTTTCCGTACACCACCGGGGAGCGCATCATAATGGAAAACCCGAACAACCTTGGGATGGCCGCACCCTGCTGGGATGGTCGCATCCGGCCACACACCGGGCACACCCATGGGCGGCACAATCTTTGGGTCAGCTTTCACGAGATCGATTATGTAAACTGTGTCGGAAAAGTTTTGCCGCTCATAAATAAAATATCCCTGACCAGCGTCCAGCGTCCTGGCATTCCGCTTTGGCGTAGCGCTGTTGCGGTGCTTTTTGCTCTCACTTCGGGCAGCCAGGGTTGGGGGAAATCGTCAGGCCGGAAGGTAAATTTCAATAGCAAATCATCCATGTAAAAGCCGCTCTGCACTCCCCACCGCCGCATCGCATCACCGCACCCAGAAAAATAGGCAGCTAAAGGCACAGGCACCGTCGGGGGAGGTGTCTTGAATATTTTAATTCGGGGTTTCTCGGTTGTTATTTTTGCTGTCGTCCTTGCCGCTGTCCAATCAATGTTGGGCATGAAATTCAAGAGTGGAGGTGAGAGGAGGGAACCGTAAAAAAGTATGCTAAACGAATGTTTCAACATCACGGCTATCCACAACGGAAATTCCCGACTCGAGTAGCATCGTTGACGGATGGGGGGGAGGCGGTTGGTTTCCCTTGACCCTTCGAAAAATGACCTATACCTTTCGGATGATTTTTTTTCTCTCTCTTGCCCGCTCACCAAGGAGCGAGTTTATTAATGCCATCGTGAAAAAAAAACACATCATTAGAGTTCACAACCAGCCGTAAGATTCGTGCTCCGCAAAGTCGACGGCCACCCGTTCGCTTTGTGGCAGTCGCGTTAACGGTTCACCTGCCTAATCTGCCCGATAACCGATCCACGTAACGCACCTGTGTGCTCACGGTCGGGTGATACATTCCGGTAAAGCCGGAAGCAGCATGTGAACCGTACAGCCGATCTCACACGCAAACCCATCGGACGCCGTCTAATACGCCTGCCGGCAAGATGCCTAATGCCGGAAAATCCCGGGCATCTCGGCTGGAGGCGATGCTTCTACGAATGAATAATTTAAAAGCACACCTACCCAATTACGCCGCCATCCGCCGTCTGGTCGCTCCTTCCCGTATCCGCCCACAGCGCAGGTGTTTCGTGCGTTCGGCTATTGCATTCGAGCAAATTCCCGGGCATCGGAAAATCCGAAACCGGAGGGATTGTGTACCGCCCTAATGTACGGGTCCACTAGTACACCGAAATGAGGGTTAACTGATGGTGCTTACCTGTGAATGCGAACCTGCTCCATTTCGTGCTCACTACTAGCGGCATTAATCTTCCAATCGAGATTGTGCATTCATATCCTTGGTCGAAAACAGGCTAGTAGCTTCCGCCCGGTGCGCAGTAACAGCACCACCAAAACGCTCGGTAAATCTGTTCGTCGCTGACTTCTTCACGCCCTTCACCGTTCACCCGGTTCCGGTTTTTCCATCGATGGTTCGTCAACTTCCGAGGCAGATTCCGCTTTTCGAAAGCTAATAAAATTTTATGCACAGCACTGGGGAAATAAGCTGGCTACTGATACTGCTATGAATATTAACTGGAATTACAGACATGCCGTTTGCAGACGGCCGCCCATCAGCCCAAAAGGCAAAACCCGGCGGCGGGAAAAAGCACATGGATGGCAAGGCACCTTGACCCGCCGCCCATCCGATCGAAGCGAGGGTGGGCGGTGGACCGATGTTCAATATTTTGTCTGCCGGACGTAGGTTCGCGGCCCACACGATGCTGCAAACGATTATTTGAGAACTGAAGAGAGCGATTGAGATTTTTCATCAAGATCGCAAATATTTGTTGATGTACAATGATTGACATAATTTTGCTGTGAGATAACAGGGTGAGGGAGCGAGGGAGGGAGGGAGGGAACTGCTATTTTGAAGGTTAATTTTTTTACGACACGAAAGAACAAAAGAGTTCCTCGCTCCGGATTGCAGAGGCCTTTTAAATGGTACAGTAGCACGATGGGCCTAAAAACGCCTGGTCGGAGATAAAATCGGCTTACGGTAATTTTAGTCTCAGATTACAATCAGCAATCAGGATATCAATTAGGCGGGAAGTCCTATAATTGCTGTGGTGTAATTATTATATTGAGCAGCTCATCATACATCTTTCTTCAATGTCTTTTACAAACCTTGGGGATTGAAAAATAAAACCTTAATTAAATGGAAAAGTAACAGAGGACTTCTTCGAATTTACATGTGACGTCTCTTTGCTATAGCCTTATTTGATGATTGCACATTCTGTAACTAGAAATAAGCTTCAAGCAAACTCTCGATCAACCTAAACTTTCAAGACGGCCACTTGGAGCGCATAACTACAATGTTTATACATATCGTGTAGAACTTCTACTATTATTTGGAATATCTAATATAATCAATAGTTTTCCACGCTATCTCACTTTGAATGGAATTCAACAACTCTAAAGATTTTAATAGATAACATATATTCTTTCGAGAAGTTATTACAAGGAACAAGTACCAAACATAAAAGCTACTTCATATAAAGCAAAAAAATGAAGAAATCCTTCAAAGTTCGTTCTTAAATTAGAAAATTCGGAGCGTCAGATTCGTTTTAGATGTTAATTCTCGACAATTTCGAACATTTTCATTATATAGTAAATCATGATTGACGTTACTCATTTTGAAATAGTATTCAGATTTTTATGCACAGTCTTGCAAACATAGTTATAGCAGACTGACCACATACAGGATATTAAAATTGAGTCACAGTATGATACACTGATATTTTTCTACTGAGCTGAAAGTCTGGACTAAGCGAATGTCAGTTCTTCAATTTCATCTCAATGAAGCTTCCTTTTTCTAATATCTGGATTATCTAATTTAGAATTGCAAATTTCTTATTAAACAATGATACATTTTTTCGAGAGGTTTTAACGAGCAATTCTATAATAGACATTTTTTGGTCGTCTGTAGGTTGTATGATACCCAGTTTCCACTCCTCCGGTAGCTCCTCCTGGTCCCAAATCCGTACAATCAGCCGATGCATGACAGCGGCAAGCTCCTCCGGCCCCATCTTGAACAGTTCAGCCACCAGTCCATCGCTGCCAGCTGACTTATGGCATTTCAGCTGTTTGATGGCACTGATGACTTCCTCCCTCGATGACGGGGACACATCGTCATTGTCATGCTAGCTGTTGTGGTGTTGCTGATCTCCTCTGCATTCCTCGCCGATATCTCTTGCATCTGCTCCGTTAAGGTGTCTGTCGAAGTAGCACTTCCACCTATCGATCACTTCTCGCTCGTCCGACAGGATATCTCCTTCCTCGTTGCGACACATAGCGATTCCCATGCATCAGATTCCTTCAAGATGTGAAATCTTGTAAATTCCAAATATTTTTTTCCTTTTAAATCATGATTCAACTTGGTGTCTTATTCGTTTTGGACGAAATATTCGGAATCTTCATAACAGTGTTTCATGAAAATTTATATTATTTTTTTTACCATTATTTACCAATAACAAGATACACAACGGTCCGAATGTTCCAATCATGTTTTTTTTTTGTATGACTGCCAGGCCGTATTAGACTAATTTTACCACGTAGCAGGATAGTCAATCACTGCTACGGGGGAGCGGTCCGGATGGGATTTTGGTCCGGGACTGTCGTGTGAGAGAACAGCGCCGATACCACTACCTCACCGGACTACCCCAATTAGGATTCATGAATCATGTTCCTACGACCAGAATGCCCATACACTAAAACACTCAACTATATGTTGTAACATTGTTGAAGGACTTTTTGTTTATTATATTACCCGATTCCGTAAAGTTCAGCTCAGTTTTCGAATTTCTCGTTAGACAATAGAAAATGATAGAGTTGCACATATTGTCTATTCCTGAAGATAATGAAGTTTTTCTGTCTACCAACTCGTATTTTGCTTTCAAAAGCGTTCCAATGAATTCGAAAACTTTCGCTCTATTTCCACACAGATAACCTCAAGTCAGACACCACCCAATATTTTCACCAGTACCACAATAACAACAACGGTGATACGTTCCATCATCAAACCTTTCTGGCTGATACTGCTGGAAGTAATGCGGATGGCGAAGGACTCGAGAAGCAACCACCGCCACCGGATTTGGCCTGTCTGCCCGGTACCGGTCAGATACCGCCCGAACAGCAACAGCAGCAACCGGAACACGTCATCTACGTCAGCCGAAAAGATCGTAACAAATTCTGTGGCAGTTTGCCGAACCATCTCGACTTGGATGCGTCCACCATCGATCGTGACTGCGAGGCCATCGTTAAGCAGAACGGTAAGCGCATACTGACAGTTACATAGAATTGCTAAACTATTGCACCAAACCAATCAAAGTAGAAAACGCCACTTTGCTAACACTTAATAAACATGACATACTATCTGTCCCACCGACAGCTTCCGAAATCCGGCGGGAGCAATTTGTCTCTCTATCGATCACTTTCAAACAAATTATTTATCCGTAATTGAATTGCTGCGTCCACTGCGCCCGGCTGACAAACTCAAGGTTGTCGCTGGCCGCAAAAATCATACCACTTCGCCTCGACACCCGGCACAAACCCCCTGACACCGGTACCGTACCGGTGTCCACTTTGCATGTCGTGCATGTTTCCCTCGTCATTTCAAATGGGAATTGACATCGACATCGGCAGTCCCGGCGCGATGCAAAAACAACGCCTACAACAACAACAACAACGACAAGCAAAAAAAAAAGCATCTGAGCCGAAAACATACACGCCGGGCGTATGTTAATTTTTCGCACTACTCAACAACCGGCACACAGGTCAGCATCACACGTGCGTAACACAACCACACACCTAGCACTATACGGGTCGGGTTCGGTACCGGTGGAATTGTGGACGAGTGTGGGAGAGGGGACAGGGGAATGGGGACCACATCGAAACCGTCGAAACATGTCGACAAACATTTTCACATTATAATTAAATTTTATCCTCCTTTTCTACCGTCATCTTGCGGTACATTTCTGAACCGGACCCGTGTACCGGGGAACCGCTCTTTATCAGCAGATAAAGAACCCGAGTTTTTTTCCCCTCCAGTGTTATCGAGCGTATTTTTTTTCACACCCGCTTTAGTGTCCTCCTTGCGTCGGATTCTGTGATCTGAAATTCGGACATCAGGGGGTGTTTTGTTTTTTTTTTTTTGCCCAACCATCAAACTCTCTGTAATTGCTCACATAGAACTCATCACTCGAATGGATGTGTTAACTTTTATTTTTCCATCTCCAGTTTTTCATCCGAAGCTCAGAAAGTAGCATCACCACTCCTCGGTACCATGGCCGTGTATTTGTTTGGTGAAACTTTTTCCCCGACTCGTTAAGCTGTTCATTTTGTTTGCAGTGCTTGGCACACAGCATCCTAAATAGCGGCTGCATGTTCGGCCCTAGTGTGGCCTCCCCACCAATACAGCTGCGATCCCCGGTGTGCCTACACGATAAGCAACACGCTCTGATATATGGAGGCCGGCGCTGGTCGACAGCAAACGGGTAACTTAACACCAATCGTCTACCATGGGGCATGGTTCTATAAATCGTTTCCCGCAGGAAAACCAGCCACACCCATGGTGGTGTAGTTGATTTTATTTTCTGCTTTTTTTTCTCCTCTCTCTCTCTCTCTCTCTCTCTCTGTTTGCTCTACCAAGTGATCCCGAACGGAGTGTGTCATGTATATGGCATTAGATGGCTCTTGTACCCTTTCACAAAACGGTTCTTTTTCACTCACCGCCCCCCCCCCCCCTCCCTCCATCCCTCCCGATCTTCCCGAACTGGTGTTGAGATCCGGTGGAAACGAACCCTTTACAAAGGGATTGGAATGAAACGCCTATCAGCTGCATCAGCTCTACCCCATCTCCGGTGTGTGTCTCCTTGTCACCGGGAACTTGGAAACCGTTCAAACCGGGAGACTGTTAATTTATGTACAAATTATGATGCGCAACGCCTCCACAGCGCCAGAAACCTCCTCCTCCAAAAGAGTAGCACATACAACAACAAAAAAAAAGAATAACACAAAAAAAGGGCTCCAGCGCTAGACTAGTACTGCACAGCACGAACAACACCCCCCCACCACCACCCCCACCCCCCACCCTCCACCCTCTCACTCAATTTAATAAACTGCTAGAAATAATCACTGCAATAATAACGTCAAACGCATTCTAGGCCAAGGGAGGATCAGATCAGCTAAGGGCGATAGAAGCGTTCAGTGTTATACACACCCTGCAGTTCCGCCGTTCGTCTCCGGAATTTTGGAGCGGTTTGGGGAAAATCACTGTTTTTTTTTTAAATGCCGCTCTGTCATGCCTGTTTGGGGCAGGTTCTTTTACCCAGGATGGCGTCCGTCTGCAAATCGGGGCTGGTTGATGCGGTGGTAACTTTTGTCGTGGCAGTTATTGTTTGTTTTTTTCGTCTTCGTCCTCTCTGTACCGACTGTACTACCGTGATGACGGTAGTACCGAGTAACGAGAGCGGTGACAGGTTGCCGCTTTAGCACAATGAAGATGTTGCAAGGGCGTAGGCGATTCGCGCAGCAAATGGATAACACGACTCGACACACACAAACAGTCTGGTCGCTTTCCAAAAGTCGTCTCATCTCCAAAAAGCCTAACCGCAACCTCAGTGCTTTGTGGGACGTGGGATGGTGGTCGTGCCGCCCTGGATCCTAATGAATCCCGGTCGGGCAACTGAGACAACAAAGTCTCGTTAAACAATCGTGTCTTTGCCTTTCGGGGGTCGAATGCGAAGCAGTGCTCGGAGGATTCAACCCCTCCCCTCCCCCCACTTCCCTCCGGCCCCGTTCCAGGAGTTTTCCGCTTCCAATTACGACCCGGCTGCGTGGTCGGCGGTCCCTATCTATCTTCCGAATGGGTGCTCTTTGCTTATGGCCGGTAACACAGACTTCGCTCTTCCGGTACGCCCGTGTGCAAATATTTAACGCTGGTGTCTAGGGCTTCTGGTGGTGCTGGAAGGCTCCGGAACAACAGGAAATGGTCCGCGTTAGCGTGCGGCTTCCCCAGGCCAGGCTGTCTCCTCGTACCAACCTGGAACGTATAGTTATTAATTTGAGAATAAAAAAACCACACATACTACTACTGCCTGCTGCGTGTATGCGTTGTGTTGAAATTCTAATTACGCTTCCATCTTCCACCGGTACTGGCTCCTACAATAACCTCGAGGGCCTCGAATAAACTTCCGCCAGAGATCATTACCATAGACAACGGTGGTGGCACTGCACGCCAATTCCAGACGTGATTCCGGCAGGTGTTTACCGGAGAAGCGAGACTCGGCCAAGACAAATTTATTACACGCTTCATTAAAGACCATCTCGGATGATCGGCTCGGCCGACCCCCACGGATGGAAAGCTTCCGAAGCTATGGGGAAAGTTGTTTCACGGCCCAGTAAACAACCGTCACGACATATTGGACGGTAGACGTCCATTCGGCAGACAGAAAGATTACACCGCTGCACAGGGTCCAGCGGTTGTTTCCTTCCCACACCACCTGATGATACGATAATTGATGCATATTGAATTCGAAATCGATAGTTCTGGTGCTCGGTCGGACGACGGACCATTTCCTAGGGGCAGCTTCCACCGTGTACATTACGATCTTCAATCGAAACCGAAAGAATCGGCGTAGAACTCGAACACAGCAACAGAAAAACCGTCTACCCAGTTCGCACAAAAATACCCAGAGCTTCATTGCTGTAAGTATTAGTTAAACGACCGGAATGGTAATTATAATTATAGGGGTTGTCTAATTATAATGCCCCAATGACATTATCACGCCACATTGTGCCCAATAGAAACCGCTCCAAGAAAGGAAACAACCACCGACTAAGAAGCTGAAAACCTTTCCCAAACCGGAGGCTTCGCTCGACCTCGATCGATGGATAGATGCTTCCTTTTATACGTCCATTTCCTTTAGACTAGTGCTCCATTTTACTGGCGAGGATACGACTGTACTATCCATTCTCGCGTGCCTTTGGTATTTTTCTGTTGGCATTGGTTTCTCGCTTTGAAGCCGCCATAGAAATTCTTCCGTTGCCTTGGGCCGATATGCCCGGGGATAAGGGTCCCTGTTTATGTTTACTCGTCCCTATTTTTTTATGTTCTCTGCACTCACTTTGCCACATTTTTCTTTCCACTAATCTTTCCGAATTATTGTTGTTGTTTGTTATCACCTCATTTATCGGGCCCTTTTTTTCCTTCAACCGTTGCGTCCGTGGAAATCTGAACCCGTTCAGGGTGTAAAACATTCAAAGGTTAAAATATGAACTCTTGAAGCCAATTTAACCAGTTAACAACTGCTTTTACGAAACCACGCATCCGGTGCTCCATGCCACCATCTCAAAAAGAAAAACCGGACAGCTCGTCTATTATTGTTTCTTATTTTTCCGCGTACAACCCTTCCTGAGTACGATTTTTGCTGTTGTTTAGTTTTAAGTAGGAGAGGATAAAGGAGGAAGGGGGACAGTTAACTACGTTGAAAAAAAAGGGCAAATATCCCAACTCAAAAGCAAGTCACAAAACCTTCACTGACCGTTCTCAAACTCAACCGAGGATGGAACAAAACCCAACAAAACAAAGCGTCGGTTATCAAACGTGTTGTTTTATGGTTTTTCCTAACAGACCTGAACGGGCAGGTGAAGGCAGGAGAGAAAATAAACTGGCGAAGGTACTGCGAAGAAATGAGACAGCTGTGTATGTTTTCTTGCTTGGAAAATGCCCCGCTCTGTGCCGGTTTCCCCTTTAACCGCTCTAGCGCCCGAATACCTTTAACTTATTAGAGGGATCAGTTTTTAGTTTGTTTAGGAAAGCAACTGTGTGTACACACCGGTGTTCTGATCTCTTCGCAAAGCGCGCAGAAGGGGGGTCTACCGAAAGACAGGTGAAAACGTTACCGTTTTGCCAATATAAAACCATGACCAATGATATTCTAGCTGAAATATGTAGTGGTCCGTTCGCTTCGATTATCCCAACAACCGATACCGTGACGATTACCGGGACGAGAATGATCATGAAAAGCTTCTCCCATTAACCGGATGTTTACATTTTTTTCACTGCAGGGAAACGTTTTTATCCTTCTTCGCAAAGGTATCCCGAAAAGCAACACCAAAATTTTGCTTTGATATCCGAACGGGTAGATATGTTCATTCATCTCTTCTGAGAAGGTCTGCTTCAAAATGTCGAACACTTGCATGATCCTCAATTATCGGTTCAATATCGGTCTTAACTGTCAGATTAAATAATTCCCATGTTCATGCGTTAACACACAGATGGCGCAGCTGAATGATCTGTCATCAGGAAGTAAACAGTGGATGTGAAATCTTTGCTAGAGGATGTTTGCTGATTCTTCACCTTAGAAAGAGTGTTAAAACGTTGTGTTTTTCTACTAACTTTTGTAGAAATGTTACTCGAATATCCAAAAATCACGCTGGGAAAATATCCTGGAGGTGCACTTTCAACTGTAACTTGTATTAATCAACAAGCTTTAACATGACGCACATATTTCCTTTCCATCTCTGTCCCCCAGAATTTCTCCAGGCAAATCTGAAAAACGTACAACAGCACCAGCAACAAACTGCATCACGAACCGTGTGCAATCAACCGGTCGGTGTGAATCCATCGCCACCCAACGGTCCCCTTCCACAGCAACAGCTGACATTCGGAGGAGGCGTCCCAGCCGATCATCCGTCGACTGTTTCGCAACAGCTGCAGAATTTGCCTCCACAGTTACCAACATATCACCAGCAGCAGCACCAAGGTTCACCTTTGCTTTGTTCCAATTCTGCTACGAAAGGTCCATCAAACACTTCCGCGCCCGGCAATGCTGGTCCGGGTGATGGCATAGGTGGTAGTACATTCCGATCATCAGGTACGTTCAACCGTGGGAATGCATGTATGCTTAAGAATGTATGTTATTTGGTAAGGCAAGGGAGCTTTTTTAAACGAAGCATTTCCACCGCTTGACATTGATGCTGTTGACGGTTAGGATGAGGGAATGAAAGTGCTGCAGCTAAATGTTTCTTGAACGCTAGAATGTGCAATACTGATTTATTTACCACGCACGCAAATAATGAATCGGGCGTTTTTAGTGCATGCAAACCCTGATCAAACAAGACGCAATGCTGGCAAGAAAACGTTCAGAAAATGTTTCGCAATGAATTCTCCAGCAAAAGGAAAACACCCAAAAACGATAGAGACGGCCGTCAAAAAGATGCTCTCTTACCAGGCCCCCCCGTCGTACTGGAAGTCCTTAATTAACACTGTACCATTTTCTTCCTAATTAAGTCAGTAGTCGGTTTGCTCTAGCCAGCGGGATCCCTACGGGCAACATTGTTTCTTGTCAATTGTCCTGCCCACCAACCAGCGATGTCAATTGTGTGCAAAGTGCAGCGACATCTCGGTTCGATACTAAGCCGGTCCAACTGAGTGGGACCACCCGGTCCATTCCGTGCCCCTATGGCACCTCTTCCCTTTACGCGGTAATTGATTTTGATTTTACTAATTGGCAACGGCAACGGGGGGTTTGTATCTTCTTCTTTTCATTTATTCGACTTGAGCCTGTTCCTCCAATGCACTGAGCAGCAGTATGGAAGCACAGTCCTTTTGTCAATAGTTCGTGATTCACTCCCGGACCACTGCTGTAGGCTCTTTCTATGACTGACTTCATTTTCGGTAGCGTTGTGCTACATTTCGCCAATGGGTGAGAATGATGGTTATGATTTTAAATTCAGTTTGGGCAAGTTGCCATACTTTTTTAACCGACTGTCACTCTGCAACAATAATAGTGCACGGGGCCCTAGCAAAAATTGTTCGTCTGAATCAATTATAAATCTTTGATATTCTTTAGTTTAAATCGTTGGTAAAAGTTCAAATTTAAGTAATTATTCATTCTTTTCACTCACTTAATTTAATGTTTTAACTGAATTTTATTTTAATTTGAAGATTCTTGAACTCAACTCATTATTTTATATTACATAAATTTTGATGAATTAAATCACGAATGAAAGCATCATTAGTGAAACATGGTATTATTTTTATGAAATAGCCAGTGTAGCATTTCGAACCGTTAACATGTCATTAATTCTAAGAATAAAATAACGTTATTTGAATTATTGGTTACTTATATTTTCCAGCGATAAATCCCATCTAAAAATGCATCCTATGATTACGTAACAGCGTTTTCCATCATATTTTTATGTGCAAAGCAATTGCTGCCGGTGTTGCTTTGACATTACTCCCTCTTTTGGGTATAGAGTGTAATTGTAGGTAGGAAACTATTATTCGCGCATCTTGAGAAGACTGGCTGGAACATAAGTTGCTTCGCTTTCATACATGGAAACACTAGCCTTATATTGTGTGACAGTATCAAGGCTTTTGAGAGCCGACACCGCTGTTTGGTGATGTGATGTTGTTACAGATAACTTCAAGCCTGTTTATCATTTGGTAGACTATCGTGTCTATTCTGACTATCATTGTTCAGAAATTCCTTACAGAGTTTTGGGGTGCGGTTTTCAAAATTTTAACTTGACATATAACATATTCTAACGATGTGTGACGGGAAAATATGCAACAGCAGTTAACAAACGTAAACTACAGCTGAGTAAATTATTAATTCTTATTTTGATTTAAATAATTCAGTACTTAAGGACTATACTATGCCATAAAATATATAATTATGTGAGCGAGGCCACGAGAGGCTTTAAAACAAAACACTTCTTTATCGGTCTGACGTTAAAACCTGACTAAACCCCTAATTGAATGCTGATTGTCGGCTGGCCTCCGCTCGCTGTGTTCACTTAGAAGGTGTTCACTTACAAATATGAATATATTAAGATTCATTATAATTTGAATATGGGAGGCTATTCAATGTAAATATGTCGACAGGTCTTTGTAATAGCACCCACATGATTGTCCATATTAAGTGATTCCTATCTTTTGTTCAATCAACTATATCCTCAGTAAGCGTGTTCTGTACACCAACGATAGATTGGATGTGCTAATCGAAGAGCAATATACTTTTGAACAGTAACTGAAACAATAGCCGATTATATTCGATCGGTCTATCTCTCGACTAACTAAACTCTCGTATAAACACTGCGCTCCATAACCGATTAGTTTGCTTACTGTTCCGATCCGATATTGAACATCATTTATAATAAGAAATGATTGTTAGATAAATGAAGTGACAGACAAAGAAATTGAAGTTATACCATGCATAAATGTTCACTTTGTGTCACAAAAGCTATTACGAAACAACGTAGCCAAACCGAATAATAGCTTTATATGGATATGGGTGCAGCATTCCGATTGCAATATTCTTCCATACGCCATTAAAATGAAAGTGAAATGACCGTATTCGCCCACGGTTGAAATCGATGGAAATTGAAATCAACATAACCAGCAGCTTACGGGATGGGTTTATAAGCTTCCCCGTGCATCATTGATCCGTCTTCAGCGTGCGGCAAACGGTTCGACCGAACATTTTCTCTGCAAATCTCTTTTTAGCAAAACCCCACTCCGTTAGAAAAACGTATCGTTCAGATTGCACAACAGCAGCCACAGGATGTGCGTCCACAGGAAGCTGTGTATAGTGGGTATTTCTCTTTTTTTTTCTCGAGGAATACCTACCAAAGCCATCCTGGACGGGTTCCACACCCGAAAGGCAGCAGGAGCAGGAAGCTTACTATCCTATTGGGCAAAGAACTGGAAATAGAATTTCCCTCCCACACATGTGTGAGTGAGCACGAGAGAAGAACGAAATCCTTGAAACATTACTATCGACAACAGGCATCGGTAAAGCTGCAGATACGCATAAATGTGCCACTACCGGTCGGTTCGGTTCAATATAGGTCGAAAGCGAAGAGGCACACGGAGTATAGATGTTGGCTTCCCGGTTGATGCTGATGCTATTTGCACTTCTCCACATGGTTTCCTGTCAAACCTGTCGTGTGGGAATTTCGATGGCAAACTAAGTTGCACACCGCACCAGGGTAAATAGTACTGAAAGCAGTCATCAGCTCGCGCAATAGCACCTTCGTCTGAATGTGGATCAGTTTTCCTTTTTTTGTGTTGTGTTACGGTACGCGGCCGTAAGGAAGCAGTAATGGTGCTATTGACGTGAGCTCACCATGAACAGACGCTTAAAATGGGCGCTTAGGATTTAAAGAATCGTTACGTATCGTGGAGCAGTGCAGTCTATACGGTCGTCCTCAGTTTTAACTGCGCCGGGAATAGTTACAATACTCCCGCTCGCTCCATCCAACAATCCGCCATGAATGTTATTATCTCCACTAAAACATACCGGGGGAGGGCGCCTTGGACTCGAAAGCAAGAAGCATCGAATGTTTAAGTACCCGAAAAAATGTGCTACAACCTGCTCGCTCATCGTGCTAGTGGTGTGCGGCACATATAATTTGCCGAATATTGAAAGACACTATAAATTTAACGTAACGCTCACGTGCCCATTAAATATCCTGCACGTAGGACACGGGTGTGAGCGTGAACCTGGGAAGGAGATGTATTGTACGGTTCGGTGAAAAGTTTCTGCCGGCTCTTCCATACGGCGACCGATGCGATGTACTTCACACTGTCGGCCCACTGCTGAACTACTGGAACTTTGGCGGGGATCGCATTGTTCCGTGTCGGGAACCACTTGGAAGGGTTACTTTACCGAAGCATTCCGGGCACAATAGCAAACGCCCTTAACATTCCTCCGAACTTTTGCGCTAGCCTTTCGAACTTTCCGCCCCAGCGAGGGGTTGCAGGAGTTTGCATCTCAATAGTTGGGTGCGGGTATCACTGACTCGCCCATTCCAGCAATACGGCACGATCACGCACACGGAGCGGAGTGTGGAGCGTTCCTTACCGCCTTCCGGAAAACACCATCCAAGATATCTTCAACGTATGGATATGCATAAGAATGGTAACTTGGACAACCCAGTCTCCTAGCGACTTGCAAGCGTCAGGAAAGAAATTTAAGTTACCAAAGTTGGGGCGGTAATTTTGCCACCATTTTAGTGGATAAATGGAAACCAATGGGTTTGCCACTTCCTAACCCAAGGCACAGCTGACGTGGCGTGGGTACTACTGGCTAAAGTTGCCGCCATTAGTTTAGCAACTCGAGACGGCAGAGTTTACAGCCACTGGATTATGCACAGTTTTCGGGAGGATGTATTTTGGTGTGTGGTGCACATCAAGCATCATTATCGTCATTGCTTCACGTGACCGCTTTACAAAGAGTTCAATGTGTCGTCCCGTGCGGGTTTACATATACAGTCATTTACCGAGTTACGCGGGTAATAATGCCAGAGAAGTTGGCGAATCTCACATTTCATCGTAAATCCAATATCGTTGGACACGTTGCTTACGTTGGGATCAAATAACATTAAAATTAATGAATACTAATTTATTTGTGTTTATTTCGCTAATTCGTCAATATCAAATACACTTCTTTTCAAAATGAATGTCTCATCCTGTTTTGAAAGGTTACAAAGAAAATTAATTTAAAGAAATACTTTGTAATTATAAATGGGATTCCATTTTTTTATAAACTAAACGAAATTTACTTCCTCAACTAAAACAAAAAATTTGAGGTGTCCTGGAAGTGGATGTAGTTATAAATCAAGCGGAAAATTATGAATGTGAAAGATCCAAATGCATATGGTCGTCCACAAAAACTGTCCCCGAATGAGAAGTACAGTAGCTTCTTATTCCCCAGAAAGTTGTTGCCCAATTGAAATATAATCAGACCACTTTATGGTGGACAATACACACTTCTTTTGAAGTTTTATGATGATGCATGGACCCCAACACAGATTTAAGAAGGACGGAATTATGTTACAGGAGAAAAAATTTTACAATAACAAACCACTGAGAAAACGTGGTCTCATTTCATCACGAAGGTGTTCCAAGATATCGTCTACATAACGCACGCAGAGCCAAAGAATGTGAAGTCACATTTGCGACATACATGTACCAAAAGATGGTATTGAATTCCTATATACTCGTATTATTTACTTCTCTTAGAATTGTACCTTGGAGTCATGGCCATTTTGAAAACGAAGTTTTAAGCACGGGAGATTCGGTAAATTCGGAACTCTAAATTCGGAATAGGTCCTGCGTGTGCTGTACCGTTCATTAATTGATATTTCAATGTCTTGGTTTGGTACACAATCCTATGCTCTTCAAACATCCACTATAGAATATCTAGCATAACAGCAAGGGATGTACGTCGACCACAACCCAAAAATTAATCTCACATTACGATTTGTCGTTGAAGTCGTTGAAGACCAATAAATTCCAAATTAAGTTTCGTGAAACTAATTACTCAAGCAAAAGTAAAATAGTCGGAAAATCAGGTTTTTTTTAGCGGTAAACCTTAAAAGCAAACCGAGACCAATCCGACTCCACATTTCTTTGCCACTCTGGACCAGTTTATGTTAGCGCCAAACTTCAACTACTCTTCTCTCGATTCGTTCCATATTAATGATGATAGATGGAGGGTGGTGTAATCCAGCAATAGACATTATCACGTAATTGTGTGTAACATGTAGCTGATTTGATAAAGCAAACATGAAGAGAATTCCAACTCTCAAATCGCTAAGTTGTGTTTTGTTACAGAACATATGACAAGTATGAACGTTAGTTGTTAATGTGGATTATGTGGACATTCTTTGAAGTCTTTGAATATAATTTTATTTTTGTTGCTTCTGCTCACTATTGGCGAGCTTTGTGACGAGTTCCTTAACGACACAGTTTTAAAGACGATTCTGTCATAATGTATAGAGCGTTTGCATCCATAGGAAATGTAATTTGTCAATCATTCTAACACGTATGAACAGTCATATGTTCATAAACATTGTGGAATATCATTGGATGTCTTACATAGATCATGGCAATCAACAAAAACGTATGGACGTATAAGCAATAAGCAAGACTGTAGACTGCAAACTTGTGCTTTTTTCAACTTCCATTTTATTGAACATCACATTAAATGATGTAATCAATTTCGGACACCGCTTTTACTAAATTAGTAGTGTTGCCAACATACAAGGAATGTACTAAAAATTCTTTTTTTTAACCACGTAACAGGATAGGCAATCACTGCTACGAGGAAGCGGTCCGGATGGGATTTTAGTCCCGGTCTGTCATGTGAAAGACCACCGGGTCGCCCCCACCAAAAATTTTTTACATCTAAAGAAATATAAATTCCGATACCTCATGCATTTGAAACGCAGTGCATGTACGATCAAAATATCGACAAATGGGATTTTTTATATAACATTTTAAAAAATACTGAAAGCGTTTTCCATAATAAAGAAGATCTGCCGAGTGTTTGAAGATAAATGAAAACTTCTATGAACTTAAATTTTAAATCTACATAACTCCGTGATACGCGTAACACTGGAAAAGACCTCCAGTGGGAAGTTATAATTTTAGCAGCTTAGCATCGAATTCGAATCGAGGCCGTCTTTCAATAACAAAAAAAGGGGCACAGCGATGAAATTAAATTACATTTGCTTAGAGATGGAAGAGTTCTATTAAGATGAAGTTATCTAATTCGTACTTATCTTTTGTTCCTTTTTTTTCGAATCACTTACACGGTTTTAGAAGCTGGTGGCAGCGGTCAGCAACAACAACCTGTGAAGAACTCTGTAAATCTGCAGCTAAAGTTACCCCTCCACCGGACAGCGATCGATGCTGGATGCGATCAGGGTTACGGTAGTGAAAGGTCTCCGGAGGACGATCTACCACCACCATTGCTGCTGATGCACGAAACGCAGTACATCGAGATATTGGCTTCGTCGTCCTCCACCATCGCGAACCCACCGCCATGTCAGCAGCTTCCGGTGGAGTGTGTTGGGTCGTCCGCTGCATCACAGCAACAGGGCGAACAGCAGCAAACGCAACCATGCTGGACACACAGTACCAACACCGGCCAGCTCGTTGTCGGGCCGTACAGCTTCATTACCAAAGGTAGGAACACTTTAAAGTGCCGTGTCTCTGTCGAGAGCTATTAAACATTTACGTCCCCGGAATGGACGACGTGTTGAAAGCGGTTTTTTTGTTGTTTTGGTTTTGGTTTGTCTTTTCTTGTAGTGATTGGATTGGCACGGATAACAAGAACAAACGTGTGCACACACATACATACACACACACGCACATGCCATAAAATGGATTGATTCTGAGAGCCCCGGGATAGTGCAAAAACCTTACTAAAGGAAGACATTTGGAATTGAAATTGAACCGTTTTTTTTTTCTTTGTGTCTTCTTTCGTCCTTGTTAGTGGCGAAGGAAGCGGAAGCCTACAGTTCTTGCCCATCCTTATGGAAAGCAGGAATAAGAACGAAGACCGCATCAACGTCCTATCTGCCAGATTCAACAACCAAACGGTTTCGCATGCAGAACAGATAGCAATCTGCGTCCGCTGGTCTGTGCTGTTGGTTCTATTTCTTTTTTCCCCCTCCCCGTTCGATGCCCTTACACTGCTGCTGTGAACTGGTGAAGCTCTTGGTGTCTTCAACCACGAAGCACGCAGAGACAGGGTAGCTTCAATTTCGTCCGCCCAACGAACGTAGGAAGAAAATGAGATTCGCCAACCAGCCGGTGACATCGCCTTGACACCGCTCTCAAGTTTTTTGTTTTGTTTTTGGGAGTGAGGTGGTCTACATATTTTGTGTATATCCCGTTCTAAAAGATGATCCGACGGGGTGTGGGGGAATAGGGGGGGGGAGGGGTTCGAGTACGCGTGCGGGATCACCCGCCGTGCATGTGTAATTCAAACCAATCCAATTTATTCCATTCCTATAAACAGTTACATCCGTCAGATAAATAAAACAAAATTTCTCCAACAACCAACTGCCAGACCTCGGGTCCAAGGAAACCCAAGGCCCGGTGCGCCACATTCATAAGGACTCTTGTTTAGACTTTTGTTAACCCAAAAAAAAAAACTAAAACCGAAGCGAAACGAAGCTGGAGTGGTGTGTAGCTTGTTCGCGATTTCGGTTAGCCGTGATTTATGTTTGCGCTTCTGCTTCACGCTAAAGCCTGGAACAATGGAAAAGTGGTTGAATTGCACTTGGTTGTTATTTTTATGCGTTTCTTGCTCTTTGCCCCAACGTTCTTTAGGACCGGCGTGAACTTCTAGGATTTTTTTGTTTTTTTTTTTGTACAAATTGAACATACAGCCGGAGCGAGCTGTGGAAGTATTTGGGCAATACTTTACCACTCGAGCGTCAACAAGTGTTTCAGCGAGGCGCGAAACAGCGTCATTAACGAACAGCAAATGAGTGTGTAAAATGGTGGACCTGTAGCTTTGGATATTTTTTTGTGTTTGCAATTTTCGGAAATATGATATGGTGCGGTGTTGGGATGACTTTCCATACTTTTAATTGCAGCTTGTCTAGCCGGTAGAGCATTTATCGCACGTGTAAAGTGTTTAATTTATTGCACTGAGAGAAAAAAAATGATTCCTAGAATCATGTAAAACAACACCGGACAAGAGCTTCGTTATTTATAATTCCCGGTAACCGCATTAGAAGTTATAATCGTGCCTCCTTTGAGGGTTTGTTATTGCATCTGAGCGAACCGAAACCCTTTACCGTGATAAAGTTCGATACGAGGTTTGGGGGCAGGATAGACTGCAACCAGTGTTGTTTGGTTACTTTTCTCTGGTCGTTAAACCAGCTCGGACTAATACTCTCCATTTCCCACTTAAGCGCTAGAAGGCACATGTCCATATTCGTATAGCCACCGGAAGGGGTAGATAGGATGCGGTGCGAGGGACCTCCATACTCAGAGTGCTTTTGCATGCACCGAGCGTAAGTGAAGCAGCACTCAGGTGCTCATGTTTTATGAGCACTTTTATTTCGGCGCATTGTACTACCGCCCTCTACCTCTACCAGGTGCAGTAATTTAGCAAGCGAGTGTTTGTATCCGATTTAACTTATGCTCTGCTTGTGTGAGTGTATTTTCGTAGCAGTTTTTTTTTGTCCTGCCATAAATTCTCCAACCGGATGATTTTTCATTGGTGAGGAAGAATTTTTGTTCGCCATCCGTCTTTTTTTCATTTGCGGCAAATTTTCAACGGCACCTGGAATATATGGGAAAGAAAGGTATATTTGCAACTGATGGCACGTTGTGCGAAGCTTTTCCAAAAATCTTCCCCACAATACCAACGACTTATACTTTGACGAGTGAAGCACATTGAAAAAAAAACAATGTCCACAAGAAATGCAATAGCGTTGACCACCGGAAATCGAATTCTAACCTCCGCTTAGCCTTCACCCACACTGTTCCGATGCGAAAAGGTTCAGGAAGTGTTTCGATTCATTCGCCCGGCACGTGACGACAATAGTTTGTGTGCCAAGTGTCAGAACGATCGCTAAAGCACCTGGCCAGGTGACGCCGAGAAATTCTGGACAAAAATAACACAGCGCACGTTTGCCGGATGCAAAAGTTCCGCTAGAAAATCATGCACTGTCCGTGAGCCCTGGAAGACACGGCAGGTTTGAGTCGCTTCAGCCAATCATTTTCATTTCCTGCCCGTGCAGGGAAATTTTACTGCTGGTAAAAGGGATTGTGTCTGTCTTCGAGGGTTGAAATTTCTTATTGATGATATCAATTTTAAGCTCTGAGATAGTAGCTGGAACTACGGAGAGCCTAAAAAGTATTCGTCTAGGTGTGTATTTCACAAATAAAGAAGAATTTTGGGACATAAGAAACAATCATTCGAAAGCAAAGTCACGTCACAAAGTTTGATACTAGGTCAATCAATTCATTACTTTTGTCCAATATCAGATGATAGAATAATTCTATAACAGTATGACAAGTACCAACATTCAGAAAATCATGTTTTCAATGCACAAAAAGAATTTATCTATATGGCTTTCGGCGTAATGATGATGTCCTTCCTCAAGCCCCCGTACAGTATAGTGAGAAACATTAGCATCTAGAGAAAATAATTTGATAATAATGATAATTTTCAAAATTGAATTAATTTCAAAGACTTCATACCGCCCTGCTAAGATTACTTTATCAACGCATAGTAACAGCTTTCTTTACAAGAACTAAACGCAAACGACTGAAGAATAACTTCCGACACTACAAGATGGATTATTGCTTCCTTACTTAATCACTGTTCAATTACTTATATTTCACTATTGTCATTATTCACCAGGCTGCAATTGATTTTATCAATTATCAAGAGAGTAGAAGCATTATTGGCCACTTTGTCGCCCGTGTGTCTTAGAGTCTTGTCATAGAGTTAACTGAAATGTTCTTCAATATGATCAAAACAAAATAATTTTGAGAATTAAGCTATTTTCCCTACACCTAAAATACTTCTGGCCAACGTGTTGAATTTGTGGATCCCTATCAAGAACAAGAAATTCTATGCTAATGTTGAGGCTACCTTAGATATTACAGTGTGTTCGGTATAAATTTGACAATGTAGATTTTATATGTTCCTTTAGGTTAGAAATATTAACAGTTTGGACCCTTCTTCATTTATATTACAAATTTCAAAACGGATTAATCCCTGCAATTATAGAAATGATGGAAGAGGCATCAAGTTGATATAATTGGATTTCAGACTTTATCGCTTAAAATGAATGTTGTAGCCGAAACTTGCACTACTAATACAAATGCCGCAAAGTTTAGTTACTCACAGAAAAGATCCTTGAAATACGTTTGATAAATGCGAAGAGATTTCTAAAAAAAGTGAAACATTCTGCGGTCCAACTACTTCGCCAATTCAATTATTTGGTCTACAAACCCCTCAGACATGATTGTAAAGACACCAATCGCAGTTCCAGTAATACAAAATCACAGTTAATCAGCTTGTTCGAATTTTCAAAGCAGGATTGAAGTTGTTTTCGTTGCTGATAGTTCTGTAATTTGCTCTGTACCTTCACTCTACAAACAAGCTTTACTTTTCTCTTACGAAACTGTCAAAATTATCCCGAACAAAACTGTAGTTGCAAGGACCCATCAATGGTTGATGCATGCAACTTTGACATATTTTAGTCCTCGTGGAATCGAATATACCAAATTTTTTGTTACTGGGGATATGTTTCAGCCTACCCTCGTTTCAAATCTTTTGTTCATTTAATCTTTAATAGAAAAATGGTATTTCCTGACCGCATAAGCCATAGAAACAAATATCTTGCTTCATGTTTAAGATTACTTTCGTTTTGGATGATTTGGGACTTTTGTCAATCAGTTTTCTCAGGCCTGGTACCAAAGTTTATCCTCAGGTTGCAAAATTATCTTTGTTACCAATATTTCTTTCGATTCGATATATATTTTTTCCGATACTCCTCTATTTATAAAACGACAATTTTCTACGGGATCTCAGTATGCTACTATTTCAGGATGAACGATGGGTGCATGATCCCAATTCCAAATTCCCTGCTGAGTTTATGAGTTTTTGTAGGCATTTATATTTTCTTTTCGGCTTTTCTTATACACTGATCTTAATAACTAACATAAAAAGTCAAACAATTTCATGAAATAGCATACACTTGAAGTTCATTTATTTCTTTTTTTTTAAATACACCTTACCTCGGGTGGACTCGGATTTATCAGATGATACAGACTAAGGAACATTCACGCAATCCTGTTGTTATTGTTATGATTGGCAGCTCTTATGAATCTTCCTCATGCTGGTGGGTTGTATTGGAGGACCCCAAGCACCCTGGGATCAAGCAATAGTGCGTTGGGACTGCTCCTCAGTGATCCTTAATGAGCGGGGATATCGCACAACATTTTTGGCGACCTTTATGATGAAGTCAATTCGCATGGTTCCCATCGGGTCTGCTAGGTTCCTCCTATGCGTTTCATCACGACGCAGACTTTGTTTTGGTGGTGAAGTTTAGTGCTTTCTATCCTTTTCGCCATTACAAAAACATTAACTAAACATAAAACAAGAACTACATATATTATATATACTATTCTACAAAACCAAATAAGAAGAAAGTCAAGAGAAAGAAAAAGACGGGGTGATTTCGTTCCCTTTGGCAAAGTCGAAGAGAATCCTCGCGTACGTCTAAAAATTCTAACCCAGAATACTGCGCATCTTCACAGCAGAGATTCTTCATGATGCCCGAACGACTGCTAGAAGACCGGGTTTTGTCGTATCGCATTAAACACATGACCAGAGGATATGGTCGATGTTTCGGAATCTGATTATGCAGCTTTAAAACAGCTGATTATGTTGAAGGCGCACATTCATCGCCTAAGGGTTCGACAAAAGTCTAGGCAACATTCGAAGGAACGCACTATCGGCCGGTATACAGGGATACCAGCGGTGAGCTGGAGTACAGGAATTTCCTGAGAAAGTCCTGCTCTCACTTGAAATGCCAAAAACTTTCTACATTTTCGGACAAAAAAATACTCAACCTCATCGGTATACGATAAAGGATGATTGATTCATTAATAGTTTCAAATTGATTCAGTGACACGAAAGTGACCAAACACTCGTTCAACGATAAGACAGGGTATATCCGCATGTGTTGCAAATTCCCAAAATAATTTTCACTGATTGTGGAGGCCTATGAAGAAATGTACGTGTCTGGGTGTTATTTAAATAATAAAAATATAGAGGTATGTGCTCGGCTGCCTAGCTGCTAGCTAATAACTGAGTTAATCCCAGTCCGTTCAGACGACATTAATTAATTTATTAACCTAGTATGAAACTTCATCGTTAAATTTACTCTCGAATGGTTGTATTTCTCGTTCTTGAATACAGCAAACGTCCAATAATCGATATACGCGATTCTGTTATGGAAAATGACAGACCATGGAATTTTTCAATGCTTTTTAAATTCTGCATGGGAAATTTTGCATTTTTTTAACTGAAATAATTTTTAAGTTATGCAGCAATAGTCCACTAACAAACGACCACCAACTAAAGATAATCTGAAAAATTTCTTCTTGCCTCACTGCTTGTACATGTCTATATTTGAACTCTTGAAACTGAATTATAAACGATATTTTCAAGAAAATTCGATACACGCGAATATTCGAGATACGCTATTGGCTTGATAGCGTATATCGGGAAATACCTGTAGTCGTTTTGTGAAGAAGATGTACGTAGAGGAATCTTTTCGAGACTCTCTGGACTGCATAATAGTGATTGCATGATTGTTAGAAACCTCATTGACTCTCGTAACTTCTTCATCTGCTCATCCGGAAATTTGCAAATTCTACATTTAAAATTTTATTTTTATATGTCCATAATGATGGCCAAACCCATATTGCACAACTTAATTCCACAACAACTCAAAGTTCTCAAGCAACAAATAAATAATTAATCAAAACTCCAGACACAAATCTTCAATGAGTTGTGCAACACCGTATAATCTCGAGAGTTCAAATTACCAAACAATTTGTATCACATACATCATAATTCATCATTTCCACTATGCACGATGCTGAACAATGGCACGAGCAACTCCCGAAACTCTCAAGCAACAACAAACAAAATATAAAATGGCACTAATATGACGTACCAGTTTCCGCTGCACCTAAAACCACAAATTCGACTGTCGACACCGCCAGTGCGGTGCAAATTAAGACTACAAACAAGTCTGCCAGGGTAGTCTGGCGGAAAGTTCGAGAAGTTATTATTACTCTCCACCATTCAGTGGCGGAAAAACCGCCGAGTGGTTCCGATGTCGGGACACGAGAAAGGTGATGCTAAAGTGTTGTCGATTGAGGACCAGCTTTGGCGGTTGATGCTTGGGGAGGATTATGCACCTACTACTATCGGCAAATACTGCTCTTTTATAGCTCCTGCAAAAGTAATACCGCAGACAACATAATGGAGTTCCCTCTTGTGCTCAACATACCGCCGTCGTCTACCAGCAAATCCCTTTTGCGACATTTTTTTTCATGTCAGATGTATTGTTTGCTTGTAGTCGGGCAATAACTGTTCCCTTCCAAGTGACGTTAAGTGATTCTCTTCTCGACTGGATGTCCGGAAGTTTTGTTGGAACATACGTTCAACGTCTGGACGGGTGAAGAGAACGAAAATCTTGTGTAGACATAACACAGTACACCAGCAGATAGTTTCCAGTAAAGAGTTTCAAATTTGAAAGATGTGTGATTCAACCATCTGGAACTCATCTCTTATGCTATATACACATTCTTACACATGTTTTGAAATTACTCATCGTTATTCTCCCATCCCACAGATTCCATATTCTTCGTCCAGGTTTCCAAGGGTTCCCGTGGACTCGGCTTTTCGGTGTCGGGTGGAACCGATTCGTCCGCACCATACCCGGGACTTATACGTATCAAGCGGCTCTTCCCCCACCAGGCAGCATGGGCGACGGGGATGCTCCAACCGGGCGACATCCTTCTAGAGGCGAACGGTGTCCCATTGACAGGCCTCACAAACTACGTAAGTATCGCCTACTGTTCTAGTCCATTGCTCAATACCGTCTGTTACGTACGCTTCCTTTCGATATAATGCAGCTTGCCCTGGAAGTTTTGCGCAAAGCGTCAAACGTCGTAACGCTCACCGTTTGCCGTCCAAAGGACGAGCAGTATCGGAAACTATCGCCACCGACCGAACCACCCAGGCCACCGTTACGCAATGCCCTCTCGTACGACCAGGGTCATGGATCGAACTCGGTACCTCAGTCACCAATACCCGTCGGCATTCCCTTTCAGCATCAGCAGCAACAGCAACTCCACCATTTCTTCCCTCCTGCAAGCGCCAGGAATCTTCAGCTGCAATCGATAGGAGGCTTTATGCCATCACTCGACCCCATGCAAACCAGCTTCAGTGGGGTATGTAGCCATATTTTCGGCCAGTTTGTACGAATTAAAGTTTTTACTCCCTTCGGATAGGAATTCGAGATTGTACTGACGAAGCAGCAAGGTTCGCTCGGGTTCACCCTGCGCAAGGAGGATGAATCCGTGCTGGGTCACTACGTGCGGGCTTTGGTTCGCGAACCGGCCCTTAGCGATGGACGCATCCGGCCCGGTGACAAGATAGTCGCCGTTAACGATGTGCCGGTTTCGTCCATGTCCCATGAGGAGGCTGTGATATTTCTACGCCAGGCAGCGGACGTTGTGCGGCTGCGGTTGTACCGTGACCAGGCCCAGACACCGCTCTCCGCCCATTCGCCCATCGAGTCGAGCTTACGGAGCCGGACGCGTTTGGTGCTGCGTCCGGAAGCAATCAATCTGCTGACCGATCTCGCTGCCAACCGGTTCCATCGGGCTGCGGCCGGTTCCGGTTCGTCGGTGGCATCGAGCCACACGAACTCTCCCCGACGATTGCGTCGTGTCGGTGCGCACCAAGCCGCGTTCGACAATCATGGTTTCCAGCAACAGCATTCCAACGACACGTTCAATTATTCCGACAGCTGTTCCAATGCATCTACTATCATCAGTCAAGGTAACGCACAATAACTGTTGCACTCAGACTCACGCACTCGACAAACACGCCCAAAACCACTCAAAACACACGCTCAACCTTTTACTTGTACACAGCCTTGGACGATCTGGATGATTCGTACTACTGCGATGAGGAGATTGATGCGATCGTCGCCAACGAAGACAGAAAGTCCAACGGCGAAGAACACGGACCAAGGCCGCGCCCTACATTCCTAGATCTCGATGCCGGCACACGTTTTCAGCTCGGTAGCGGAGGTACCACCGTACAGCAGCTAAATAATCTCGACCGAGACACGCTGAACGCACCGTTGCGGTACGGTTTAACCGCCGCCGAAACACCCGGTCTCGCTGGGCCAGATCCCGACGGACCCAACTTTGTCAGTCTGCCGTGCGAAACGTTCCTGGTAGCGTGCAAAACAGAACAAGATCTTCAAGCTGGTGAGCAAACGGAGGCGATTTACGTGCAACACTTCGCCCACAAATCGCCCCTCTACTCATCGGTCAACGTCCCGGCACGGGTCGGTGCGGCCGAGCTGGTGGAAGCAGTCGAACGAGGAGGTACATGTTTGCTGTAGATAAATTTACGAGCTTTCATTACGAATATCACATTTCACATCTCGTAGGGAAGAAGAGTCTAATGAAATGGAAGGGAGCCACACTACTGGATGATGAGGAACAGCAGACCGATCCAACAAAAGCTGGGGAAGGACCTCAGGAACAGCAGGACGCACTGGTAACGCCGGAAGCGGACGATTCGAGTTTGGCAGCCACGGCTGGTACAACGCTCAGCACCGCAACACCAACGACTGAACGCGAACTGTTCGATCTGAATGCAAGCTGTGGAACGGACAGTGAAGGAAATCAGGTATGTTGATCTCTTGCTGGTAGTTTGGTAAGACCAAAACGGAGTTCTTAAAAACTTGGACGAGAAACCTAAATATTTATTCTCATCTAGGCCAGATGGTATAACTACCTGTATCCTTGATAGCGAATCAAGCTGCTATTCAAGAAGAAATGAAAGAGACCATAAGAACCAAAATAGAGGCTTTCGATACTCGATACTCGATAAACAACAACAGTACAGCCTCTTGGAAGTCCATCAGCTATGCAAACCTACTACATATACTACATCCAATTTGAAATCAATAACTGAAGTCGAGAGGATTTTGTTCTACTCTGCCTGGCATAATATGCGCCACTGTGTCCAGAGTCAATAACTCAGTCGTAGAACTTAGAAAGCCAAATTTTTTGATTATTTTAAAACGGCTTGAGTGTGTCCAACACTTAAAAATAGAGATCATCCAACTTTCGTGGTGTAACCATCCGTGGGTGTGTCCAATTTAATCCAAATCTTTTTTTCCATTCCTGTACTCAAGAGCTCTTCTTCGACCATCCTAAATGTTTTGTTACTCGCGAACTTGTCCAAAACTGATTGTAAACATCTTTTAGATGCAGTACGTACGAGATTCAATGCTGTTTTTGATGGTTGCCTCATAATGCATAGTTGGCAAAATTTGTAAACATGGATTTTATGGACCAATTCTATTTTGGGAAGAATCCCTTTTCCCAACCTTCTCTACTCTGTCGATTTAATTAACGGTAACGAATTCGTAACGAAAATGCCCCCGTTGATTCGGTTCTTAAGTTACCACGACTCTCGGGACACCCCTGGTGAAACTTTGGAAGCACCTTCTTTTTTTGGGTGATCGTTGGGAGTCCAAATTTTTACTGATTTGATCATCAGCAATTCGGAGAACACCAATCAAGATTCTGTTTGCAAATAATTTTATTCTCCAGATATTCGTTCTTTTATACTTATTACGTTTCCCCACGTTCGAATGTTAGAGAAGGAAAAAGATGAGCGAAAGTGATGGCCTGCTTGGTTTATGGTTAGGTTTAATGTGATTATTCGTTGAGTCCCAGTGGGGTCGGCTATTTGACCTGCCTGATGCGAAGAGCACGTGATACGTGTTTACGCTAATTGCACGTATAGCTTGTTCCTAACCTTTTTTTAGAATGATCATGTCGTTTCTTGGGATCATTTATTGCGCTGGTCTTCTCGCGCATTTTTTTTTCGGTTCTGATCCATTAGTCCCTAGAGTTACAGAAACACTTCTCCTGTATATGGTCCATTTTTCTTGTCGCGTAGTTCGTTTAGAAAATTCGTTCCTCTCGTCATTTGTGTCAACTTGTCTGATATCGGGGTAACACCGGTATTGTCGGGTAACACCTGGAGAGATAGGGTCGTAACCATCAAAGACGTTTTATGAGGGTCTATTTGTCAAAGATTATGTTAATGATACGATTATTAAAGCGAATAAAGTACCTTGTCTCATTATTCGTGAATTCCGTTTACCCCACTTTATATTTGTTCAATTGTTTAATTTTAACGTTATTAAATCCTTCAATGCACACCGCCAGTCCTTCTCCATTGCCTAAATTCTATACTCCGATCTCGAGGGTCTTTCTCTACCAAATATTGCACCTTTCCATTTCCTTTTTCTAAATACGTCTACTTGATTCTTCCATAGCCAACACACCATTTAATTACAAATCTCAATTTTCCTCCTTTACTGGTGTTGCGAGCAACGGTTCGCTTGAACCAACAGCCACAGTTTAAAATAATTCACGCTAGGTGGCGCTAGCTTAGTAAGTAGCCCTAGCTGTCCCTACGCGCTGCTTTTATCCGCGCTCTCTCCCGTTTTTCCTCTGGCTCCTAAGGAGAGAGGGATTAAAAAAGCCGATCTGTGGTGGGAGCAGAACGCACGATCCTTACTAAGCTAGCGCCACCTAGCGTGAATTATTTTAAACTGTGGCTGTTGGTTCAAGCGAACCGTTGCTCGCAACAACTGGTTTTTTAAAGTAAATAACAATACGTGAAAACATTCATTACTTAATTCCGATAGATTTTCACTGTTGAGCTGAACAAAGGATGGAACAGTCGACTCGGGTTCAGTCTGAAGCAGGAAACGGGTGCGAATGGTTCGATCCGAACCATCATCAGCGCTATCTACCGGGACAGTGTTGCAGCACGAGATGGCCGATTGCGCGTGGGCGACGTACTGATCATGGTAAGTGGTTTTTGGCAAAACTTTCTTCCCTAAAAACGCACACCACCAATGTCTCATACACACACGCCAGGTCAATGAAGAGTCGGTCGAAGCAGTACCCACGGCACAGGTGATTGAGCTGATGCGTATTGTACGTGGAGCCATCTTCATCACGCTGTTGCGACCGTCCAGTGCTGGCGGTGCCGGAGGAACGCTAGAACCGACGCCAGAAGAACCAACATCGGTTGAACCGTCCGGTAATGTCACCCCAGTACAGACTACCGACTGTTTCGGTGTTGATAATGAGGATGCTGCTCCAAAGTCCGATACTGCTGCTGCAGTGAAGCACGAGAACACAAGCGATCCTACTGAAGTCAGTACAGAGTGACAGTCGATCTGAAGAGGAGAGACCCCGAAGCTGGAGCGAAGGATGTGATGGTTTCTTTGAGTTACGTTTAAAAGAGATAGTCGAGGGTGCGAGACAGATACGAGATTAGATCGAGAACGATAGACAAAAAAAAACACAGAGTGGTTTAATTTCTACTTCTTCGTGAGAACGTAACAGGTGATTTAAGAGTGTCATAAGTGTGTGAGACAAAGAGATGGAGAGAGAACGAGCTAACAGATTGTGGGAGATAAACTAGTGAACAAATCTTAATACCGAGAGCATATATGTTGTATGTAAGGGTTATGCATTCCGTACCGGAGCCATACGCTTCATTTCCAAAGATAAAATGCCAGAGAAAAACGAGAGATGGAAGACAAGGAAAGCGAAACTGAAACATGAAACAAGACGAAAAAGAAGGAAACGAAAACTGCAAGATATAAACACTCCTGGGTGAGCATCAGATCCATAAATCTGCGCCAGGATTGAAGCGATAGTTCCATTCAAACCAACTAGCAAAAAAAAAAAATCAAAACAAAAAACATGACGATGATCTAATTAGCATTAGTCGCGAAGATGACTGTAATCAAATGTAATCAGAGCTAGTAATTTTAATCCACCCCCTACTCCCTTCCTCGACTCCTACCCACAAATTCTTCCACGCGTCTTTGGCACGTGTCGTTTTACAACTCTGCAATAGAAACAGAGAGAATAAAGAGCAGGAAAAAAGGAAGCGATTAAAAAAGAGAGAGATAAAGGTAAATAAGAAGTTGTGAATGTCTTTTCAGTCCATTCTGTCACTGCCTTTTCAAAAAACCAGCATCCCTAACGCCTTGCTCCTTCCCTCCCAGCTCCAACCATTATTTCCTCCTACCTTTCGTCCCATCCGAACCCATTTCCCCATCGTTGGAGTATTTTAAATGTTGTTAGTGTAGCCAAATGCGCAAAATAGACAAAAGAAAAACACAATGAAACAATCCAAATGGAAGAGAAATGAGCTGTGTTGGGTGAAGTTTAGAACTGCTACGACAATTTCTGGCAAAGCAGCTGCAGGCGTGGATGGAAATCTAAATAAAGATCATGTTTGTACTTTGAACTGGTGAGTTTTTTACATTTATTTTCTTTTCTTTTTTGTGAGCGGTTTAATGATTTTGTTTTCATTATTATTTTACTAGGAGTAACTTTTCTTTTCATCTCTTTTTTTTGCACTATTCATATTTCTTTCGACAACGGAAACCATTTACTTTAGGACGTCGTAGATAATTAAATGTGACAGCAGAAGAAGGATAATAATGGATTTTTAAAGTGTCGCTTTTGTAGTGTGTGGGTGATAATGACTCTCAAAACAAAAAAAACCTTCCAGATAGGAATCCTTTTGGGCGAAAAGTTGACGTGCGAGGATGATAAATGTTGTGCACCAACCAACCAACAAACAAACCAAAATTCCCGAAGTTCCTCACAATTTCCACGACGGAACAAACTTACTAGCATCGGCGAACTAAGTGGTAAGTAGGAAATGCGAAAATAATTTGCTAGATAGCGCGGTCCCACGCGGTATGAAAGTTGGTGCGCAAAGATGGCGGACCTGAGATGGGATCATCAGGACGGCAACTGTCATCAGCATCAGCTTATCACGACGGGTAAGCTTCACACTCGTTCCCCGCTCAAAAGGGGTTTATGTGCGAGTGCGTGCGCGCGTGTGTTTCTGGATTTCGAAGAGCAATGAAAAAGGGGAAAAGATTTGTTTGTGTGTTTCGCATCCAAAGCAATGTGTCAGACATGCTCAACGGAACTTTATACGGTTCTTTACGTCTCAAAGGAGTTCTTTTTGCGTATCTCTTTCGCACCAAGTGTGGGGACCGTCCGTCCACAGCTAATCTAGGAAGCAAAGCAAATGAGATGATGGATCTCTGATACCGCCGCGATCGTTCTTGTTCTACCCAAAAAAAAACTTTAATATAGGTTAAGTGAATGGCGGAAAGAAACGCCTCGTGACAGAAAGGATTACTCTAAATGCAAAACAAGCGCGTCCGAGTACGGTTTCCGCCAGCCAGAATTGAAACACCGAGTAAGTGTTTCAGTGTTCAGAAATTCCGCACACATCCGACAGCACGCCAAACTTCTATAGGATTTCTTTTTTTTCTTGCTTTTAAGTTGCTTTTTAGCTACCAAAACACCAAACACAAACATAATACCAAACAGCAAAAAACAAAAAAGTCTAACATCTCGACAGCATACCGACGCATCGAAAAAAAAAAACACACCGATAGAGGAACAAGACGAAACAACCAGCTAGTTAATTATGCAAGACAGCGAGTCGGTACTACCCGGTACCATGGGAAAATGGAACGCTTACCGCAATATCCTGTCCGGACGAAATGAAGCTGGTTGGATGTCAGGAAGGTAAAGATGAAATTATAAAGTAGATACGTGGGTTAACGAAAATCCAAATATTACCAAACACATTCGCAAACGAATGAAATCAAGTCAGAACCGCTGCGCGATGGTAATGTTATCAAGCTGCACAAATATGCATGCTATTCTTTTCCAGTGTCTGCAACGTTTAGTATATCGCAATGCAACCATCCCGTGCAATAAAAGATTATCGAAAGAGCGATGGCGAAACTCATCCTTTCGAAAATTCTTCTACTCCTCTCCATCTCTCTCTCTCTCCCCTACTTTCTCACCGTACGGCACCAACAACTGCACACTGCATGTTCGACTGGTGAGCTTTTCCTACCCAGCACCAGCTAGCCAGGTTCTGCCGATGCTTTGCTAATTTAACTGCAAACCACAAATCAATTCCACTTTCGCGATGCAAAGCATTGTCGAATCGCATAAACCAATTTGGAGAGCCCGACGCCATACGGTTGACGGCACACGGGAACAAGCACACGCTTGTATGGAATTAAATAAAATCACTAATACGCATCGAATAAGGTCCACCGCATCACCGTGCATTCCAATATGCCCGCACCGGTGCCGGTTGCAGCTAGTGTACGCCTGCAAAGGTAGGCTTAACGCAACGTAGGCCAAAGCAAACCGAGGTGTACTAGTGATGGGAAATTCGTTGCTGTAGAACATTCTGAAGTCAACACAGGTTGTTCCGCTCATCTGTATGACCGGATCGCTAGGTAGCGCCTCATGGTATTTCCATAAATTTTCATCGCGGGTTTTCCAGAGTATTCCAACACTTCCAACAACAACTTCACAATTTTTTCCGATTTCTATAGGTGTCTCAAGGTTTCTTTGACACGCATTTTCTCAAATTTTTCATGTTTTAAAAGGCTCCCATATGCTGAAACTTATGTAGACGCACCAAAGTAAGCAGTTTGAGGACAAATAAGCAATCAATGTTTCGAACATTGTACTCCATTACTCCAGACAACTCCGCAATACTCCAAAATACATTAAATATATGAGAAGGGATTCCAATACTCCAGATAACGCTGGATATCTGAAAAGAGTTTCATGCTATTATGCGATCTATCAATTTTTATATAAGTTTTCCAGAATCTTCTAGGAATTGTCGAACAATTGTTTATGCATTGTTCGATTCATTTCCAGCTTTGCTAAATGTTTTTAGCTATTTTCCAAAACCTTTCCAGCTTTTTAACAAAGATTTCTGCTTTCTTAAGATTTATCTTAGTTTTCCGAATCATTATCGGATATTTTCACAGTACAATATGCCGCGTTACGCATACGCAAGCGCCAGTGGTGTGCGCCAGTGACTGGAATTACTTTTGCCGTTGCTGATAAATTTAAACTCGAACTCTCAGAAAATTCTAAAAGTCAACTCTTGTTCTCTGGAATTCTTTAACTATTACCGGTCTCATGCCTATCCAAGAGCCGTAGAGGAGAACAGCGTGCTAGATGGGTGGGTAAGTGGATTCTAACCTGAGGGAGATCGATTGTAGTCCTGGAGCAAGTTTCCTCTCCGAAATGCTTCGGACATCAACGAACATCTACAGAGTGATATCAATAGTCCGAAATCAAATTCAATAAGTTTCTACACTCAATTTTGATGCTAAACTCAGCCCAATGGACTGCTCCAGAATGCTCGGGAACAACGAGCATCTTCGAAGTGATTACAATATTTCGAAAGCAAATTTAAGAAAATCACAACAACGGTGTTCAACTCTACAACCTTTTCTATTACTCTGGACTAATCCTCTCCATCGGTATCTCCATCGGATATCTGCGGATCAACATTCCAGACAACGTTGGACTTGAGATTTCACGTAGTTTCGTAGCGATGTTTCCTACAGGTGACTTTCATACCTTCTATATGCTGCGTAGGTGACAAGCAGCTGATGCTCGTCTATAAATATAATCGAATATATATGCCAGACTTCTCCAGAAAGCTTCGGAGATCAACTCCAAAAAAATCGCAGCTTTCTTGAAATTTCACATAGTGATCTTTGGCGTTACTCATAGATTTCATAGGAGGTTTGAATAGTTTTTGACGGCTTTTCCTTTTGCATAGATTTTTCTTTTCTTACTTAAAGAATTTTTCCACAATTCCACAATATCGTTGTTTTTGTTGTAAAATCCTTCAAAACTTTGATAGGAGTGTTGCCGAAGTGTTTTTAAGATTTTTTGTCCGAGAAGTTTTCCACACACTTCCCAACTTCCAGACTTTCAAGCAGTTTTTTCCAATGATCTCCACCACACTTCTATTCCGTTGTTTCGATTAGTTTTACAGCTCGGAGACTGCGGCACTGTTGAAATTTACCCATCACTATTGTGCACTTCGAACTACAGCGTGCAAATGCAATCAGTGGACAAGCGAAAAAAGCCCTTGCCCTGGTGTCCGCGGACATTGGCGATAGTTGAAAAAGGGCCACCCGCCCCACCCCCTCCTTCACCATCCTTCTCACTCGCGCGTTTGCTGAAAGCCCCAATTAGTTAGCGATTATTGAGTTTAATTAAATCTATTGTTTTTCACGCGCACTCGTAATTAGCAACGGGGCTAGAAAATGGTATTTGCTGCTGAACAGCAATACCTCGTACGTAAAAGGGCGCGATACAGACATCGGTTGCGTTCGCAGTCGCTGCGGCAAATGATTTAAAACTTCGCCTGTATCCCTTTCGCACGTTTCCACCTGCTTCCCATACCTGTAGGGGTGAAATGTTTTTCCTCCTCCAAAAGAGGTACACACACACACACACACACACACACACGCGGGAAGGAAAGTCATTGCCGTGGAAAACATATTACCACTCAGCTGTCTACCATGCGTGGAACACAACTCGGTATAGTGTGAGGAAAGCTGTTTTTTGTTCGCGTTCTCCCTCTCTATATCTGGTGTACGCACCTGTTGAAAATGGTATCCATTGAAGCAATCGGGAAAGTCAGATGAATAAGGATTGCCCTGCAACGACCGAAAAGCACTGTGCGTGTGTTAAAGGGGACTATGAAAATGTCGCCGGGGTGTGTGTGGAGATGCCGCACAACCACCATAACGTTTGCGAGAACGCACATCACGCGGGCATGCATGTCGGGCAAGTGCAAAATGGGGAATGCGAGATTAGTATTTACGATTCACCGCACGCGTTTTATGCTTAATTCGACTCGTACTCCTCGTGTCGTAGGACGGCCCTGTTTAGATCATGCACGGAGGGGTTCTGCAACGCGCATAACACACATTACCTTTACCATCATTTCATCTGCAAAGAGAAGAAACAAACGAAAAAAAAAAAATAACCCTCCTGCCAGAACACCACTAATATATGACTTTCATATGAGCCACCAACACAGGTTAACCGAAAGGTTAGCGCAACGCACAGCGGACCGTCTGCACAAATGAAAATTAATGTCAGGAAAAGGAATCCCTTTTTTTACCACCTACTGCTGCTGCTGAATGTTCTCTGATCCGTCCGTAACGCGGAAGATGCCCGGACGTACCTATCAGTTACAGAGTTGAAATGACCTCGCAGTATTCAAGTATAAACATTCATACAATGAAGCTTTTTGATTGTACCGTGCGGACGTAATATGCACATGATTTGCCTAAAATCAATCTCACCATTCATTGCATCTACGCAAGTAGTCAATAAAAATCAACCATCATTCCACATTGGAAGAAAGAAAGAAACATTGGAGAAGAAAGTCCAAACATCAGGTTGTAATTGTTGAGAAGCCAAATATATTCTTTTACGCTGAGAAGTAGACAAACACTCCTCGTACTAAGGTGCACGTTTCTATTGCTCGCATCGGGATAGTGAAGAGTTCGATCCAGGGACCTCCAATTCGCTACACCGATGGAGTTTCTCATTCTTGCTGCACCATCTACTTCACCGATCGACGTGCCTACGCGGAATATGCCGAATTTGACGCTTGCGGTTCCTACGTATCACATCCCAGGCAAGGTGACTGTCGTCTTGGCCACATAAATTGCACCAAACAATAAGGAGCAGTCTCCTCGCGCAGTGCTTCGAGATTTCTACGTGGATGACCTGTTGACGGAAACAGCGATCGAGATGCAGAAACAAATTTCGGCGATATTGAAGTCAGCTGGGTTCTTGCTGAAGAAATGGGCATCGAATAATCGGCGCTTGATGGAATCCTTCAGGAAGATATGGCGTTCCAAACATCATACGAACGGAACAAAGCGCAATATGTTTCCAGCTTGGGACAGATCAGGGAGCCAGCCGAAGACACGATTCGGGTTCGTATCGAACTACCGCCGGCTGGATCATTACTGACAAAGCGAATGGTATTATCGTACATCACTAGAATATTTGCTATTCTCGAATTGCTTGGCCCAACGATAGTTCTTGCCAAACTATTGTTGAATCTTCAAAAGACACCACTAGGGGCGACATGGGGCTTTTACCCAGTAAAAAATCTCCTTGAACCCTATGCACCCTCCCACGGGATCACCTCGCGGTATTACTTCGTGGGAGGGGCAGTGCTGTGGCACTCAGTCTACGTCGGATACGCGCTAGCAACAATGACACTCACGGACGTAAACGAACGTTCACTGCACAAACATCGCAACACTGAACACTGTACAATCAGGTGCGACCATTCGCCTGGTCGTCTCTCCACTGCCGCTGTAGCTCCACCAGGATCAGACGCATTGTTGTGGCTGTGGCTTCCCACAGATCACCACTCTGCAGCATCAACTGCATCAGGTTCGACCGGCATACCTCCACTCCGCATTTGTTG